>OZ030028.1:21435000-21662500 GCA_964023405.1 Apodemus agrarius
TCCCCCTGCCCCTCTCTCCCTGCCCCCCTCTCCCTGGCCCTCTCTCCCTGCCCCTCTCTCCCCACCCCCCTCTCCCTGCCCCCTCTCCTTGGCCCCTCTCCCTGGCCCCTCTCCCTGCCCCCCTCTCCCTGCCCCTTTCCCTGGCCCCCCTCTCCCTGCCCCCCTCTCCCTGCCCCCTCTCCCTGGCCCCTTTCCTCTTTTTCTTCATCCTCTACCTCCTTCCTTTTACTTCCTGCCCTTTGTCCCTCTGGGACAAATAAATGTCCTTTGTGCTAAGAACTTGGTCTTGGAGCATCTTGTGCCAGCACAGGTACTTTTACCATTTCAAAAATAAATAAATAAATAAATAAATAAATGAAAGAAAGAAAGAAAGAAAGAAAGAAAGAAAGAAAAGTCACAATTGTCTACATTTTTGGCACACAGAATTTATAGTGACAAGACCCCCAAGTTCATCATCACTCTCCCTTTTCCCTTTATCACAAGTTCCTTGATATAATTCTTATCATTATCATAGTCTACACTTAGAGCTATGATGAATATTTGGGGCATCTACCTGACTGGATTGAGACACGCCTGAGACACTGATGAGTCATACCTTCTGGATGTGTCTCTGAGGGAGCTCTCAGAGATGATGGAAGTATGGGTGAGTGACCTTAGGTGGGTGGAGCTTCCTGTGTGGGTACCACGCAGCCGGCAGGGGTCCCAGGCGCAAAACACAAGATGAGTCTTTCTCTCTCTCTCTCTCCCCTTGTCCTCCTTCCCTCTCCCTTCTCCTCTCCTGTCTCCCCCACCTCCTCCTCTCCTCTCTTTTTCTTCATCCTCCTTCCTCCTCTTCTTTTTGTCTTTCCCCTCCGGTCTTCCTCCTTCCCTCCTCTCCCTCTCCTCTTTCTCCCCGTCCCTCCTCCTCTCCTCTCAGGCGTGCCTTCTATAAAAGGCAACTCTAGCGAATGCGAATGGAAGCCAGCAGCTGCTCTGGGTGCCGAGATGAGCCTCGGAAACCCAGGTGAGACCACAGACCCCGGAAGCCAGATGGCTCCCACATCCACACTGCCATTCCTGGCTGCCTTCTGTCTTTGTAAAGATCCTTGAAAGCTTGAGAACCGTGAGTCACCAGGATGAGAATTGATCCAATTCCTGAAAGGCAGGTCTTCGTGACTGCCATTCTCTTTGCTGACCTGGTCACTGGGTCTTCCAGACACTTGTCCCCATGCACAAACTTCCCTCAGACCTGAAATTCCATTTTCCTGCATTGGATGAAATCCAACCCATATTATCCCTGGAGCAGGCTCATACAACACCTCCTACCAACTCACTGCTGGGCCCGTCCCAAAGGGTATATTGTCTGCCTACCTGCTTGCCTGCCTCCCTCTCCCTCCCCCTCCCCTCGCCCCTCCCCCTCTCCCCTCTCCTCCCCCTCTCTCTCCCTCACATCCTTCCGCTTCCTATTTGAACTCAGAGCTTTGCATATCCCAGGCAAACTTTCTACTTTAGAGTTGTGTTCCCAATTTTTATGTTGTATCTATACACTGTTTGGTATGGATTCTTTCCAATAACTGGGAATAAAAAACCAAGCCTCCCAATGAACTAACCTTTATAAACTACACAATCTCATAATTACACAAATGTAAAGAAGCCTAAGCATTGTTCTATCCTGAGAGTAGTACACTAATCAAAACCCCTCCACCCACCTGAGCATTATGGCTTAGTGGTAGAGCCCCTGCCTAGAAGCCCCCAGTGAGGGGCTGGGGGCGTGGCTCAGTGGTAGAGCCCCTGCCTAGAATCCCCCAGGGAGGGGATGGGGTATGACTTAGTAGTAGAGGACATTTCTAACATAAGTTCCTAGAACTTTCCAGTAAGAAAAAAATAAGAGAAGAAAGATTTCCAGTCCATTGGTTGACTTAATAAACTGTTGTATCACCTGAACATCCTACTTAGTTTAACTATGGACACCTCTTCACTACTCGAGACACCAGGCTATCAGCTTGACAAACTATTTCTTTCTAGCAGTCCGCCAAGGAAACAACGAGAACTATATATAAGAGTCCCTTTTCCTTGCTCTTTGGCACCAGTATCCACCAATTCCAAATGCCCAGGCTGCTAGAAAAGGGGTTCACAGACTTCCTGTTTCCACACAGACATACCAAAGACATATCTGCACAGAACACAGTCCCAGATTTTAAGAATACCTGATAATGGGGGCTCTGAGGATGCTGCTTGGTTAGTAGACTGCTTGTCAAGCATCCAAGAAGCCCTATATTCTGTCCCCAGTACACTAGCAGGATCAGGAGTTCAAGGTCATCCTTGTCTCCACAGTAAGTTCCAGGGCAGCCTGGGCTACATGAGACCTGTATCAAAACATAAGGAAAAAATCCCCTAAAACATACCCACTAATGATTTCACATTCCAGTAAACATCCCAGTTAGACTCTGCCACCCCAACTGGGATAGAAAATTGGATTCTAGCCATGGGCCATCCCATAATACAAAAGTACTTATGCCTTTAGCCGGATCTGTTGTACAATTGATGTAGACTAACCCTCAGGAAGAACGGATGCATAAATTGGTTAGGAGAGGAAAATTTATATTAAAATTCACTCCTAATCCTACAAGCAAGACTGTGAAGGGGAAGAACCCCAAGGAACAAGAGAAATTACAAGCCTTAAAATCGGATTACATTTGATAGAAGACGCGCGACACGGTTAGGGAATCAGACATTTAATTTTATGATCCATAACTACATCTATAGCTGGGCCTGTAGGTATATCTTATCTAACACCATCCCAAGCCTGTCCTTTTGATTTTTCTCCCAGTGGTAAAAATGCTGGGTTTGTAAGTGAAATACTGGACTTACAGGTAAAACCGGCAACGGAGTCTCATGTAGCAGCTGGTATCCCAACAGAAACGTGGAAGAACATAAGAAACAGAAATATAAGCAGTCCAAGCTGTGAAGGAGCCTTGAGTGTGGGGAGACAGACCGTCGTTAAAACAAAGATGCATTTCCTTTTATTTTGCATGTATGTGTGCGTGCCTGCTTATACATCTGTGCACGGTATACATGCCTGTTTATGCATCCGTGCACTGTGTGCATGCCTGGTGCCTTTGGAAGCCAGAAGAGAGCACTGGATCTCCCTGGAACTGGTGTTACAGATGGTTGTGAGGTCCCATGTAGGTGCTGGGATTCGAACCTAGGTCCCTGGAAAAGCAGCCAAGGCTCTTTAAGTACTGAGCTATCTCTCTCCAGCCTGGAATTTTTCATCTTGCTAGTTGTAAAAAACAAAACAAAACAAAACAAAAACAAAAACAAAAACAAAAACAAAAACAAAAAACAATCTTCACTATCAGCTTGGCTAGACTTAGAATCACTCACCTAGAAGAGATAGCCCCTGCACAAGGTCTGTGAGATTTCCAGAGAGGCATTACTGGGGTGCTCCAAATATGGGTAGCTCTATCCCATCATCTAGGGTCCCGGACTGAATCAAAAGGAGACGGTGAGCGGAGCCCTGGCATCCATGTCTCTCTGCTTCCTGACTGCGGATGCCTTGTGACCATGTGAGCATCAGGCTCATGCTTTCTCTGCCATGATGGATGGATCATACCCTCAAACTGGGAGCTGATAAAAACCCTTTCTCACATGGCTTCCATCAGGTATTCTGTCACCACATGGGGAGAGTCAGCAGTACAGCACTGCATAGACTCAGTGATCCTCATTGATTGAACCCATCCCTGCCCCATATTTCCAGCCATGTCCTAACAAGATTGGAGGTAACACAACTCCATTTTCAATGGCCTTTCCTGTTGCCAAATGCTTACAGAAGACCTGTAAAGAATCTTAAACACACACACACACACACACACACACACACACACACACACACCAGTATGACTGGTCCCTACACCATCACTCCATCCCTTCCCACTTAGTGTCACCCATGAACACACAGTCCAGTCAGTTCACAATGGTGCTTCTGATGGCTCAATCACTACTCAGTGGACGTACCATGGCTAGTAGCCAGGTTTTTTAAAATTATTTTTATTTTATTTATATGCGTACACTGTCGCTGCCTTCAGACACACCGAAAGAGGGCATCAGATCTCATTATGGATGGTTGTGAGCCACCATGTGGTTGCTGGGAATTGAACTCAGGACCTCTGGAAGAGTCATCAGTGCTCGTAACCACTGAGCCATCTCTCCAGCCCCGCTAGAGGTCAGTTTAATGTGCTCTAGACCTTAAAGAAGTGGTGAAGACTTAGTCCCAGAGAAGTGGGGCTTTGAGGAAGTGATTGGATGCTGGTAGCTCCAATCTTACCCGTGGATTTATTTATTGATGGAGTCAGGCTAATAATGGGGGATTGGGAAGTGGTGGACACTTACAGGACAGAGCCTGGATGCAGGAAAATGGGTCGCTGAAAGTGTGTCCCTACTGTGTGTCGTTCCTACTGTGTGTTATCCATCTGTGTCTATATCTCACTCGTTCTCTTGTTGATTCTGTGTCTCTCATTATCTCTGCTGTTTAATCTCATGATAGCTGTCTCTCTCTCTTTGTTCCACATTCTCTATGTGTGTCTGCCTCTCTCCCCCTCCCCTCCCCCTCTCCCTCCCCTTCTCCTTGCTCAAGACACACAAACAATGGAAGTGACTAGACACTGACGTCTGTAGCTGAAATAATTCATTCTTTCTTTCCACTGCTTGCTTCAAGTGTCTTGTCATAGCCACAGAATTCTGCCTAATACAGTGATAGGATTCTTCTCTTGGCGCTATGGCTTAGGTCTGCGATGCCTCCCATGGGATCACTGGGCCCTCCTCGGCTGGAGGAACTGATTGGGGAGCATACGGAAGCTCTGGAAAGTAGACACTTGTTGGTGTGTGGAGGACACTAGAAGAGAACCTTAGGAGTTATGCCCTAACCCCAGTTCTGGTTGTCTCCTTGTTTCCTGCTCTGTTGGGGGTGGGCAATGCCTTCCACACCGTGATATCCCAGGAAACCATGAGCCAACATAAGCCTTTCCTGCCTTAAATTATTTTCGTTAGGCATTCGTGATAGCGGTGAAAAAAAAATGATGGCCTTGACACACACGAGGCCCTTGGTTTGACCGCCAGCACCACGAAACAAACAAACAAACCAAGGAATGAATCGAAGGGGGAGGATCCAGGGAGTGCTGTCATAGCATATTCATGACCGGTTTGGAGATATGTGAGATTGTCTCCAAAACCAATAAAGCGCCTGCTAGGCAGGCAAGAGGACTAGAGTTTTCTTGTGTCCGTGTAAAATCTGGGCACAGTGATGTCCATCTGTGAGCCCGGTACTGGGGTAATAGAGGCAAGAGGATGCCTGGGCTGTTTGTCCAGCTATTCTAGCCATTCAATTAGGGACCATGTGTCCAAAAATAAGATAGAGCTAGAGAAAGATAGCCCATGTTACCTCCGGCCTCTATGTGCACATCCCTCACACCATCACATAGGTGTGTGTGTACGTGCATGAACATAAACGTGTACACACAAACAGACTCCTAAAATTGTATAAAGAAACAATAAATCATTGAATCATACCGCTAATCTTCTAAATTGGAAATGCTTTCTAATATTAGTAACATGGCTAATTAGAGAACTGAAGTGTGTGTTTTCATTCCAAGCAGTGAGGTGTGTGCTAAGGGGATGAGTTGGGAACTCAGAGGGAAAGTCCTGTGTACCTTCTGCCTTCTTGAGAGACAGCGTAACAGGCTCAAAGGCACACGTGTACACCTTGAATCCTGGGTAGAGAAATAAACGCTGACCACTGTTCCCAGTCCTGGGATAAGTCCAGCACAGTTGTTTATAAAATGCTTGCCTCGCTGCTACCCTGGAGGAGTTAAGTTATTACTGGGATACGGCAGAAAGCCATGGTCATTTTGTTGTTAGAGTTCCGGAAAGAGAAATTTCAAGGGCTAATGTGAAATCTTTGGGGTCAAGTCCTGCAAGGAATGTGGGTCTTTATCAAATATAATAGCCGCTTTAGCTGGGACTCCAGTTACCATGAGTCACCGAAAAACAAAGGCAGTATTTCCCCAAAACATACAACAGTAGAATTTGCTTACCAAAAATTAAAAGAAGCTAAGTATGTATAAATCATTATATTAGATATTAAAAGCAGAGTCTGGCATTTTTTTGGCATAAGTCAGAATAGTACATTTGATTAAGTTCTGTTTTTTAATTTTTACTTATATATTTTTTAAAGATTTACTTATTTTCTATTTCACGTATACGAGTACATTGTAGCTGTTTTCAGACACTCCAGGAGAGGGAATCATATCCCATTATATATGGTTGTGAGCCACCATTTGGTTGCTGGGAATTGAACTCAGGACCTCTGGAAAAGCAGACAGTGCTCTTCACTGCCAAGCCATCTCTACAGCATTTACTTATATTTTTAATTTAGTGTATGTTTATGTCTGTGTGTGGGTCCCTGCATAGGAGTGCAGGTGCCCACAGAGCCCAGAAGAGGGCGCTGGGTCACCTGAAGTTGAGTTGCAGGTGGTTGTAAGAGTCCCAGCATGTATATGCTTGAAATCAAAGTTGGGCCCTTTTCAAGAGTAAAGCTTACTCTTAACCCCTGAGACATCTCTCCAGTCCCTGAGCTGAGCTTTTTGATGTTACCTGGGGGAAGAGGAGGTGGTACCTAGTGCATGTATCAAAATCAACAGATAGTAACTGTTGGTCTCCTCCTCCTTCCTTGTTAGAGACAGTTTCTTGTTTGCTGCTGTGTACACCAGGCTATCTGGCTCACGAGCTTCCAGCCATTCTCCTGCCTCTGCTTTCTACCTTACCGCAGGAAAGATAGGATTACAGACACATACCATAGTGCCTGGCTTTTACCTGGATTTTTGGAATTCGACTCAGCTCATACTTGAGTGGCAAGCTTTTTACCCACTGAACCGCCTCCTAGGACCCACACCCCCTTTTGACACCGGGTCTCATTGTGTAGTCCAAGCCATCACCCAGTTGACAATCCTCCTGCCTCAGGTGCGTTACCAACATGCACTGCCACAACCAGGACTCGGCCCTTGGCATTTGTCCTACCTTTCCCCAAAGAATCTCACTGCCTAATCGCATAGTTATCATGCACACACCAGACGCTATTATCCCAGACCAAGGAATCTCTCTTTCAGAATGGATTGGCTAATTTCTCTTGCAACTAATTTCTGAATAAAATGAAGAGAAAGCAATTAAGTAGCGCAAGTAAGACCAGAATGTCTAAGCTACCGAAGTGATCGTATTTTTAAGAATTTTTTAGTATATTAGTTATGCACATGACAATCATTGTTCCTGTAGCAAGATGAATGCCCTGATCAGAGTCCGGATTTCATCAGTTCTTAAAAAGATACATTCTATTTTACATTATGTATTTGCGTGTCTCTCTATGTGTATGTGTGTGTGTGTGTGTGTGTGTGTGTGTGTGTGTATGTGTGTAAGTATAAATACCCACAGAGACCTGAGGATGGATGGTATTAGGCTGTGGAACTGGAGTTACAGGCCATTGGGAAACACCTGATATGGTAGCTGGGAACTGAACTCAGGTCTTCTGCAAGAGCATCACGTCTCCTAATTGCTGGGCTATCTCTCCAGCCCCCATCACTTACTTTAACATCAGAGTTCTGCGGCTGTCCTGAAAACGGTACTGTAAAAGGCTCAATAGAAAAGATTCTTGCACTTCCCACCAACTGGCACTACCCTGACATTCTAGGATACCATATTATCAAAGTAAAACTCAGAGAAACGTTATTATCAAGGACAACTAAAAAGAAAGCTTTTAAAAACTATTTTTAGATTATGCCTATGTGCCTGTCTGTGTGGGAGTACGCAGTATGGGGATATGGGAGCAGTACCTGCACAGACCAGAAGAGGGCACTGTGTCTAGGACTAGAGTCACGGGTAGTTTTGAGTTACCCAGTGTTGATGCTGGGAAATGAACCCAGGTTTTCTGCAAGAGTGGCAAGTTCATATCTTTCCGGCTCTGAACTGTACCGACAACATTTCACATTCAGCTATGCTGGCTGGCCATGGACTTATTAAGAGGCAGAGCTTACTGGTAAGTCTTTAGACCATTCATGGCAGACCTTCAGATGGGACTGTGGGACCCCAGCCTCTTCCTCTTTGTTTCCTGACTGAAGATGTGAGTGGTTTTTGCCTCCTGCTCTTGTCATCTGTTGCCATGAGGCTGGTGTCTCCAAACCTTAAACTAAACGAACACTTTAAAAGTGGGAAAAACCTCAAGCCATTCGTTACAGTCACAGAAAGCTAACACAGCCCCAGAAGACCTCTTCCCATATTTAAACTGACAAAGAAGAAGTATAAGGCTACCCGAAAACAAGAAATAAAAACACAGTGTTAAGTCCTTAGCTATTAATACTTTAAATGGCAGTGGTCTGGGCATTATTCATACTTGAAATGGCTTCTGAAGAGCAGAAATGAATGAGCTCACGAGAAACAGTGTAAAAGGAACCATTCCTGTTTCCTAGGTTTTTCTGAAAGCTAGCATCTCCTTAGCTGTGGCCAGAGGGTAAAGAAGATTAGAGAAGGTCAGTGACTCTGCAAATGTGCTTTGAAGATGCAGAAAGAGGAGGCACATGGATATATACATATACATATACATATACATATACATGTACATGTACATGTACATGTACATGTACATGTACATGCACATGCACATGCACATGCACATATACATACACATACACATATACATGTATGTGTGTATTTGATCATGGCCCACCCTTTTGTGTGTCTCCCTTTTTAGAAAAGTTGTATGCAATATTTGATTTTTTTTTTCTCTAACAGCACGCTGGTCACTGTGTACCTGTACATACATGCACATGCTTGGAAAGCAAAACAACGTGTCTCTCAAGCTAGGTAGAACAGCTGTTTCCCACTTAGGAAGATCAGAAAACAGTCCATTTCCATTTGATATCCTGTCTAAACTCACAAGCATCCAATACTTAGTGACTCAGAAAAATGTCAACCATCCTCACTCTGGCAGAGAGAGATTCAGGACAGGAAATGGACAGACCTTCTCGCCCGGTGTCTCTAGCTCTCCCAAAAGCATCGTCTTAGTTTTTAAACTCAAACCGACTTGTAGAGAGAGAAAACACCTCAAGCCCAGCACTCCCTTTTTTAATGAGGGCATACTTCCTTCATTCTAAATTAGTACAAGGAGTCTCCACTTCTTGGGGCGGCATCCAATCAGTTCCAGCCATTCCCTCAGAAGCTGTATGGAGCACAGCAGTCATTTGCATCCTCTCAGTTGGCATGAGAGAGGGACAGGTTTTTCCAATGCTGAGTTGGGAGAGTGATGGCCTCCAGGGTACCAAAATCACAGACACATGAAGGACACCCAGCAGGATGTAAGCCATGGCATTCACTCGCTACGCAATTATTACTGAACTAAATCTCGTCTGTGGTGGTTAGTGTTGTCGACTTATGAGACTCGACAGTCGCCAAGGAGATGAGCCTCTCTCTGCGCAGGTCTAGGAGAAAGTTTCTGGAATTGATGTATCCAGGAGGGGAGACCTACTTTAAATCTGGACAACAGTATCCCAGGGGTTAGAGACTTGGACTAAAGAAAAAGATGAGCTGAGCCCCAGCATCCCTCTCTTTCTGCTTCCTGACTGTGGATACAATGTAACTAGCTGTTTACATTCCCCTGCCTCGGTACCTTCTCTTCTGCGATGGACCGGACCTTCAAACTGTGAGCCACAATCCACTCTCCCTCTCTGCAGTTGCTTTTTTTTTTCAGAGTGTCAGATCATAGCAATAAGTAAAGCAGTGAATTCACCATTAAAACTTGTCATGGGGAGGGGCACATGTCATCACTGACAGCATGGGAAAAACAGGCATGTATCCTTATAAGTCTTAGACTCTAAGTGCACTGGACACAGCAGGCAAATAGCCAAGACTTACCAATGTAAAACGTAGCAAGCCCTAACCCCATAAGCCTCAGTTTCCTTATCTATACAATGGCAGAAATATCCCTGCCCCACCAGCATATTAGAACGCTAAAGTAGCATAAACAACCAACCCCTCCCACAAGCTCACATGCTGTGTCAGAAGAGCATGAACCAGAGGAATGCAAATACCTCCCAGAGGAAACATGAAAATATTGACATTAACAATGACTGGGGGCCTGGGGAGATGGTTTCCTTGGTGACATGCTTTGGCAAGCAAGGACACCTGAGTTCAGTCCTCAAATCTATATAAAAATGGCTGGGCAGGGTGGCACACGCTCATCATCTCAGAACTGGGGAGGCAGAGACGGGAAGATCCCTGCAGCTCACTGGCCACCTAGTCTACTTGGTGAGTTTCAGGATGGTGAGAGACGGCCAACAAAAAAACATGGCGTACGGCTCCTGAGAAATGATATCCAAGGTGGACCTCTGGCCTACACACATGTACATGTTCACACATACACATATGCATACACACATGATCACACATATACACACATGTGAAAAGATAGCAGTGTCAAGATTCAGGTATCAGCCAGGGGGGTTCCTGGCTAACTGGAGACTCATGTGGATTTACAGTGTTGTTCCACCCTCAATGTAGGGAGATTCCACCTTTCCTCTCAGAACCCTGCTGTAAGTCATGCCCCCCAATCCATGGGGGGCAATGACTTTGCTAGTCAATAGCACGAATGGTGATGCGGCTCCTGCAAGGTGATGGTCCACACATGCCCAGTGCCCATCTGCAGCGAGGTGAAAATCCATTGGGGACCGTCGGCACTCTCTACCTGTTGGGCCCCTTCAAGCACCTAGGGTGCTTAGCCATTATATTCCATATTTTAGGGTTGAAATGTCCTTCAGTTGCCCACCTCTGATGCAGGGTTGTGTTAGCTATTCATCACTATGACAAAATGCCTGACTTAAGGGAGGAATGATTGATTAGACTCTCAGTTCCAGAAGGCTCCAGTCTGTGGTCAACTGGATACACAGCTTCTTGACCACTGTGAGGCAGAGCATCGTGGCAGGGAGGCCTTGTGCAGGAAAGATGATCATACAATAGTTTCCAAGTAGAGGAACAAGAGGGGGATGGAGCCAAGATATACGTTTCCAAGGTACACCCACAAAGACCCACTTCCTCCAATCAGGTCCCACTTTCCATAGTCAGATCACCTCTCAACAGCTTATGCATAGTCTAATCCATCAGTAAGAGGAAGCACCAATTAGGTTGAACAGAGCTTCCAGGATGGAATCAATGTCTGGAGATCTGGTCATAGACACAGCCAGAGAAGTACTTTCTGACACTTCTGGGTGACAATGCTGGTCAGTTGTTTTTGTTTTTAATCAACTTGACACTTACTATAGCCATCTGAGAAACAGGAACTATAGTTAAGAAAAATGCCTCCATAAGATTGACCTGTAGGCAAGTCTGGGGGTTGGGGTGGGGGCGTTTTCTCAATGAAGGAGCAGATGTGGAGTGTACAGCCTACTGGGAATGCTGCAGGTCCTGGGCAGGAAGTCCTAGATGGTATAACAAAGCCAAATAAGCAAGCTGTGGAAAGCAAGCCATTAAGGAGTATCTGTCCATGATCTCTGCTTTAGTTCCTGCCAAGACTTCCTTCAGTAAATGGTGACTCAGGATATATAAATCAAATACACCCTTCCCCATATCCACCCCCAAGTGGCTTCTGGTCACGGTGTTTATTGCAGCAATAAAAGCAAGCTACAACAGTGGCTCTTAACTCAATCAGTGTGTCCATCTAGATCAATCATCGCAAGCTCTCTCTCTTCATTCAAAATAAATGTCTACCGATATCTTCTAACCCTACCTGGGCGGAAGGCTGACAGAGAGGGGAAGTTGGATGTTGCACAAATCAAATGGAGCTAAGTTAAAAAATATATATATATGTAACTCAACCACAGCTTTGCCCTCAGAAATAGAGGCAACATCCTATGAACAAGACAGGACAGTGTGCCTAGAGGTCCTCTGAGGTTAGCTTAGAGGAGGGAGTCATGGGATGTGAACCAGAAACAGAGTCTATCCAGGAGCAGCCCTGGGAGGTGTCAAAACTTTCCCTCAGCTTTTGAGCCAGAACTCAGGCTTTTATATTTCATTTAAAAATTTTGTATTGTCAAGTCAAACTTTTGAGACTAAGATATTTCTAGAGCTTTATTGAACTGTTACAGATGCAAACCAAAAGGCAAAACAAATTTCCTAAGTCACCAACAGCATAGCTAGACTAACTGGAAATACATTGTTACCACCATTAGTAATAGGTGTGTGTGTTTTACAATGAGATTTTTGAGTTGTTTACAGGAGCCACACTACAGATATGTGTTGAGACCAGACATTCTAAGTAGGCAAAGTCCCTGCATAAAAGGTAGTCCCTTTGGAAGTCATGCTACTTCCTGGTTGGTTGGTTGGTTGGTTGGTTGGTTGGTTGGTTAAATGTATGTCTCACTGAATTTTTGGTTGTTTGGCTTCTTGGATGAATGGGTGGGTAGGTAGCTGGATGGATGGGTGCATGGATGCATGGATACATGGATGGTTGTTGGGTTAACTAACTGGGTGGATGGATGGATGGATGGATGGATGGATGGATGGATGGATGGATGATGGTTGCTGGTGGTTAGATGGTTGGTAGTTGGATGGGAGGTCATTTGGCTAGTTGTTGGTTGGACGGTTGGTTGGTTGGTTGGTTGACTGACTGGTCGATTGTTTGACTAAATGGTTGATAGGTTGGTTGGTTGGATTTTTGCTTGCTTGTTTGCTTGTTTGCTTGCTTGCTTGTATAGGCTTGTATAGGCTGACTTGCTGGCTGATTATGTTTGTTGCTTGTGTGTTTGCTACTTGACTGCTTGGTGGGTTACTTATTTGGTTATTTAATTGGTTGCTTGGTACTTAGTTGATTCTTATACTAGAATGCTCATGGCTTTGATGGGTGACCATTAGCATAAAGTAAAGGAATGTGGAGCCTTTTTGTTTCTTCCTTGTGGATTCATTTTAAAGCTTGGCATTGGCCTGACCTTCCCTCAGTCTCAACATTGACTTAATAAGTATTATCAGGATGATGCTCGTTTTATTTCTGTTCATTTAATTAGTTAAAAATATATCCTTGCATTTTGCTCTTCTCCCCATTATTGTTCACATTCCTAAAATGTGTAGTCATTAGTTCACTGATGTAGTATGCTATTCTATCTTCACTGTCAGCTTGATTGCATGCAGAGATGCCTGGGAGATTAGTGAAGGACACCTTAGTGAGGTGTTTCTAGGGAGGGTGAACTAATGAAGGAAGACTCCCTATGCATGTGGGCAGCAGTCCACAGGCTGAGTGCCAGAGAAGAATAGAAGGTTAGATAATTTTTCCAGTGTAATTTTTCCTGTTTGTTTCCTAGCTACCATGATGTGAGCTGCTGCCCTCCACCTGTACTTCATTACCTTGAGGGAATGTGAACCATGAAACCATGAGTCAAAAAAAAAAATCCTTTCTCCATTGTATCCTCAAATATTCGGTCATAGAGACTGAACATCTAACTAACAACATGTAGCTGTATTTGTACGCTAATATGATGCATAATTTTCATATAAGTACACAGGAAGTACAGATATACAGTTTAGTACAATTATCTGTCATTTGTGAGCACTCCATGTATAGCCACTGTCCAAGAGCATTCCATCAGCCAAGAAAGTTCCCTCCTATCTCTTTCAACTTAATCCTCCTTACCTTTACCCCAAGAAGAAAAGCATTTGTAATTCCATGACAGAGATTATGTCTGCTTATTGTAGAACTTTGTAGAAATGGAGTCATAAAGCACAAAGCATAATATAAAAGGAAATCATATAGAATTTTAATTGTTTGGTTTCCTGTATTTAAAAGAATACCTTCAGAGTACCTGTGTTGTATAATGAGTATTACTTCCTTCCTTTTATACTGCTGAATAGTACTCCCCAGTATGACCAGATTAATCTATCATAGTCACATGGATGAACATTTCTTCTGCTTCTGCTTCTGCTTTAGGAATATGGTGAGAATATCAAATGATGTCCAAGAAGGAAGGAAGGAGAGGCCCCTGGTCCTGGAAAGACTCAATGCAGCAGTGTAGGGGAATTCCAGGACAGGAAAGCAGGAGGGGGTTGATTGGGGAACAGGGGAAGGAAAGAGCACTTATGGGACTTTAGGGGGGACCAGGAAAGGGGAAATAATTTGAAATGTAAATAAAGAATATATCTAATAATAATATAAAAAGGAATACAGTGAGAAAGGTTGCTATGCATATTTTGATAGACGTCTCACTGCTTGTGTAAGGTCAAGACCTTAGTTTGAGACTAAGACTCCCAGGAGAGAACAAAGTCATAAGGATCTACTGTGGAGAGTAGGGAGCTGTCAGTCAGAAAGCACTTACTCCTCATGTGAGCATGAGGCAATGGACAGAATAGACATTTTTTTTTAAATGTGTGTATGTGTGTGTGCATGTGCATGTGCATGCACGTGCGTGTGTGTGTGTGTGTGTGTGTGTAAGATAGCAATCATTTCACAATGTATCCATACTTATAAACACTATTCAAATTTAGTATCTTTATAAAAATGCTCAAAATACTCACTCTGTATCCACCGCCCCCAATATAAAATAATAAGACAATGATAGCACTTGAAAAAAATAAAACTTTTTCATAAAAATTTGAAATAATCTTTTCAACAACTCTTATGGTTCCAGACTTGATATTCTCAGTAGGTTTTTGTAGTCTAACATGTAAAGTGTCTCATGTTGTTGGTACTTCTAGAATCTGTCTGAAAAAAATTCTGCTACTATACTTTGGTAGTGGTTGGTGGTCTGTTAGTTTTTCTTTCTTTTCTTCCTTCCTTCTTCCTTTCTTCCTTTCCATCTATGTGTATATATGTGGGGGTGTTATCTACTACTACGGTTTGGTAGACTGTTAGTTTCTTTCCCTTTCTGTCTCTCTGTCTTTCTTTCTTTTTTTCTTTCTTCCTCTCTTTCTTGTGAGTATATATGTGGGGTGTTCATTTTTGGTCCTTGATGACTAGTTTGCCTACTTGCCACAACTTGGAATCATGAGGAAATTTATCAGTAATTACATAGATTGGGTGATTGTCTTACTGTTACTTGTTGCAGAAATACTTAGCCCTTGTGGGCAGCGCCATTCCCTATGTAGCTGATCCTGACTATATAAGAGAGGACAAAGAGAATTGAGTAAGCAAGGAGACAGGCAGCGTGGGTTGATACATTAGCTTCCCTTTGCTCTTTACTGCAGACATGATGTGAGTAATCACTTCAGTTCCTGTTTGACTTCCCCTCAATGACAGAGTGTGGCCCGGAACTATAAGCCAAATAAATGCTTTCTTCTCCTAAGTTGTTTCTGGCCAGGGTATTTTATAACAACAGCAGCACATGCAAAATATACACATGAAGGTGTTATTTCTAAGTCACCTTCCATCTTCTGTTTGAAACAGGACCTGTCATTGCCCTGGGTTTTTACCAAGAAACCTAAGCTATTTAACCAAGGAGCTCCCAAAAATCTGCCTCTCTCTGTCTCCTATTTTACCTTCACTAGGATTATAAGCAAATGCACAACATTCAAGGTCTTATGTGGGTTCCTGGGATGCAAAGTCAGGTATTCTCATTTGCAACACAAGCACTCTTAACTACAGAGATACTCTTCCAACTCCTCTTGTTGCTATGACAAAACATATCATAAAAAACACTTGAGAGAGAGAGGATATATTTTGGTTTGTGGTTTTGGGGGTCTCATTCCATCATGGTGGGCAAGCAATGGAGACTAGCTCTATGAATAGTGGCAGGAGCATGAAGTAGGTGTTTATGGACCCCATGGCGAATCAGGAAGCAAAGATCACAGCATGGACCAGAGCCAGGTAGATTCACTGGCTCATTCTAGTGACATACTTCCTCCAGGCAGGCTCCACTTCCAAAAGGCACCACAGCCTTCAAAACAACACTACTGTTTGGAGAATGAGAGCTGAAAGTGAGCTTGTTGGGTGTTTCAGATTCAAACCCGTACTGCTTGTTTATCTGCACTGTATACCTGCCTTATCTATGGTGTTTCCCAGTCTGGCACTTTTTCTCTAGTGACAATTTCTAGACTGTTGATTTGCTATTGATTTCCCTCTCCCAGGACATCACTACAGAAGGGAGAAACAAGGAAAATGATTCATCAAATCTAGTTACAAACAAGGATGGAAAATATAATACCCGAAAGGGAAATGATCTACAGCAAAGTTACATGTATCCAAAATAAAAACCACAGCCTTAATTATTTTTAGTATTAAACCAGAAAAATGTTAAAACAAATGAACCTAGCATTCTACTGAAGGAATTGGGAAATACTGTAAATAGGAAACAAAACGTGGGGATAACACTGAAAACTAATGAGTTGGAACACAGAAGAATTCTAGGCTGATGAACAAATACAAGAAAAGGCTAAAATAATTTTAAAAAAATATTCTTTTTTGGAAATTTGAACTTTCATTGGGAAAGATATTAGCATGATTTGCATTTCAAATGTGTGATTAAATACCTAGAAAGCATGGAATAATCAAAATAATGATTCAGGAGTTAAGTATAGAAATCCAGTGATATGGAGATAGGTATGTAGAACACAGAAAATGGAAACCACCACCTTCCCTTAACATAAATCAATTAGAATGCATAATGAGAAAAAATGCAAGCTAAAATATTAACATAATAATTATGTAGAATACCTGAGGTAATAAATGTCAAGAAAAAATAAACTATTGAAATCCATGAAGAAGCACGGACTTCTCTCCAAGATGAGAAGACTGATTGTTGCTGGGAACCAGTTTCATTGACCATTGTTTAGATTTACTAGAATTGGATCTAACCAAAGCCTAGCAGGACCAGAGATCATCCTAACAAAAGGGGATTTAATAACTTTAAAGATGGGCTGGAGAAACAGCTCAGTGGTTATGAGTACTTGCTGTGCTTACCAAGGACCAGAGTTCTGATCCCAGCACCAAGTGGAGCCACTTCTAACCATCTGTAACTCCAGCTGCAGGGAATATGACCCTCCTCTGGCTCTCTAAGCCTGTGGACAGCTGGAATGTGTGAGTTATGAGTAGAATTGGGGTCTAGGAGTCTCGTGGAGATGTGAGTTCTGGGAGCTATGTGCCTATAGAACATCACCTCTAAGTTTGAGTACTTCTTGAGCTCAAGTACCACCCTTTGTGCTACCTATCACTCTTCTGATATCTCCTTTTCCCAATTCCCACTGTGACCCAAAGTTTCCTTTCATCTACTGCCAAAATCTAGTTACTTCTGGCCAATTGTCTTAGGGAGCCTCTAAGACTCTGAGATGGGTAAGCTTGGCCAGATTTAGAGTAAGCCTGTTAAACAAGCTCTCAGATTGTCTATGAAAGAATTAACTGAGCAGGGGAGACACACCCTAAACATGGTGGTAGCATCCCATGAGCTGGGATCCCAGACTGATTAGAAGAAAGAAAATTGAGAGCAAGCAGGCATGTCTCTCTGCTTCTTGACTTCAACTGTCCCCCTGCTTCCACCACTATGAATTCCCTTCCTTGATGGACTGTATTCCTTTAGACCTTGAACCAAAATAAACCCCTCCCTTGGGTTCCTTTTTGCCAGATGTTTTATCACAGCAATGAGAAAAGGTGCAAACACCATCCCACAGTTCCTATGTGGCTTTAGCATCTTCACATGAAATATCTACTACTTGTTTTTGGCTTCCTCTGAAACCAATCCTATGACAGATACACATCCCTACTCTTCCATCTCTCCTGAAGTTGAGACAATCACTGCATCCCCTGGATCCCTCTCCCATCTCCCATCCCATTGTCCTTGGGTACCAGATTCATTTCTCTTTGCTTCCTATTCCGACCAGACATGAGCAACCCTTCACTGCACTTGTATAGAGTCCCCTTTTGTTATAGACCTATGCACCAAGCTCTCTACATCAGTAAAAGATTTTTTTCTTCCTTCCTTCCACAAACAGCAAGTGAACTCCTGCTAGTGCACAGCAGGAACTTAAATGATGGAGGAGCAAAGAATAACAAGACCCTCTTCTTTGCTTTTCTGAGTCCGCTCTTCCTTCACTCTGCTATGTGAATTCGATTACTGTTGATCCTGCCAAGCTCAGAGGTCTCCATCTGGTTGTGTCTCAAACTCTGAATGCTTGTTAAACTGAACTGAAAACCAGACAGGCCACCTAGGTCTTGCTCTCACAGTCGGGAGCCATGAGCCTGCCAGTTGTCATTATAAAAAACAGGCATCTGTCAGAGGTTTAGTTCAAGGAAGAAAGCATTTCCCAAAGTGGATTTTGGAATACACAGAGCATCCTGAAACACATGGATGTTTGTGGGATTTGCACCATATGATGCTAGGTTAATTTTGAGTATCTACTTGACTAGATTATTGGCATTAATGGAACATACCTATGGGGTATCTGTGAGGCTGCTTCTAGAGAAGCTTAAGTGAGAAGGGAAGACACAGCCTCAAGGAATGGCACCATTCTATGGGCTGGGGCCCCAAACCAAATGAAAAGAAAAAAAAGGAAGAAAGCACTGTGTGTACCAGATTAATTTCTCTCTGTTCTCTGTCCCAACCAGACACAAGCAAGCTTCCACTGTCACAGCTGGGAGCCTCTCATGCCACCGTACTTTCCTTGTTAGTTTTAAATTGTCAACCTACCACAACCTAGAATCGTCCAAGAAAAGCCCCTCAACTAAGGAACTGTCCAGATCAGATTAGCCTGTGGGTATGTCTGTAGTGTGGTTGCTAACTCATGTGGAAGAAGCCAGACCATTGTGGGCAGCACGATTCCTTAGGCAAAAGGTCATGCATGGACTGTTTAAGACTGGAGAAAGCTGGATGAGAAAAAAAACAAGCTAAGATCCATACATTTATGCTCCTAACTGTGTGTGAGATGCTTCGAGTTCCTGCCTTGAGTTATTCCACACAAATAGACTATAAACTGGGGTTTTAAACCATATAAACCCCTTTTGTTCTCCAAGAAGGTGTTTTATCACAGCAATATAAGTTAAACTAGAACACCTGCTGTGATGGACTGTATTCCATCTAAACAGTGAACTAAAATAAATCCTCTGTAAGTTGCTTCTTGTTGGATATTTTGATCACAGTGATAATAAAAATAACACACCTCACGTAAACAATTTTCAAGGAGTGCCCCAGGCAGCCACATGGGATGGTACTGTCACTTACCACCTAGGCAAGAGCTAAGTGGGAAAGAAGTAGAAAAAAATTCACAGACAGTAACCCATGGCCTGAGCTATAGGGATCAGATGTGTTTTGGGAGAGAATTGTCCCTGGCAGGTAGGCCATCTTTATCCCAGGAAGCTAACCTGAAATTTATGGGTCAAATTTTTTCTTATATTTTCCAAATGAACTTTCAAAACATCAAGTGGAAAAATCATAAATTGTTCCCATACTGAGAGGTGGTTAGGTCAAAATGGATTTTTCAAATATCAGAAAATGTATATAATTTTCTCACAAATTCAAAATCACCTGTGCAATTTCCAACGTGAGGGAGTAGCTACATGCAGAGACTGCCACGGCTTTCGGGGAAGGGATTGATTCAGGGAGATCACAAGGGGAAAAAGAGATGTCAGAAGGTGACAAAGAAAGTCTCCCTGTTTCCACATGAGGCCTGCTGGTGCTCAGTAGCAAGGGTGTTCATCAGTCCGGTGACACTCTGGGGACCATTACTCATGGGGACCAAATGTACTCACATGAGCTGCCAGGGTCCTGGAATTCCTTTCTCTAGCTTGTGCATTTGAGGGTTGCAGATGCATGCAAAGTGGGATGTGCCCATCTCTACATGAGCGGGGACTAAATGGTGTATTTCATCTTTATTCCTTTGGCACGATAACTATGCTAGAGAGCCAAGGTGAAGTCTTATCTAAACAGCACAGGTTAGACCACTGACGCTCTCTTTTCCTCTCCAACTCATGTCCTGGTTTGGTTTTGTTGTGATAAAAATACCCTGACAAAATGCAATTTTGGGAACCATAAAGATGGCTCAGTGGTTAAGAGTATGTACCATTCTTGTGGAAGACTCAAGTTCACTTCCTAGCATCCATATCAGGTGGCTCACAACTACCTATAATTCTAGCTCCAGGGCTCTGGAATCCTGGCCTTTGCAGGTACTGTTATCACACATGCGCACACACACACACACACACACACACACACACATCTGTAACTATATCTCCACTTGCAGAATACACACACATCTATATCTATACTTATATTTATATAGATATCCACATGCAGAATATACATACATTATATCTATATCCATATCTGTATCTGTATCTATCTATATCTCTATATCTCTATATCCATTATCTATGTCATCTATATCTCCACTTGTAGAACATACACACACAATTTTAAAAACCAAATTTTTAAATGCAACTTAGGGAAGAAAGAGCTTATTTTAGCTCACACAAAGCCCAGGTCATAGACAGAAAGGCAAGAAATTACTCAATCACATCACATCCACAGAGAAATGAATGCATACATGCTCACTTGATTGCTTGCTTGGGCTCAGCTATATTTCTCTGCTCTTAAACAGTTAAAGACCTGCTGCCTAGGGAATGCTGCTACCCACAATTAACCAGGTCTTTCCACAATTAACTTAACTGAGGCAATCCCAACAGACATGCCAACTCAATGTAGACATTCAATGACCAGAAACTAAAGAGGTTAGTAAAACTTCATCAGGAGTATGGCCCTGTGTTTGTAGGTTATAAAATATGTGAAAGGGGGGGGGAAAGGGACTCTTGTTTGAAGCCAGTTTTCAATAGGGTAATTTGCGGAAACCTGCCTGAGAAATTAATACAAGGGTACAGGTGACCTGAGGCAAGACAATATGCATTTCTGACAGGCTGGGAAGACAACTTCATAAGGAAAGTAATTACCTTGCATGCATGAAGACCTGAGCTGAATCCCAAGAACCTATGCAAAAAAACCAAAAAACCAAAAAAACAAATCTAGGCTTGGTGACACATGCTTATAATTCCAGAGATGGAGAGGTAGAGGCAACTCTTACTGGGGCTCACTAGGCTGTAGGCATAGCGTACGTGGTGAACTCTAGACCAACACTCATCTCAATAAGAGGGTGGACTGCTCCCAGGGAACAAAACCTGCACTTTTCCTCCGGATTTCACATATGGTTCACATATATGTACAATAGACACTAAGATGCAACACACACATACACACATGTATGCCTGCGCATAATGTTTGTGACTGGTGTCCATGGAAACCACAAGAAACTGGAATTCCCTGTACCTGGAGTTATAGTTGTGAGCTACTGAGTACTCAGCGGTGAAGAGCACTTGCTGCTGGCAGAAGATCTGAGCCATCTCTGGCCCTCTCCTTGGAGCCTCCTTTCATTCACTCTGTAAACAGGTCCTGATAAAACAACCTGTTGATAGGGTTGCTATGGAGATTAAGAGCAGAGGTGATAACTAGCACAGCTATTCTTCATAGAATTGTGGTTATTTGTGCTGTTTCTTATTATTGTGAAAAAATATCTGAAATAAGACAGAAAGGATTGGTTTTGGTTGGTTCATGTTTTGAGAAGGTCAGCCCATGGTTGGCTGGCTCTATAACTTCGGTCCACCAAAGCCAGGCATGGTGGCGCATGTCTTTGATCCCAGCACTCAGAGCACCAAAATGGCCTAAGTGCTAGGAAACAAACAAAGAAGTTCACGTGACAGGCAGGAAGCAGAGAGAACTCCTACCTCAAGCTAGCTGGTTTTCTCTACCCCCTTTTAAAGTTTGGTCGGTCAGTCTGACTGTCTGTCTGTCTGTCTGTCTATCTATCAATTAATCATCTCTTTTTAAATGTATATAAATGTTTTCCTTGCATGTTTGTCTGGGCATAATATATATGCCTGGTGCCCATGGAAACCAGAAGAGAGTGTTGGATTTCCCAGAATTGAAGTTATAGATGTGAGGCACTGGGTGCTAGAAACCAGACTCTGGTCTTCTAGGAGAAGTAAGTGTGGAGGGGTAGAGATGGCTCAGTAGATACTTATCTACTGAGCCATCTCCACCCCTCTCCTACCCTTTATAATCCCCCCAGACTCCCAGCCTAAAGGATGATGCCATTCCCACTCAGGGTAAGTCTTCCACCCTTAATCCATTCCAAAAAGTCTCCAGCATAACCAGAAGTGTGTTCTACATATCTCCTAAAGGGGTCTCTTGATCCAGTTATATTGATCATCCGGATTAACATCTACATGGCTTATAATTGTACCCTTCATCCTCTCTCCCCTGAGCACACCTCACAACTCAGCTGAGCTCCCATGTTTGACCTTCTCCTAAGCATCTTCAGCGAGAAGCATGAGAAAAACCCAGGCTCTGTAAGAAGAAGAAAATATCAAACTGCAAAGCCAAGGTCCATCTCGAGTTTTCCTCCCTCCTCAGGGCTGGCAGTCTTCCTGCAGAGATGACCTCCCCACAACAGAGATGCAGCATGTTCCTAAGCAAGAGAACCCACATATGGGATGGGGCAATAAAGACAATGACAGCCATTATTCCTAAGAGGGAAATGTTCCCTGCTCCCTGAGACAGATGTCTACTTTTAATGGACTCTCTTAGAGCTTCTTAGAACTTTCAGACAAACAGTGAGGCTCATTTTGACTCTCGGTATCTATAATGTGCCCAATTTGCCCAACTTCTCACTCTTTTTGTTTTGTTTTGGTTTGGTTTGCTTTGTTGTTTTTGAGACAGGGTTTCTCTGTGTAGTCCTGGCTGTCCTGGAACTCACTTTATAGACCAGACTGGCCTCGAGCTCAGAAATTCACCTGCCTCTGCCTCCCAAATGCTGGGATTAAAGGGCTGTGCCACCATTTCTATTTATATCTTTCAGTTTAAAATATATTTATACCTCCATATCTAATCTGTGCCCCTCCCTTAAGTTAGAATTGGTTGTGAGCTTCCTGAAGTGAGTGCTGGGACTGAATTCCAATCTTTTGCAAGAGCAGTAAGTGGTCTTAACTGCAGAGCCATCTCTTTAGACCAGTGGTTCTCAACCTTCCCCATGCTGTGACCCTTTAATATAGTTCCTCCTGTTGTGGTGACCTCTGACCACAACATTATTTTTGTTGCTCTTTATATAACTGTAATTTGGCTACGGTTATGAATCATAATGCAAATTATCCATGTTTTCTATTGACCTCAGGCAACCCCTGTGAAAGGGGTCTCAACCTGCAGGTTGAGAACCACCACTCTAGATCCTTGTTTTGCTTTGTTTTTGAGTAGCTCAGGCTGGTCTCCAACTTGCAAGCCTCCCAAGTGCTGTGATTACATGCTGGGACCATGCTATAGCTCACTCTGAAACAGTCATATACTGTGTCCAGCAGCCACACCCTTCCACAACTTAATAGGTGCTATCAGTTAAAGGTGCTGAAGAGATGACAGCAAGATGAAACCATCTCTGCTTCTGGGTGTTAAGGATTCAATGGACAAGATAAATGTGGATCGTAATACAAAAAAAAGAATTAAGTGTTATGAAGGCAATCCAACCTGAAAGAGTCTACCCAGGGAGCTAGCTATTGAATGTAGCTGTAGAAGAATAGTCCAGTATGTCCTTCAGTTATTCTTCCTCTTTTCAGGAAGGCTACATTCACTAAAGTATCCCAAGGGTCCAGGAAAACAAGTCATCCCATTTGAGAGGATAGAAGCCAGTAGGTTATCAGCTGACCCGGAAGAAGCAACTCTACATCCTTTTGTCTCCCCTCACTAACTCCACACTAACCCATTACCAGAAAGGCTGTGTACAGACTACTCGAAATGCCTTTGTTGGAGCTGGGGAGGTGGCTCAGCGAAGCGCTTGCCTTGCAGGCACACAAACCTGAGTGTGATCTCCCAGAACCAAGTTTGAATGAAAAATGCTGGCCTGGGCATAGAAGATTATCTGTGATTAAAATACAACCCATACAAACATGAAGAGTCGGGTTCAGATCTCCAGAACTCAGTTAAAATACAGGGTGGGAGCAGCAGCCTGCCTGTAATGCCAGACTCGGAAGGTGAAGACATGCAATCACCAGAGCAAGGTATAGTGATCCTAGCTGTTTCTTCGGGCATGGGTTTTGATTGACAGACACTGCCTCGATGAACAAGGCGGAAGAATGATGGAGGATGATTTGCAACATCAACCTTGGGCTTCCACATGTACTTGAACATAAGTATGTGCACACCCACACAGATATGAATATGCAGATACATAAAATGCACAACGTGCCCGTGGGCACACACACACACACGTATGGGGAGGGGTATGATGGTCATGATTACATGCACTTGTAATCCAGAACTGGGGAAATGAAGATAGGTGGATCCCCAGAGACTCTTACCTATTTGGTAGATTCCAAGCCAATTAGAGACCATTATCTCAAACCCTGACAACCTAGCACACGGGAAAGATTGCTTTACTACCTCGAACCCAGGAGGGAACTGAAATCCTAGAGCAAGATGGCAAGAGGCAACACCTTCTATCATACACATTCTTTGGAAGAGTTGCTCTCAGACCTAACTCTTGTGTTGACCCCATATCACCCATGATGCTGCTGTTGGATGAATAACTAACTTATTTTTCAAAGCGTTTTCATCCTCACTCTGAGATCCAAATCAGGAAGAAGTACCGAGCTATTAGTCACCCAGACTGTTTCTGCTGAGGACCTCTGTCTATGACCTGAAACATCCACAGGCCTCTTTGCCTACAAAAAACACCCCACAAGGGTGTAGAGATCCAAGGTACCCAGGCGACATCTTATGATGCATTTTAAGATATCACTTCATATACAGATGGAGATGTTATACACCCAATATCTTAATCTTACCATGGATATGTGAGAAAATCAGAAGACATACAGAAAAACCTTGTGGGGAAGGATATGCTAGAGGTGTTAGTGAAATATTTAAGTCATGTACAAAGATGCTGTCAAACATCCCTAGCTTGAAGCAAATCATGGTGGGAGTATTTACACCAGGGAAACTGACAAGAAACTAGAAATCACCAGTGCACATGCTAAACCCCAGACCCAAAGCTGTTTACCAACACTGAACTGCTTATAATGGACCCAAGAGAGGAACATTAACTAAGTGCCAAATGACCAGTGTATGTCTTCATCTTAGCCCTGGGGCTGTAAACCAGCGGAGCACTGCTTAAAATAGACCCTGGTGGGAATATTTACATCATCCTGGCAATCAATCTGCAAAAGCTACGAGCCACGAACCACCACGTACATCCTCACTCACTGCCAGAGATCCTTTGGCAACATGGCATGGCTTAGAATGAACATGAATAATATACCGTGGCACTTCAAAATCATCCACACAGATACCATAGCATTGACTAGACTCACAAACCAGGCATTTTCTAGTGGGTGTGTATCTCAGAAACAAATCTCCAAATAATGAAAAATAAAAGGCAGGGGGAGGCTCATGATTCGTAGCACCATCCACTCACTGTCTCTCTCTCTCTCTCTCTCTCTCACATACACACATACACACACTCACGCACATTGTCTCATTTGAGAAATCTTTTTTAGAAATGTCACTATTGTACTTGACCGCCTGTAACAATAAAACTTTTCATGACGGATCAAAGGAGCACTTTGCCAAAGGCTCTTTATTTCGCTCCCATTTTTTCCCTATGAACCCCAGAAAAGAACCATTTGTTGGCTCCAAAGTCCAAGTGAGAACTAAGAGCCTAAGAATTTTTGTTCCATAGAAACCCTGAATGTAATCTAAGAGATCGGACACCACAGACCACAAACAGAAATACCCCATTGTCCACCTTCATCTAACCCTTTGCTGACTCCACTCTTGGTCAAATGCAGGGATATAACAAGAATAATTCAAATACCCCGACAAAAAAAAAAAAAAAAAAAAAAAAAAAAAAAAACCCTACATTTTAGTCAAAAATGTATCCGATCTCTAACCTGGGAGAAAGTAATATCTACATTACACTGTCTTCCATTTTTCCTGTCGGAATCAACTGGGAATAGCATCGAGCAGTAAAAATGAATGGTCCAGGAGCAGGAAAGGAACAATCTAGAAGCTATATACACAGTTTCTTTTATGAGCAAGAGTTGACAGTGTCTGAAATTGGATCAAGGTCTGCAATAACATTTCAAGGGGACTGGATTCTAAGAAGTGGGGGAGGGCAGACAAGACACTGCGAGACATACGGAGGAACTTTATATTAAAAAAAAAGTAATACATACAGCTGCCTTTCTGAGCAGTTTTCATAGCACAACTGTGGGATTGCATGCACATAAAATAAATAAAAAATGAGAAAGAGAATAGAGAAACCATTTCATCAACCTTCAGTGCTAATCACAGGGAGGTTTTATTTGGTCCTGAGGGTGGAGCCAGCAGGACTCCAGATCAATGGAACTGATCACACCCTGTCTTTACTCTCCTACTCTCGCAGGGTGCTCCAGAGATGAGCACATCTCTTCATCTGGGCAGAAGATGTAGACACTGACTTGCAATGAGTAGGTGAGAGTCTCAGAAGGGAGAGCGACTGAGGGAATTGGGTCCCTTGGCTTTCTGTGTACCCCATTCTTCCTAGCACACCACCTCTGCCTTCATGTGGTCTGATACTGTGCCTAATCCTCAAACCTAGGTTTCGGTTGAAGTTTCATGGGTGAGTGGCAAAGAAAAGACATGACCCTGGAGATGTTGCTGCCTCCTTTCTGAAATGGACAACAAAGCCAGCAGAAGATATAGGTTCCTGGGGGAATCTGGGGAGGGAACCCAGCACCCTTTTGTGGGTAGATACACAGTTGCATATAATCTTCATTTGGTACCTGGAAGCTTAACATACATAACTATGTATACCCATAGATCTTGACTGTGCTCATAGATACATAGCTGTATATACTGTCAAAGTTCCCCTGATGATCAGACATTCTCGGAAGGGGCTTGACCACTGAGCCAAGCCCTGAACCCCTCACTGGGGGATTCTAGGTGGGTGCTCTATCACCAAGTCAACTCCTTTTTGTTTTTTAGCTTAAGACAAGGTCTCACTACATTGTCCATACTAGTGTTAGACTGTCAGTCTTACATAAGCCTCCTAATTAACCAGGAAGAAGTATGCGTGTCACCATGCCCAGCTGTGGCAAGCCCTAAGAGGCAACCAATTCTTCCCTTGGAGGACTTGTGACAGGTATCTGGGCCCCTTAGGCCATAGGCCATGACTTTTTTTTTTCTCGAGACAGGGTTTCTCTGTATAGCCCTGGCTGTCCTGGAACTCACTCTGTAGACCAGGCTGGCCTCGAACTCAGAAATCCGCCTGCCTCTGCCTCCCAAGTGCTGGGATTACAGGCGTGTGCCACCACCGCCCGGCAGGCCATGACTTTTTATTTTCACATTTTTATAAGAAAAACACAATACCCTTAAGGCATGGATTACTATAAGGAAATGGTTTGGCCCCAGATGGTTCTCTTCAGCTGCCAGGACACATTTGAAGGAGTGTATCTTTCAAACCTCTGATTGGCTCACTTTAGAAATAAATCCTTAGGGCCCGCAAGATGGCTCAGCAGGTAAAGGCAATAGCTAAACAAGCCTGGTGACCTGAACTTCATCTCCAAGACCCACATATTGGGAGGACAGGACCGACTCTACAAAACAGTCCTCCAAGCTCCACACCCGTGCTGTGGCAATGTACCCACCAACATATATCATAAATAATTAATAATTAATAATAATAATAGTACAAATGAAAATGTATCTGTTATCAAAACAATGTTACAAGTGTCAAAGAAATATTAGCTTAAGAGCTGGTGTGCCATTCCAAGAACTCAAGTTGGCCCCTGTCACACTTGTCTGTATGTATCTCTAGCTCCAAGGACTCTGATGTCCCTTCCTGGCTTCTGTGGACACTGCATTTACATGTACACAACACACACACACACACACACACACACACACACACACACACAACTAAAAGTAATAAAAATAAATCATGAGAAAATTTTATGTAATAATTATTTAAAAAAATAAATATCCTGGGACATATCTCCCAGTCTTTTTTTTCCCCTCAGTCTGACTAACAGATAGGACAAAACTAACTCAGTATACAGATTTTAAATTACTTGGGTTAATAAGTTACTTTTTATTCTTGCTTTCTTTGCTTCAGCTGAGCTTTAGAGTGTACTTTGAAACAGGATCTTAAACCAAAGCCAAGGTCTACTGTTATGGATCAAATGGCAATTACTCTTCAACGATTTTTTTTTATAAATTTCCTCATTTGTCCACTCAGCAAACATTTGCTACCTCAAATAGATCTGCTGAAACAGGCAGAAAGAAGCATGTGGGGAGGTTGGGGTGGGGGGAGGGCTGGAACACCCGAGGAGTTGCTGAGGCTTGGTAATGTGTACATTAAGTCTATTATGTTATTTTCTGAACTTATATGGCTTTAGAACATCCACCCCATGGCGTGCGCGCATCTGTGTGTGTGTGTGTGTGTGTGTGTGTGTGTGTGTGTACATTTATACACTAGAGGACAATCTTAGGTGTCATTCAATAGGTGATGTCCTTGCTTTAAGAAAGGATCTCTCGCAGGGCAGTGGTGGTGCACACCTGTAATCCCAGCACTTGGGAGGCAGAGGCAGGCAGATTTCTGAGTTCGAGGCCAGCCTGGTCTACAGAGCAAGTTCCAGGACAGCCAGGGCGACATAGAGAAACCCTGTCTCGAAAAACCAAAAACCAAAAACCAAAAAAAAAAAAAAAAAAAAAAAAAAAAAAAAAAAAGAAAGAAAGAAAGAAAGAAAGAAAGGTTCTTTCACTGAGAACTGGAGGTCAGCCATTTGCCTAGGCTTACTGGGCAACAAACATGTTTTGGGAGGTGGAGTTATATGCATGAATGTGCACAAGTGGGTGGGGCCAAGGGCTAACTTCTAGTGTCATTTCTCAGTTACTGTCCACCTTGTTTTGTGAGAATGGTCTCTCACTGGGATCTAGGGCTCAGCATTTTCCCTGGGCTTGCAGGTTAGGAAGCCCAAGGGATGCTCCTGTGTGCTTGGTCAACAGTGGGATTATGCACATGCAGCCATGCCAGCCTTTAGGGGACTGAACTTAGGTGCTCAGACTTGCATGACAAGGTGCCGTCTCCTTAGCCATGACCTATTTTTAAACACAGGAATCTAATGTTTTCTATAGTCTTAAAGAATAAACAGGATAAGGGGGAGATTATTTTTAAAAAAAACCATACACATGCACAAGTCACAGGAGACAGAGAGGTATAACTCCTTCAGCAAATGAGCAGAGCACACCACTACTGAAACAGACATAAGAACCATTCTCTTCAGGGAGAGCCCATCTCTAGAGATACACAGGCACGGAGCTTGCTCCCTGATATTTCTAGCTCAATGATTCCTCCCTCATAAATTTATTTCAGAGTAATTTCCAGCTCTGAGAAGTTGATCTATACCCATTTTCCAAGACTTGGCAGTCTCCCAGAAGATAGGGAAACAAAAACAACCAACCAAGCTTAGTCGAGGTTAACAGAGTCATTGTTATTTCAGGGTAGCAGGGTAGCACAGAGAGGGAGGACGTGTCCTAGCAACAGACAATTTCCTGGATCCCTGGCTTCATCATGGACACCCAAATGTTTCCATGCAGCTAGATGCAGTTCCCAGAGTTTGCTTCCCCTCCTGGCAAACACTGTATACAATATTCTAGCAACCTCAAGACTAACAAATGAGACTATGCCTCAAGGACCGACACTCTGAAGTCTGGTAAGTGTTGATGAGTACAGATATTTGTGTGTCAGAGAAGACTTCCAGAAAGACTTTCAAAGGCCAGGAAGTTCAAGTCAGACAAAGGGAGAATGAAGGCCTTGGATATGTTCCCTGATGGGCACCACCAAATAAACGAGACCAGCTGTGTTGTTATTCTCAACTGCTGTGCCAAAACACCTGACAAAGGACACTTAATGAAGGGAGATTTACTGTAACTCACAGTTCAAGGGCACAGTCCATGGTGGTTGGTAAGGCATTACCTACAGTGGGATGTCATTGCCTACAGTGGGGATACATCTGTCCTGTTCAGCTAAACCTTCCTGGTAATGCCCTCACAGACCAGCCCACAGGTGTCTCAATGGTCCTTAGTCCTGTCAAATTCATCATCAAAAGGGGCTACCCCAGCCACACTTCACAGAACTCACTGTAACAATCTTTAAAGACCTCCTCCACAAATACAAACACTTTCTGAGGGCCAAGGAGTTAAGACTTTGATATGTGATTTTTGCAGAGGATGTCACATGTGGAGAAGTAACAGCATCCAAGAATTAAAACTATACCTATCTGGAAACTACTTCAACGTTCTGGACCTGGCAAGTGACATGTACATAAAGAAATCCATCCTTACCGCATATAACTGCAGGTGCCCTTAGAGGCCAGAAGAGGGCATTGTATTCCCCTCTAGCTGGAGTTATATGTGGCTGTGAGCTTCCTGACCTGGGTTCTAGAAACTGAAAGGAGATTATCAAAAAGAATAGTATATGTCCCTAACCATCAAGCCATCTTTCCATCCTGTCAGAATCACATGCAGATGGCAGAGCTCTCCAGTCATGAGCTGGGATACTAGGAACACCCAATCCATGTCCAGGGCTCCCAGAATGCAGCTGAAGACCCTCATTATCACAGGTGCCCTACTTTTACTCCAACATGACATATAAACATCACTGAGTTCCATGTAGGTGTCAGTGGGACAAAGCCGAGATAATAATAGAAACCACTGCTTATGGCTTCTCAGAGAATCAAATAGAATTCAGGTGCAAAGATTGCAGAACATGATGGGCCAGGTAGAGAATACCTGTCATCCCAGCACCTCAGGAAGAAGCAGGAGGATCAGGAGTTCAAGGCCACCCAGGGTTATCTAGTGAATTTGAAGACAGCCTCACCTCACAAAGCCAAAAATAAGACTGGATTCAGCTGGTGGGGCATTTGCCTAGCATGCACAAAGTCCTGGGTTCAATCCCCAGCATCACATTAATGGGGCAAGGTGCTACTTCATGTGATCCTAGCAATGAATAAATAGTGGTGGGAACATTAGAAGTTCAAGGTCACTCTTGTGTTGCAGAAGACCCTGTCTCAAAATGCTAGCATTTGGACCAATAGATCTCAACCTGTGGGTCAAGACTCTTTGGGGGTCAAGTGAGCCTTTTACAGCAGTTACCTAAGACCATCAGAAAACACAGATATTTACAATACAGATAACAGTAGCAAAATTACAGTTATGAAGTAGAAATAAAGTTATTTTATAGTTGGGGGGATCACCACAACATGAAGAACTGTATTAAAGAGTCACAGCATTAGGAAGGTTGAGAACCACTAGTTTAGACCAGCATCTAGCAGGATGCCGAGGCTTAGACTCGAGAAGGATTCTGGCCATCATCCCCGTCATGACTACTACTGTCACAACTACAAGACCAATCACCAATCCAAGGACTTAGGGAGCATGACATTAACTTGCAAGGGTTCCGAGGACTGGAGAGATGGTTCAGCAGTTAAAAGCTCTTGCAGAAGACCTGAGTTTAATTCCTGGGATCCATATTGAGTGCTGAAAGGTACCCAGAACCCAGATATTCAAGCCTCAGTGGGCACTAGACTCATGTACACAGGAGTACATGGACATGGACATGGACACACACACACACACACACACACACAAACACACACACATTTTTTTAAAGAGCCCATTTTTCAGAAGATCAAGACCACTTCAAGGCACTCAAACCTGAAGGTGCTGCTCCTAGAAGCTCTGTAGCTCAACCTCTTTAAAACCCAAAACGGAACCGAGGCTGACTGACTCCATTGGAGGAGTTGGATTAGCCAGCATGCTGTAAACACTCAGATTTTGATGCGTCTAAAAGATTGATTTTACTGTCTAATCATACTGGGGGAAACTGGACATGGGGATTTTTAAAACTCTCTGAGGTTCTGGACAAATAGGAGAACCATTCCCAGGATAGCCCATTAAAGAACAGACAGATTTTTTTTTTTCTGTGTAGGGAATAAATGCAATGCAAGCATTAACCACCGAGTTATACCTGCAGTGTTTAGTTTCTACTTTTTGGGTTGAGATATTCTCTCATAAAGTTGACCAGGCTGGCCTCAAATTCCATCCTTAGCCCAGGCTATCCTTGAGCTTGGAATCCTCCCAACATTTTCAAATGAGCAGAATTCTAGGTCTGTACTACCAGGACTGGCTAGGGTGTTTGATATGTAAGAGAATGTTGTCTTTATACACCAAAAGGTTCTGTTGTTTTGTTCTCTTTGACACTGCTGTTCTCAAACTATGAGTCTGGACTCTTTTTGAGGGAGTGGAGTTGAATGACCCTTTCACCATGGGTCACCTAAGACTACCAGAAATATCAGATATTTACATTACAGCTCAAAACAAAGTCAACAGTTATGAAGTAGCAATACATAACAAAATAACTTTATGGTGTATGTGTGGGGGGGATCATTGCAACATGTGACACAACTGTATTAAAGGGAACCATTTGTTTGATACAAGGTCCGTCATATAGTCCAGGTTGGCCTGCAACTCCCTCTGTAGTCCAGTCTGGACTTGAGCTACCAGAGATCCTTTTGCCTCAGGATTACAGGTGTATGCCACCATGTCTAGATATCAAAATGTAATACCTTGGCTTTAAAGCTTTTGGAACCAAACTAGTGTAGAGGTGAAAAAGAAAACAATCGAAAGGCGGGGGTGGAGCTCAGTGCAGGAAGGCTAGCTTCAGCACAGAGAGTCACATGCTGTAATTCCTAGGACGAGGAGAAAGAGGAAGGGAGGAAAACATGGGAGAAGGAAGGGGAGGGGAGGGGAGGAGAGAAGAAAGGGAGTGACAGGAAAGAAAGAGAAGGAGGGAGGAGGAAGTGAAGAAGGGAGGGAGGGAGGGAGGGAGGGAGGGAAAGAAGGAAGGAGGGAAGGAAGGTAGGAAAGGAGAAAGGAAGGAAGGGAGGAAGGAAGGAAGGAAGGAAGGAAGGAAGGAAGGAAGGGAGAAAGGGAGAAAGGGAGGAAGGGAGGGAGGAAGGGAGGAAGGAAGGGAGAAAGGGGGAAGGAAGGAAGGAAGGAAGGAAGGAAGGGAGGGGGGAAGGAAGGAAGGGAGGAAGGAAGGAGGGAGGGAAGGAAGGAAGGTAGAAAAGGAGAGGGGAAGGAAGGGAGGAAGGAAGGAGGAAGGAGGGGAGGAGGGAGGAGGGAGGATGGAAAGAGGGAGGAAGGAAGGAAGGAAGGAAGGAAGGAAGGAAGGAAGGAAGGAATTCAAACAGCCGCCCCAGGAGTGAATGTTCTGGAACGATCGAGTCTGACATAGAAGAGCAGGAGTAGAGCATTTCTAGGAACCTGGGTCCCTGGAAAACAGCCACCTTTACTAAAAATACTTTTCCTCAAATTTGCCTGCAGGTAGATACCACCCACTGAAATAATGAAAGCAGAGGCTGGCTGTCAATCAGCTGCCTACTCAACTAACTTCTAGTGTCTTCCCAGATTGGGATCTCTCCTGGGGGGCTAGGGAGGAAGAAGGATGGTAGGGGAATGAAGACATCTGTTGACTGGCAAGGTTGGGACAGACGCAGCCAATCAGTGCATGGAATCCACAGGCAAGAGAAGCTTAACAATGATCTCATGTTTTTGCCTCCCCACGCAGGCAGCTCCACTCTTTCTGAACAATCCATTACAATGTTAGGCAACATCAATGGCTGGAGGAAAAACCATTCCGCTATACTCTGGGACTGTCCCCAAGGCCAGCAGGGCAAGATGAATTCTTCAGATGCTGGAAAAGATCTAAAGACTATCTCTTAGAGCTGCGAATGGTGCTCAGTAGTAGACCATCTGTCCAGAAGTCCTCAGTGAGGGGCTGGAGGTGTGGCTCAGTGGTAGAGCACTTGCCCAGAATTCCCCAGTGAGGGGCCTGGGACATGGCCCAGTGGTAAAGCACCTGCCCAGAATTCCCCAATGAGGAGCTGGGAACTTGGTTCAGTTGTTCATAATTGTTGATGATTCAGTACCTTAAACCCCACAGGGAAGGCAGGATGTGTGGCTCAGAAGTAGAGTGAGATATTTTCTTTAAAAAAAAAAAAAATTTATTTTATGTGAGTACACTGTTGCTGTCATCAGATACACCAGAAGAGGGCATCTGATCTCATTGCAAATAGTTGTGAGCCATCATGTGGTTGCTGGGAATTGAATTCAGGACCTCTGGAAGAGCAGTCAATGCTCTTAACTGCTGAGCCATCTCTCTGTATCTACTCTTGCTGTTAGTGTTAATGTTGGCATTTCATCTTCATATTTTTATGCATAGAACAAAATAAGCTGTTTCAGGTCTTCTCTTCTACATACATTTTTATCTGTGCATCCAGGTACAGGGATTGAGTGTATAGCTTCCTTCATGCCACAGAAGCATCCTATCTACCTACATCCTACCACTAAGTTACACCCTCCAGTCTTCTTTCCATTTTTTTTTAACAGAGTCCCTCTGTGCTGTCCAGGTTAGCCTCGAACTCACTCTAGTCCTGAACTTATGATCCCAAGCAGCTGGGATGACAGGTTATCCCTGCTGGCTTCCTTGCACGCTTCAATGAGATATATCAGCTTCACTGATCCAAGCTCTGCTGTCTTTGATTTCCATGATATTGGGCAACTTGTGTGAGCTCTCCAAATCTTGATGATACTGTCCAGCAGGAATAGCAGCCAGACACCATTTCTCCTAGTTTTATTTGGAGTGAAAATATGTCATCACACAAAAGAAGAATATACAATCAGGGTTCCAGGAAAAAAAACACATCAGTAGGTAGGAGTACTTGTTAGCAAGCTTGATGACTAGAGTTTGGGCCCCAGAATCTACATGGTGGAAGGTCAGACATGCAGACACAGACATAGACACACACACATTTTATAATACATACATACTGTGGTGGCTTGAATATGCTTGGCCTATGGGAAATGGTACCATTAGGAGATGTGGCCTCATTGGAGTAGGTGTGGCCTTGTTGGAAGAAGTGCATCACTGTGGGGGTGGGCTTTGGCTTAATCTCCACCCAGGGTGAGAGAGACACTCTTCCTGGCTACCTTCAGATCAAGAGGTAAAACTCTCAGCTCCCTCTCCAGCACCATGTCTGCCTGAATGCTGTCACACTTCCTGCCATGATGATAATAGATTCTGAAACTGTAAGCCAGCCCCAATGAAATGTTTTTCTCTGTAAGAGTTGCCTTGGTCATGGTGTCTCTTCACAGTAATGAGCCCTAACTAAGACACATGCACATGGAGGACAGAGAGAATGCGATCACTTGTCCAGTGGCTAAACCAACACATTTCGGGTTTTTCAAATCCCACAGCCCTCTTACACCGACACCTGCAGCTCTGTTTAATTCCTGACTTTCAACACCTATTTGGACACAAAGCTCCAAGACGCCCCTCCTGTGGGGACTCTCTGCTGCTTCTATACCTAGCACTGCATTCCAGGCCACAACATTAAGTGCCATCAGGAAGGACTTCTTGCTCAACCACCTTTCCTATGTCCCATAAACTCACAGCCTAAGTATCAGTTGTAAGAAGCACACCAAAGACTGGGCAAGATAGCTCAGCAGTTAAAGGCATTTGCCCTGCAAGCCTGATGACCCTAATTCCGTCCTGTGAACCCATATAATGGGGGGAAACACAACTCTGAATACACAGAGTTGTCCTCTGACCTTCACATGTGCACAGAGGCCCATGTGCTCCTACCCCCACCCTCTAACACACACACACACACACACACACACACACACACACGCATGCACATATACATGCACACACACACACTCACCCCCCACACAATAAGAAAATAGAAAAGGTTATGAAGTCTCACCTACAGCATTCTTTCTAAAGATTATTTTTTAATTATGGGTATAATGTGTGACTCCACATGAATATGACTGCAGGTGCCCATGGGATCCAGAAAGAGCTGTGGGCTCCAGGAGCTGGAATTTCAGGCTGTTGTGCTCTGTCCGACCTGGATAATGGGAATCCAACTTAGGTCCTCTGGAAGAGCCCTGTGTGCTCTTAGCTGCTGAACCATAAACTCAGTGCCCCGACCCTGTTGCCCATCAAGTTAGGCTCTTGTCTACAGGCTCTTTTGACTTTGTGACCTTCCCACTGCTGCACCTGGCTTTTGCCAGTCAAATGCCCATGAGCACATCACAACCCTGCACAAACGGCAGCTCTCTGAAATTTCCCATGCCTCCAAGGGGCCTTCTTCATAGGACATAGTCCCGGAACCTCACCTAGCCCCATGATGGTTAATATCATCAATGTGACGTGAGACAGAGTCATCGAAGAACAAGCCCCTGCATGTGTCTGTGAGGGTGTTTCCTTAAGAGTTTAAATTGAGGGAAGACCCATCCTGAATGTGGTCAGCTCCTTCCCATAAGCTGAGGTCCTGGACTGAATAAAAAGAAGACAGTGAGCTGAGCACCAGCATCCCCCCACGTCTCCGTCTCCATCTCCATCTCCCTCTCCGTCTCCCTCTCCGCCTCCCTCTCCCTCTCCCTCTCCCTCTCCCTCTCTGCCTCCCTCTCCGTCTCCCTCTCCGTCTCCCTCTCCGTCTCCCTCTCCCTCTCCGTCTCCCTCTCTGTCTCTGTCTCCCTCTCCGTCTCCCTCTCCGTCTCCCTCTCCATCTCTGTCTCTCTCTCTTCTCTCTCTGCTTCCTGACTGTGGATGCCCTGTGACCAGCTGCCTCACTCTGCTTCCTGACTGTGGATGCCCTGTGTCCAGCTGCCTCACTCTGCTTCCTGACTGTGGATACAATGTGTCCAGCTGCCTCACAAGCTCCTGCCGCCACGTTCTCCCCACCATGATGGAGTATATCCTAGGATGATCGTCGAAATAAACCCTTTGTTAAGTGGGTTTTGTGAGGTGTGCTATCAAACTAAAAATAAATAAATAAATAAATAAATAATGACTATTACAAGAAACCCATAGCTGTCTTTATCATGAGCACAGAGAACTTCTAAGTGACAGAGTCATGCTTCAGTCATCAGGGCCAAGTGTGGCGCTTGGCACCAAAAAAAGACACTTGATTTGTTGAACACGTGTAAGCTCGCTTTATCAAGCTTTTGTGAAAGAAAACGAGCTTGAATTATGCCTTATCGGGCTAATGAGAAACCATGGAAGGATTCCTGGAGCATGAAGAGCTCCCTCCTGGACACATGACTCGGTATTGTGCTATCGGGATGCCTGGGAACTGCAAACAGCTTCAAACAAAGCTGACAAGAGTCAGGTGTTTTCTATCATAAAGGAATGCGGGAGCCTCTGAACATTAGGAGGCCCGGTTATGTGTTCTAAACCAGAGGAGGCACCTACAGAGACAAGAAAGGATTTAGGGTCTGAATCTATGAGAATTTGAAGGCAACCCTAACCTGAGAGGGTTCTTTTATTATTATTATTTTTTAAATTCTCATGATCAAACAGTTCTGGTGGTTCAGGCCGTTCACATCAGCTACTCAGGAAGCTGAGGTAGGAGGATGAAAAGTTCTAGAACTGCTTCAGTTACATACCTACTTCAAGACTAGTCTGAGCAATCTAAGACTATGTTTTTAAAGGTTAGGGATGAGACACAGTGTTAGGACACCTGCCTAGAATCCCCCGGGGGGGGGCTGGGGGCGTGGCTCAATGGGAGAGCCCCTGCCTAGAATGCATCAGTGAGGGGCTGGGGGCGTGGCTCAGTGGTAGAGCCCCTGCCTAGAAAACCCCAGTGAGGGGCTGGGGGCGTGGCTCAGTGGTAGAGCCCCTGTCTAGAATCCCCCAGTGAGGGCTGGGGGTGTGGCTCAGTGGTAGAGTCCCTGCCTAGAATCCCCCAGTGAGGGCTGGGGGTGTGGCTCAGTGGTAGAGCCCCTGCCTAGCATCCCCCAGTGAGGGCTGGGGGCGTGGCTCAGTGGTAGAGCCCCTGCCTAGAATTACCCAACAAGGCACTAATAAGCAACCCCCCCATCAACCCTCCTGTGAATAAGCCAAATACATTCACTGGTTTGCTTTGGACTCCTTTCTTTAGTCTGTCATTGGTGTACTACCTGGGGTAAATAGACATTTGTTTACATCCTCCCAAGAAAAGTCACACAACAGGTGGCATGGAGACAGTAGTCCGTCTCAATTACATCCCATGACAAACCTAAAAGTAACTGTGGGGTCTCCATTAGATAGATAGGGACTTCCGACATCTCCGCTGTTCAAACCCCATCTCCGGTTTTTCTACTCCCACGGAAGGGAATGAATAAAAATATTGATTTCCCAGGGACCTCAAGCAAGCATTCCATATGAATACAGACTTATCTCCCTGAAGCCAAGGTTAACTGCTAAATCCATAAATATGAGTGGCAGAGCATCGTGCAGAAGCCTTATAAAAACCATATCAAATCTACAGCTTTTACACACTATGTTATATGGACAAGTAGGTCCAATTTTTTTTTTTAACTTCCACTTTCCTTTACCTCCTCCCCTTTGATGAATGGCTAGTGGAAGTTCTGTCTTGTGTCAAGAAAAAAAGTAGCCAGTCATCTTTAAATAAGAAAAATTCATTAGCTCATCCACCTACTCGGAGACTTTATTTCTAAAGCTGAACTTTGGAGTGGTTTTATAATAGATGCCCTGACTAATGGGAAGCAGGAATATGTCCCAGATGGTTAATTACATTTTTATCATTCCTTTTAATAATAGTTAAGAATAATAAGGCAACTGGTGTGAAAAATGAGAAGGTAGAATGAATTAAATTGAAATATCCTGCACCCATTTCCCAAAAAAAAGAACAAGTTGGAGTTATACCAGAGTCCTTAAATATCAGCTTTTAAAACTAGCGGAGGATACAAATTCAGAGCTACATAAAAGAACTAATTTCTATGTTAATCAAAGAATGGCCCAGAAGTGCCCAAGCGGAATGGCCAGCCACCCAGCATAGATGGTATCTAAGGAATTTCTACAGCAATGCAGGGGTGGGGGGTTGTCACACTTTCAAATGAACTCATTGGTGTTCTAAAATGTTCCATATCTGAGTCATATCCCACAACCCCTCACTGGGGTATTCCAGGCAGGTGTTCTACCACTGATCCACACCCCCAGCCCCCCACTGGGGGATTCTAGGCAGGGGCTCTACCACTGATCCACACCCCCAGCTCCTCCCTGGGGGATTCTAGGCAGGGGCTATACCATTGAGCCACGCCCCAGTTCATCACTGGGGGATTCTAGGCAGGAGCTCTATCACTGAGCCACGCCCCAGTCCATCACATAATTACATGTTACCACTGGATTATGTCCCAGCCCTTTCATAAATTTTGCTTTTAGACAAAGTCATACTAAGTTGCTCAAGTTGGCCTTGAATTTACTTTATAGGTTAGGCTGGCCTGTGCTATCTGCACACTAGAAAACACACACCCCTCAGTACAAGAGCTTGGGTTATAAGACAGCCAACCCTCAGCCTAGTTTCATCCTCCACCTCAGTCACTCTGTGCTTGAGCCCTCAGTAAGGCTGAACTACTGAGGAGGCTGAGCTACAGAGACACCCTCAGGTCTCTACCCAGTCTCTGTTCCCGTAGCCATGCTATTCCTTCAGCTGGCTTGGCTTTCAGCTGAAATGATTTTAGTAGCTTTGAGTTCCCACCCAGGACCTATCTTCTCTGATAACACACTGTGGATAGCACCCCTGGCACAGACCCACCCACCCCCAATCCCCTGTAAGGCCACGTGATGGTAATTTTTAATTATTAACTTGACTTCATTAAGGAAAACCTATGGGATTATTGTGAATGCCTTTGAGGGTGGTTTCAAAGATGTTTACAGAAGGCATAAAGCCCACACCATCCTATCACCCGAGGAGCTGGACTAAACACAACGGAAAACAGGAGTCCAGCTAGATCCTAGCATTCATTTTTTTTTCCTGCTTTCTGGTCTTACAAGATGTGAGTAAGCGGCCCCATGCGGTGGCTGCTGCCACAGCCATGAGCCACTCTCGCTGCCGTGAGGCAGATCTTGGCCAGCGAAGCATCTCTCTGAAGTGGTCAGTAGTCTGCAGAAACTCTTTGCTGGTCAGAATGTTGGGAAAATAGTGCCTACTGAGTGCTCAGCCTTAAATGGAACATTTATAACAACTCCGCCTATAGTGGTTTGAATAGGAATGGTCTCCATAGACTCATGTGTTTGAATACTTGGTCCATAGGGTGTGGCACTATTAAGAAGTATGACCTTATTGGAATAGGTGTGGCCTTGTTGAAGGTTATGTATCACTAGGGGGTGGGCTTTGACGTCTCAGAAATTCAAGCCAGTTCACTTCTTGTTGCCTGATGATCTGAACATAGAGCTCTCAGCTACTTCTCCAGCACCATGTCTGCCTGTAGGCCGCCATGCTTCCTGCCATGATGCTAACAGACTGAGCCTCTGACACTATACAGCAGCCCCAATTAAAGGTTGTCCTCTTTAAGAGTTGCCTTGGTCATGGGTATCTCTTTCCAGCACTGGAAACACCAACTGTTAATGTTCTTTTGAGTATGAATAACTCACTGTGTCTGATTAGTGGTGCCTGCTAGAACGTTGACTGATTCCGTCGACTTGATGCCGTGCGAGGGACCACAGCTGCAGTGAATTCTGCTTCTGAGATTCAGTCCATTATCATCGTGGCAGGAAGCATGGCGGGATCCAGGCAGGCGTGGAGACGGAGGAGCCGAGAGAGGTCTACATCTTGTTCCGGGAGGCAAACAGGAGAAGACTGGCTTCCGGGCAGCTAAGGGGAGGGTCTCAAGACCCCTCCCCACAGTGACACACTTCCCCCAACAAGGCCACACCTCCCAAAAGTCCCACTCCCAAGCATATTCAGGCCACCACAATGGGGTAAAAGGTCATGTGGGGAGTGGCTGGCTGGAGGGGGAGGGGGAGTTGGGCGGGTATGATCAAGATACAAGTGTATATCTGCACAAGGTAGTCAAATAGTAAATAAAATGTATTCTATGAAGACAACAAGAAGGAGAAAGTGTGACTAATCAGCCAAGTAACTGTTACAGCCAAACACACTTAGTGCCTCAGACCGGAGCGGCATCTGTGCAACGTGCTGTCTATCAGAGCTTCCACGGCAGAGAGATGGCAGCAAGCTATTTGCATCTCAGAGTCTCCAGCTTGAGCTCCTTCCTGGCCCAGGTTCTTTAAATATGTTGTGGGGATGGGTGAGTGACACGGGCGGTAATACACAGACAAATGAACTAACGTGACATCCTCCGATCCCACCCCTCTCACCTCCGACATTGCCTCTCACCGTCGAAGCTGGCAGTGAATGAAGACTTCTCTTGGCGCAAGTCCATGACTAAACTGTGCTCTTCTGAGGGAAGCGTTTGCTTTAAACCGGGCCCAGAATCTTCCTCTCAGACTGGCAGCGCGCTGTGACTTTGGTCAGACATGTCTAGCTGAGTCTCGTTGGACTCAATCTAGTGCCCAGTTTTCTAGAATATACAGCGGCTCTCCTGGGAGTTAGCCTCTCCCTACTGGAAATATACTGATGACTTCCAGAAAAAATATCCACAGAACAATGGGAAAAGCAGAGAGGCCGGAAGCATGTGTCTGAGAATTGGGCCCAGGCAGGTTTCACAATCAAAATTATATGAGTTTTTAAGAGATGATATCCTACATTTACAAATACATATTGACACTTGACAGGTTTAGACTGGTGACTGCAAGTGGGTTGTCATGCCCACGCAGCGTTTCCATGCATTCTTGGGATCCAAACGCTGATCCTCATACCTGCGTGGCAAGCACTTAATCACTGAGCCATGTCCCCAGCCTACCACAGCATTTTAAAACAAAAAACAGATACGGGAAAAGCAGTCACCGCTCTTCCCAGGCCTATTTAACACCGTAGCAGATGCGATTTCTGGTAGCGTTCAGTTTTTCCCCCAAAAACTGAACAATGGGCATTTTATTTTAATTCTCTTTCAAGATTCCCAGCTCACTTGCAGAAGATGAGAAGACACATGAGAAAAGACTAGGTTTCAACCAACCACACACACAGGTCAACCTGACAGTGAGTCAGAGCCCTCCTCCACCTGGAAACGCCTTCAGGAAGCAGACTTCTGTAGGAAGAGTTCCTAGGAAGAGTGACAGTACGGCTATGATGCTCGTGGTATCTTTGCTGCTGTAATGAGTTACTTGTTAGATTCCATCTATACAACGGCACACATTAAGTACTATCTTTATCGTTCGTAAGCAGAAGGTTTGTGGAAATTTTACATACTGCATCAAATGACGTTTTAACATAATAGGCTCGGCAGCTTACATGGGGAATGCCATCAGCGGAGAGGCTGAACAGGAAGAAGACTATGAGTTCTAGACTACGGGGTGACACATACCCTCAACAAAACAAAGCAAAAAAAAAAAAAAAAAGACAAGAGGGGACTGGGGGAAGCAGCAGCCACTTGGGTGCTTGCCTCACAAGCATGAGGACTTAAGTTCCTTCCCCAGAACCCACAGGAAAAGCCAGGCATGGCACTGCACATTTGTAATGCCAGCACTCGGAAAGCAGAGAGGAGAGGATGTCCAGGCTCTCTGGCCAGGCAACCCAGACTCCTAGGACAGTGGAAGGCCCTGTCCCTAAAACCAAAGTGTTCCATATCTAAAGGACAGTCAAGGCTGTCCTCTGGGCTCCACATATGCCCAAGCATACAGGCGTGCATGTGTGTGTGTGTGTGTGTGTGTGTGTGTGTGTATGTGTGTGTGTGTGTACTCACAGATACACACACCCATAAGCGAGGGAATAAACAAACATACACATAAATAAGTGACCTTGTTGCAGGGAAGGAAAGGATTTATTTAGTGTGACTCTTAATGGAAATGACTTCTCCAAATAAAAACAGGGTTTAAGGGCAAAAAGTTTCAGGGCCGTTGAAAAGCAAATTGCAGTCACGCCGTTAAGCATCTTGGAAAGTGTCCTGGTTTGCTGTTCCTGTGATAAACACCGTGACCAAAGGGGAAGAGAGGGTTCATCTGGCTCACAGGTTACAGTCCATCATCTGTACCATGAGAGAGAACTGTTCTTAGAAAACAAAAAACAAACAGCTCTATGACTGATTCCTGATATATTCCTGAAAATTCTGAAATTTGACTTGCTAAAAACTCCCAGGTGCACATCTAAGAAGCTTGGAAAGGGTTTCTGTGGCTTCTGGAATATCATTCAAACAAAGAGGGTTGGCAGGTTTTTGAACTCACTGGTTAAAAATATTGATGGTGGTGGGGGTGGGGACTGGAGAGAGAACTTAGGGATTAAAAGCCCTGGCTGCTGATATAGAGGACCTGAGTTTGGTTTTTAGCATCCACATCAGAGTTTGGTTATCATAAGTGCCTGTCACTCCAGCGCCAGGGGATCTGGCGCCCTCTACAGGACACTATGGGTACCTGCATCCACAGGGCATGTAGACATACATACAATGGCATGCACACATATAGAGAGAAATAAGAAATGTTTACATTAATCTGAAAAAAAAAACAACCAAAAGGCAGTCATTGTTGCATGCCGAGAAAAGGAAGCTTGCTAGCTGACTCTGCAGAGAATGTATGTATAATGCATGCATGGTGCTGAAAACATGACTATTATAATTTAGTTAGTACCCTGGACTTCAAACTCCCCACCTGGATCCATATATCTTCAGAGGGTTCCATTCCTGCTATAAAAAGCAAAACCTAGTGCACTGAAGCCAGACATTTGGATTATTGTATCACAAGATATTAAATTAAGATTGTCAAACATAATAAGGCATACTCACTAACGCGGCCTTCATTGAAAATATGACTGGCAACAACACTGTAATAAGAACACAAAGGACTTCTGGGTTGTTAAAGGAAATATGATGAAAGCTGGGTTTTACATCTGCATTATTTCATATTTTAGTATTTCATATATATATATATATATTCCATTAATGATGGACATATATAGTTTATAAATAAGAAAATGTGTAGATATCGATAGAGGGCACTCAAGAGTTTTCATGAATGGAGCTAAGCCTGGTATAGGAGGAACTTGGTAGGCTCAGGCAGGAAGAGAGAAAGTCCAAGAGCAGTGAGGGCCATAGACTGAATTCAGTTGAGTATAACTTAATTCATAAAAGGAAAATGGGGGCTAGGAGCTTAGTTTAGAGATAGAATACTTGCCTAGTCTCCCCCAGTGAGGATCTGGAGAATGGCTCAGTGGCAGAAAAGTTACTAGTATCCCCCAGGGAAGGGCTAGGGGCGTGGCTCGGTGGTAGAGACCCTACCTAGAATCCCCCAGTGAGGGGCTGGGGGCGTGGCTCAGTGGTGGAGCCCCTGCCTAGAATCCCCCAGGGAGGGGCGGGGGTGTGGCTCAGTGGCCAAACAGTTGCTAGAATCCTCTAGTGAGGGACTAGGGTGTGGCTCAATAGTGAAGTCTTTTCCTAGCATGTGTAAGACCTTAGGCTCAATCCCAATATGTTGAAAAATTATATAATTAATTAATTGACCGATCAATCAACAATTAATTCATTGGTAGGGTATACAATAAAAAAAATACAAGGGGAAAAATAGAAACAGGTAAAATTGGAAACCACCCACACATCTCGCCATGCTAATGAACAAAAGAATAAATATGCAAAATACTTGTTTAATGAGAGAGAGAGTGTGTGTGCTAAAGGGCCAGAAGGGAGGCATCTCCATCACAAGAGACACATTTAACCCATAGGAGAGTAGCCCAGTAACAGATGTTCTAACTTCGAAATAGACCTTTAAAATCCATTAAAGCAGGGTCTGCGCCCGGAGATATCAGCTCTGAGCTTCCCTCGCCGTATCCGTGACCTTCCTGGCACAGATGCCGCTTTCATTGCTTTCTCTCATGACTTCATTACACACACGTTATGATGATGCTGATGGCGATCAGCAGGGCTGTCACTAAATGCCAGGCCCACGGGAGGTGTATGTTATCTCTGATACTGACGGCACATCTGGAAGGAGACAGCTAAGCCAGGGGCAGGGAGAACGCATGGGGAGGTAGTAATATGCGGCAACCTTCAGAGTAAGGTCACGTGGATTGAGGGCCCGCATCTGCCTGCTCCGAGTGACCTTGCAAAGCAGCTACGCCGTTTTGCTTGTCTGTTAAGTACCACAGCGGAAGAAGGTGGGACGGAGGGCTGGGGAGACAGCTCGGTCAGTAAGTTCACATTGGGCAAACCTGAGTTCAATCCCAAGCCCCACACTGAAAAGCTGAGAGTCGCGGTGTACACTAATACATCCAATGGCAGGGATGCGGAGATAGATCTGGGGCTGGCGGGCCCACATAGATGACTTGGCAAGTTCCAGGCCACTGTTTCAAACAGCAAGGTGGATAGTGTTGAGGACTGACACTTGAAGTTGTCCTCTGACCTCCATGTGAGGACACATATACAGACATACACACCTCAGATTAAAAGTGATGACAACGACGATGACGACAATAATAATAATAATAATAATAAATTTAAATGGAAACAAACCCAGAAAGTAGCAAAGTACAGGCTAAGTACACAGGCTAGAGGAGAACCAGGCTGCTAATGATATAAGCTACTATTATATCAGTAAAATATAACATAAAATTATATTTTATATTATTATATAAAAATGACTATATCTTGTCATTTTTCAGATGAGAAAAACAAAAGCCACACATAAGCAAAGCCAGCATTTGACTTTCGGAACCATTACAACAGTAATGAAGCTATTTTAAAAAAAAAAAATCCTAGGCTGGAGAGATGGCTCTGTGGTTAAGAGCACTGACTGCTCTTCCAGAGGACCTGAGTTCAAATCCCAGCAACCACATGGTGGCTCACAACCATCTGTAATGGGGTCTGATGCCCTCTTCTGGTGTGTCTGAAGACAGCTACAGTATATGTGTGTGTGTGTGTGTGTGTGTGTATGTATGTATATGTATATATAATCTTTTAAAATAATCTCTTCAGTTGTCACTACAGGGCCTATCTATTATTTTCATTTTCTGTATTATGTTCTTTCCAGATCGTGTGTGTGTGTGTGTGTGTGTGTGTGTGTGTGTGTACATAAGCACTGAATGCATGTTGGTGTTTCTTTTTATTATTTTTGTCTTGTTTGTGTTTTAAGACAGGGTCTTAAACAGTCCAGGATAGCTTCAGATCTAGTATGCAGTTCAAGGTGACCTTGAACTCGCGATCATCCTCCTGCCTCCACCTTCTGACTGCTGAGATCATGCTTAACTTCACTTTGAGACAGGTCTCATTATACAGACCAAGAAAGGCTCCAATGTACTACATAGCCCAGGGTGGGCACAAAGTCTTAATTCTCCCACCTTACCTTCCAGTGTACTCCAGAAGTATGCCACCATGCTTTACATAGTTGCGTGTGTATGTAAATATATATATATTTGTGTATATATATATATATATATATGTTTTGTTTCATCTGTGTTATAAAAGGCAATTAATTCAAAGATATGCTTCATAGGGAATTCATAATTACAGCGCTGGCAAATGCACAGTAGTCTGTTGATTCAACCTATCATAATTTGAAGATTTTATTTTTAATTATGCATTGGGGGGAGCACAGGTTAAGCGTGTTTAACTGTATACATTTGAGTACACAAAGGCCAGAAAAGAACTTCAGACCTCCCGGAGCTAGAGTTACAGGGACTTGTGCAGCGCAGGATGTCGGTACTGGGGATCAAATTCAGGTCCTTTGCTAGTGCAGCAAATGCTCTGAGACACGGAGCCACCTCTCCAGCCCCACAATGTATCATCATTTAAATGTCTACACCATGCCTGATGGCCTTGGGGGCAGGATTTCCTAAACTCTCAGTGCTAAAAGCATCCAGGCAATCAGAGCTACTGCACATTTGGCTTCCCCCCCCCCCTCCTTTGACATCGACGTCCCTAAGATAAGTCCTCAGAAGGCAAATTGCTAGTTCAGAGGTGTGAGATGTTCCAGTGAGTAATCATATGGACATCTGAAATTTGACTCTGATCCCACAGAAACAGCAGGGAGCTAGAAGCCTACAGGCCCGGGCAGCGTCCCAGCCACACGGGGCAGGAATGCAAATATAGATTCTTTAAAAACAAACAAACAAACAAACAAACAAACAAAACCCACTTTTTTTCTGAAAACTTTTCACAATTCCATGCCAGCCTGCCCCTATAGATTTCTGTTTTCAATGAGCGGCGCTTTTTATAAACCCCTTCTCAAGAAGACTTTTTTAAAATCCCATTTCCAGAAGCTAATCTGAGATTACGCATGTAGCCACTGACTGTATGTTACTTATCTCTAGTACTGGTGCGTCAGGGTGTCGGAAGCCAGAGCATCCAAGCATCCAAGACACTCAACCAGTCCATTCCTGTATTCCATCTCCAAAACAACAAACTGGAAACCAAGGTTGAGGAAAAGCAGAAGGGGGGGGGTGCATTTGGTATAGAGCATGCGCCTAATTTAAATATGATTGACACTTCTGGCAGAGTGCTTGGCTGGCATACACGGAAACTGTCCAATCCCCAGCCTCCCCTAAACCAGGCACGCTGGTATACTCCTACAATCCCAGCACCCAGGGAGGTGAAGGCAGGAGGATCAGAAATTCAAAGACCATCTCAGGCTACCTAGAGACTTCAGGTTTGGTACCGGCTACCTGATACCCAACCTTCAACAAAACCAAGCACAGGAAATACAGTTGATAATAATGCCTGGCTCTGCCAAGGTGGCTGGGGCAGTGTGCAGATGTCTGTCGACCTCAGGAGCACCCCCTAGCAGTGTAGTGACATCTCGAGAAGGACCTAGGAGACGTAGGAGAGCTTTACAGACTGCGGACTCAAAGGGGAACCATTGAAAATGTTACGCTTGCATGACTGGATGGCATCTTTTCATTTCTGTATATTTGGGGTCTCTTTAAAGCCCTCCGGCATAAGAGAAGCGAGTCTCAGCTCCCAGGGCCTCGGATGTAATCTAGGACAAAGATGACAACTTATCTTTAATAATAAACTCTACAAACAGCCGCTTCTGCCTATTTCTCCGTCACTTCCCGCTTTGTTCTTGAAGAGTAATAACTTTTTTTTTTTAAGTCCGTTTTTGAACTACACTCAGCATTTCCTGAGTGGATGGCTTACATTTCAAAGTGTGAGCCGGTGAAGTTATTTTTAAACCTGTTTCCACAGCCTCTTCATGTGTCCCAGCTTGTCTGAGTCCCTAGTCTAAGGCACAAGGTGAAACCATGTCTGGGCACTGCTTGGCTGAGGTAATGTTTCTGAGGGGCAGGCTGCCCTGCTCCTGGGAAGGAGAGGTCAAAGTATCACCGGGATCTCACACACACAGGAAGCTTCTACGTTTGTTTTTCTCTTGCTGCGTATAAAGTTGCTCCAACCTCAAAGTTAGAACAGTATTTGGGGATTGGGGAGATGACTTCTTGGATGAGGGGCTTGCTGCACAAGCACAGGGACCCCCTCCCCCAAGTTCAGATCTCCACCACCCACATAAAAGCACGACCTGAAGGCGCATGTCTATAACCCCAGCACTGGTGACAGTAGATACTACTAGCTAGGAATACCCATGATGCTCCCTGTCTCAGGTGTGGTGGGATGGATAGCCATATGCTCTTTGTCTCGGGGAGAGATGGATGCATACCCATGATACTTTCTGTGTCGGAGTGGGATGGATACCCATGATGCTCTCTGTCCCAGGAATGGATTCCCATGATGCTCTCTGTCTCAGAGATGGGTGGATACCCATGATGCTCTCTGTCCCAGGGATGGATACCCATGATGCTCTCTGTCCCAGGGATGGATACCCATGATGCTCTCTGCCCTAGGGATGGATACCCACGATGCTGTCTCAGGGAGGGATAGATACCCATGATGCTGTCTCAGGGAGGGATAGATACCCCATGATGCTTTCTGTCTCTGGGACAGATTCCTCAGGCTTGCTGGCCGGCCGGCCTAGCTGAAATGAGCTCAAGGTTCAGGGTCAGAGCTGGTTTCAAAAATCAGGGGAAGGGCTATAATTGAGGAGGATGACTAATATCAACCACTGGTTTTCACACACGTGCATATGCATGTATGCACACAAACTAGCATGCACAGGCCACGCCAAACCAAAAGAAAAATAAACATAAGCAAAATAAAGCAAACTGCGCATGGTGGAGCATACCTGTAAACCTAGCACCCTGTAAAGTGAGACAGGGGCACTTGGAGCCCCAGGCCAACCTGGACTACATACAGGCATTTTGTCTCAAAATGAACGGAGTGTGGGGAGGAGGACCAAGTAAATGCTTAAGTTAGTGTATACAGTAGGCAATCCATAAATGCCTATTATTCCTTTTCCTAGCAGCCTAAAAAGTTACGTGGGTCGCAAGCATCAGCAAAGAGTTTATTTCTAAAGGGCAATTATCAGAAGGTCACAATCTGCCCAAAATTTGATATTCCTCTTGTGACCGACGACATTACCTTCTGAAAGCCTCTGCACCTAAGCCCTAAAAGAGTCTAGGGGCATGTTTCCTCTATGAGCCTGGCAGGCACCTGGAGAGGTTCTGCCAGCAGAGAAGGAGAACTCAGGCAAGTCCCCCAAGGGCACGCCAAGAGCCTGTAACCGAGACGAAAATAGTACCTCAGAGGGATCATCCTCTTCCTTGGCCTGAGGAATCTGTCCCAGAGACAGAAAGCATCATGGGGTATCTATCCCTCCCTGAGACAGCATCATGGGTATCTATCCCTCCCTGAGACAGTATCCATCCCTAGGGCAGAGAGCATCATGGGTATCCATCCCTGGGACAGAGAGCATCATGGGTATCCACCCATCTCTGAGACAGAGAGCATCATGGGAATCCATCCCTTACTTCCTCTCTCTTTTCCTAAGGCTTCGGTTGACCATTTTCTCCCACATGAACTGTCAGCTCCCGAGGCTGAAGCGGGGTTTTGTAAATACCTCTCAGAAGCATAGCCAAACGGGGTCAAGGGCAGGGGCTCCCGCTGAGGGCTGGCCTGGATTTGTTGCTGAACATCGGAGGGCACAGTCCATGACTGTTCCAAGGCAGATCGTCAGCAGGTCCCTGCTCGGTTTGAGTTCCTTTCCTGACTTCCTTTGGCAATGTGCAGCTATATGGATGTGTAAGCCGAGTAAACCCTTTCCTCAGCGACTTGCTTTTTGGCCACGGTGTTTCTTGGTTGCAGCACTAGAAACGCTAACAATGAAGAGTGACTGACTTAGATGTGCAGTTTAGAGTCCTGATAAAGAGGCTGCAGGAAGTCATCCACATGCAACCCATGGCTAGCAACACTCACGAAGCCCAACCCCCCACTTTGGATTTTTATTGGTATAGTCATGATGCTGCAGCTGGAACCCAGGGCCAAGCAAGTGTTCTAACACTGTGCCAAGCCCCCAGATCAGCCTTCTCTCTTCTGTACAAAGCTCTTGCTTTGGTCTGACTTGGTCCTCTGAAGTCAGTTTCAAACCATGCAACAACAATCCCTTTGTCTACAAACTTTTATTCCATTCCATTTGGGATGGAATTCTTGGTGTTGTACATGCTAAGCAAGTGCTCTACCAGTAAGCTGTATCGACACTGTTAAAACAACTACCCTGGTGTGTGTGTGTGTGTGTGTGTGTGTACAAGCATGCACGTATGTGCAGAGAATAAGGAAACCTGGGAGAATGATTCTCTTCTTCCACCGTATGTGGCCCAGGGCTCGAAACCAGGTCTTCAGTTTCCTTACCAAGAACCTTTATCCGCTGAACCATCTTGCTACACGTATCCTTGTTTTGTTTCTTGGATCTGTGTTGCTTGTTCATTTCTCAGTGCGGGGCATGGAACCCAGGGCATTGCGCATGCGCGCGGAGTGCAGTGCCGCTGAGGCACATCCCTAGACAACAAATATTTTTCTTTACTTGGTGTTTAGTTTTGCAGCAGGGTTTACATAGCCCAGGCTGGCCTCAAACTTGAGGCAGAGTATGACCGTGAAGTTCTGATCCTCCTGCTTCTACAGCCTATGTGCTGGGATGACAGGTATACACCACCGTGCCTCGCTGCGATGAACCTCAGGGCTTTCTGGATGCTAGGCAAGCAAGCACTCTACCAAAAGACCCAAATCCCCAGTTCCATGATATCCAACTTTTAAGTAGCACAGAAGACCAGAGAATGAAGCCACTCAGAAGCAAATAGAAGAGAAGGTCACCGGGAAAGGGCGGCAGGAGGCTAGTGCTGGAAAACATCTCTTGCTGATGATGTTTTCCTGGTCTTCACCCCTGAGCACACAGGTCATGGGCTGGACTAGACCCAAGCTGGCTTTCAATTGGCGCAAGATCCATTTCCCATCACTGGGAGCCTGAAAGCAGTAATAGGAAATTGACAAAAATCCCAACTTTTCAGTAAATGTAGAATGAAGCAAGCAGACAAACAAACAAATCTGATGACTCTGTCTTTTTTTTTTTTTTTTTTTTTTTTTTTTTTTTTTCCTGCAGTTTCTGACCGTAGAGAAGCTAATTCCAAACAATTGCTTCTGTGAGAGGCTGGGTTTTTTTTTTTCTCCTCCCCTCCTCTTTCTCCCCCTTCCGGCCTCGGACAAAGATTTCTCATTTCATACATCATTTATTCCAGCTATAATTCTACCCAAGTCACTCCGGGTCCTTAGCAAAATGAAACCACTAGAGAACCACGGCAGAGCAGTGTCGCCGTGTGAGACTTGGGGTGGCAGAGACCTGGGTGTCACGATGTTGCAAATGCTGGATGGAGGGATCTGCTTTCAACCGAAGGAAAGTGTTCACCTGTGCAGATGCAGGCCCATGGGTGCGCACGAAGGGGATTGTGGGAAATCCTGCTCGATCACACTTTGCCTAACTGCTTTAGGACGGGATTTCTCACTGAATCTGAAGTTCAACATTTTTAAAGGAATTCCCCAATGATTCTCCTGCCTCCATTCCGCCCCCTCCCCCAGCGCTGAGGCTGAAGAGGTGTCTCCCCCTCCTCCCTCCCCCTCCCCCCCTCCCGGCTATTCACATGGGTTCTAGAGATTCTCGCTCTTTTTTTTCCTTCTTCCACATCTTTTATTTATTTTTTTAAATTTTTATTGGATATATTCTATATTTACAATTCATTTCCCTTTTTCTGGTTCCCCACCCCCAAAGGTCCCACATGCCCTTTTCCCTCCCCCTGCTCCCTCATCCACCCCCTCCCACCTCCCTGCTCTTGTACTCCCCCACAATGATGCTTTGATCCTTTCCAGCACCAGTGTCCACTCCTTTCTTCTTGTCAGACATCACTTGGTATGTGATTTGTGTCTTTGGTGTTCCAAGATTCTAGGCTAATATCCACTTATCAGTGACTGCATACCATGGGTATTCTTTTGAGACTGGGTTACCTCACTTAGTATGATGTTCTCCAGCTCCATCCATTTTTCTAAGAATTTCATGAATTCATTGTTTCTAATGGCTGAATAGTACTCCATTGTGTATATATACCACATTTTTTGTATCCATTCCTCCATTGAGGGACATCTGGGTTCTTTCCAGCTTCTGGATATTATATATAAGGCTGCTATGAACATAGTGGAGCATGTATCCTTATTGCATGCTGGGGAGTCTTCTGGGTATATTCCCAGGAATGGTATGGCTGGGTCTTCCGGAAGTATCATGTCCAATTTTCTGAGGAACCGCCATACTGATTTCCAGAGTTTTTAAATTATGTGTTATATGTGGGTAAGGGGATGCACACGTGTGAGTGCAGGTGCCCATGGAGGTCCAGCATGATTACATTGTGAGCCTACCTAACATGGGAACTGAACTCAGGCGTTCTGGAGAAACTGTATACACTCTTAACTGTTGAGTCAGTTCCCAGGTCCTACTGGTGTCTTTAATTAGAATAATGACTCGGGTTGCTGGGTCTAGCCTTTCATGGCTCCAAGAGCCTGAGTTACATTCTCATGGGTCCCAGATGGGATTAAGGCATAGCTATGTGCACACACTTAAACTGCTATGTTGAGTTGGGACCTTTTGGAAGAGTCCAGCCTCCCTGTACCTCTGTTTATCAAAAACATCAAGACCAATGGGGACAGCCAGAACAGGACTACATCACTGATATCTCCAAAGCTTCACATAGACGAAGTTCCTTGATTTGACCTCTCTCTCTCTCTCTCTCTCTCTCTCTCTCTCTCTCTCTCTCTCTCTCTGTTCAAATCACTGGCTACCAAAGCGTGAAGCTCAGAGAGTGGCCTCTGGCCAAATGGTGTGGCCAGCAGCTGCTCAGATCTGCTGTGACAGGGGAAAGGGCCAGGGAATTCTCTGAGAGATGACTTGGCGACCCCAATCGGGCCTGTCCCAACCCTCACCCCAAAGCCGTTGGGGCCAGAGCCAGCTTGTCAATGAGGACTGGAAGAGCCTTCCAAAGGGGATCTTGGATCAGTTAAGAGCGCTCTACTATAACTCTTGATCTTCGGTGGCATAAGCCAGAAAAGACACAGCCAGTCACAGCACAACAGGCTTTAGGCCAGACCCTGCAATTCTCCTGGTCATCTTCCATAGCTGGAAAATGGTCACCTCTCTCCACGCATTGTGTGCTCATACACCAGCACCCAGAATGTGAAGACAGGGTTCAGTGGGAGCTATGTATGGAGGGCTAAGCCTATAATCGCAGCCACTGGGAGGCTGAGGCACGAAGATCTACCTTGAGTTCCAGGCTAGCATTGAGTTACAAGTGAAACCTTGGCTATGAAAATAGAGAAGCATGTGTGTTGGGGAGTCTGTCCATCCTCACTGCCCACAACCCCTCTGTAACCCTAGAAGCCTATTCCAAATGAAAGACCCCATGCAGCTCTGCCTGGCCCAGTGGGGACTAGGCAAAATCCCTCTACCCAAACCAAACGGTGACCTCTCTCCAGCCTTAGATGCCTGTGATAGCCTATAGCCAAGCCAGGCTTGCAGAGGTGAGATTGGGTAAGATAGCCTTACAAGCTGGTCCAGGCTACCAGAAACAGGCAAGACAGCCCCTTAGTCAAAAATCCCTCCTCCATTCCAGTCTCCCTGAAATATTCTCATCTTACCAGCTACCTGTAAGCATTAGCCTGCCCAGGTGGACCTGACAACACACAACAAAACATACCACCAACAACCTCAATCCATATGTCTGGGTCTAATTCTAGAAATGGAAATAATAACAAGAAAGCAAGGTGATGCTGAGAAAAATTCCCATCTCATAGCAATGGTTCCCGAAGACAACAACAGGCTTAGGTGACATTCAAGACAGAATTCAAAAGAGAGGATGTCATCATGCTGACAGATTTAAAGAGGCTGGGGACGGACTTTCTCAATGAACAGAGACAGGGGACAGGAATAAACTGATCGGAGCTCAAGAAGGCATGCACCAAGAGATGAATGAAATAAGGGAATGGAATCGGGGCGCGAAAATAGAATTTGGTAATGAGCTAGAGTCGGGAAGGAACAGGTGAGGCTGTGGGATAGCTCAGTTGGTTAAGAGCTTCTTGCCTCGAAAGTATGAGGATTTGAGTTCTAGGTCCAAGCGAAAAGTCCAAGCATGCTTGTGGGAACTTGTAACGTGGTCACTGCAGAGGCAGAGACACGCAGATCTCTGGGGATCGCCAGTCTAGCCTATTCGCTGAGATCGAGACCGGTGAGAAAGCGTGACTCAAAACCTATATGTGTACATGTGAACCTGCACACACACACACACACACACACACACACACACACACACACCATATACAGACTTAAAAATACAACTGAAAAAAGGAGGTGGTCATGGTGACATGAACCTCACCTATCTTTTGTCAAGGAAGGTAGTTTCCCCCAGATTCCCACCAATGAACTACCCCTGACCCCGTAGGTCAGAACCGAGCCGTGTCTTTGGTAAGCCAGAAAAGCCACCATGGACTGAGACACAGGCATCAGACACAGGCTGGACAGCTCTAATCTGAAACGGTAAAACCCCAAATGTTCCAAAATCAAAAGCCTTCTGAAGGTCAACATGATTTTACACATGGAGAAATCCCACACCTGCCCTGCTGTGATGGCTGACATCCTAACTTCAGATGACTGCTATAAGTATTATACAAAAGTACCTCCCAGGTGGCACTGGACAGCCAGCTCAGTCAAGTGTGTGCTGCACACACGAGGACCTTGGTTCAACCCCAGCATCCATGTCAAAAGCAGCACATGCTATCATGCCCTTATTGTCCCGGTATGATGAAGCACAGAAGTATTTTGGGATACTGAGAGACCTGGTCTCAGAAAACAAGGTGGCATGACACTCAAGGTTGACATGTTGACATGTTGACACGGTCAACAACTCAAGGTTGACCTCTAGCTTCCATATACACACACATGCACACACAAACATGTCTATCTACACACATACACACACACACACACACATGCATCCCCTCCACACTCACATACACACATGCACGTGCACAAAACAGATTACCTTCTAGTAACACATAGATGTATATGAAACATTAATGCATCATGTCTTCTCAACTGGTGTCCTGTCCCTGTCACTCCTCATGATGTCAATGCAAATATTCAAACATCTAATACTAAAATCTAAAAGCAAAATCAAAAACAGTTCTGATCCAAAGTAATTTAAGGGAAAGGTTATGTGTGCAACCTGTATTGTCTAAGGGTACAATTGATGGTTGTGAGGGTGGGTTGTGCTATGCTAAAAAAAAAATGGCCACCCAAAGCTAGCTAATCCTGATGCTTGGTGCCTGGGGAAAATCGTCCTGTGTTGAAACAGTCAGTCCAGGGATGGTGGTGTGAAGGCCTGGACTTGGGAGGACTGTCTTGACTGAGCCATGTGGACTCTTCTAATGGTTTAAATACAAACTTTCTCCCACAATCCCATGTGGTGAACATTTGGTGGTGCTATTTTAGGACGTTCTTGGAAACTCAACAAGAGAGGTGTAACTTAGCTGCAAGAAGTAGGCCACTGGGGGCATGACCTTGGCGGGGCTGTGCTGTCACCAGCCCCTTCCTGCCATGCTCTCTGATTCTCGTCTGCCACACTGTGAGAGGCCCGGCTTGGTCCTCCACACCTCGGTAACCAAGGCCTCTGAAGCTATGTGCAAAATGAATCCCCTCTGTCTCTCTAAATTGTGCCTGTGAGATGTGTGTCCCCATAATAACACAGCCCTAAATATAATCCCATGTTATTCTAAGCCAGTGGTTCTGACATCCCTAATGCTTCGACCCTTTACAACTCCTCGTGTCATGGTGACCCCTGACCATAATTTTCATTGTTACTTCATATCTGTAATGTTGCTACTGTTATGAATTGTAATGCAAATAAAGGATATGCAGGATATCTGATATGCGACCCCCAAAGGGGTCACAACAAGTCATGAGTTGAGAACCACTGTTCTGAGGATTCAATAGATACACTTAGGGAGAAGAAACTGAGGCAAAGACAAAGCCAAGACTTGAAGGCAGGGCTCTTGAAGAACAGGATGATGGGGACAAGAGCTAAGGAATGGCAAGGAACGGATTCTGCTCCCCAGCCTCCAGCAGAAATGTGACAATGGTGACACCTTGGCCTTAGCCCAGAGGTGTTGAACTGGGATTTCCAGCAAGACTGTGAGTGAATACATTTCTGTTGTTTTGAGCCATGAAGTATGTGGCCATGGCTACAGGAGACATGTGCGATGGCTTCTACATTGGAAATATAGGCCTTAGAGTCACTGAGCCTATGAAAGGGGTAGGTCTCCCAGCTCGCTTCCTGACACATACCTTAACACATGAATCTCGTAGACACTGTATGATTCCCACAGCTAAACCGCAATCCCGGTGGAAACTGTGTGGTCTTTGCAGGTAAAAGCCTTGTTTATGACAAAGCTGTCTATTCTGAGGAAATCGCTGTGGGCCTCCTTGGCCGGAGATAGTGCTGAGCTGAATTTCTCATGGCAAGCTTTGCCTTTGTGACCCTTCTCTGACTTGTATCTTTACTTACGAGATGTTCTTGTTAGCCGGGAGATGCGACTATCCAGGCGAAAGAGTTCATCAAGAGTTCACCCTTTGAACTATAGCACTGGCCATGTTTTATCTTCTAAAGATCCATTGCTTTGCCTTTTGATCAGTTATACAATTATTACTTAAATACATTGGTATATTAACCTCCCAACAATATATATATTTGTATGGCTGCAACTGTGTGGGTAGTGCTGGCTTTGACACTCTGGCATGGAAGGCACCAGCTCTAGCTTTAAAGTGTGCCTGAAGAGTCTCACAAGAAGGAAGCTAGATAATAGATAAGGACCACAGATGCATAGTCACTCACTGGTTTTACGACCTACGAGACCTTCACCAAATACTCCCATGAACTTTTAAACTTTTAAACCTCCAAAAGTTTATCCTTAATTACAGATGTTCTGATCAAGGAATGTGATGCTCTGTACCTGATCTCCGATGTTTTTGCCTGATTGATTTTGTATCTCCCTGTGCCAGAAGCTCATGTTAAATATTCTTTGTAATCCCTTCAATGGACATTTGTCAGTATAAAACTGCCTACCTTAGAACAGTAAAGCGCATTCAGATCCACCCTGCTTCTGGTGTGTCTGTTTGTCACCTCACGCTGTACGCTCTGTGCTGTCCTGCATACCAAAGACCCTGGTTCCCCCATGGGTGTGTGTTTCGACTGAGTCGGTCCGTGGCAATACCTATTTCATATTAGTGAATGTTCACATGTGCACACACACACACATACATATAAACACATGCACATGGAGAAAGGGTTTCCCACTTTGCTTCCTGATGCAAATCTATTTCAATCTCACTTCCTAACACACTTATCTTAAATACACACCTATTTTATATGCACATGTATGTGTGTGCACATACATACTGAGACTTCGAGGAGGAAAAGTTTTCTACCTTACTTTCTAACACATACAAATTTCATACACATACACACACATACATATGCATGTCCATGTACACACACACACACACACACACACACACACACACACAGACCAAGCAAGGTCTTCCTTCCTTGCCCAGATGGATCTTGAAGGTAAGCTTTAGAACATGTGCCACACAGAGGTCTTACAGGGCTACTGTCTCTTCTCTATTGAGCTAATTACTTCCTATTTATACCAATGAAACAGGAGCCTAGAGAATAAGGCATGTCACAAGGCCATCACTGGTTTAGCCCACAGCCAGAAACCCTAGCACACCAAAGCCAGAAGAGCCTTGCCCCACGTGCTACCATAAGGACTCAACCTGACTCTCTTGGCCAAACACAGAAGGCTGTACTGGATGTGCTTCCCAGCAAATGGCTCGTAAAAAAACTCACGGCTACAGCTGACCCTCGTTAGACTCTTTCATTCAATTAAAAACATCCATCCCAGAAATACATGTTTGCTTAACAGGCAGAAATGATGTGGGAGCCTCATGCTATAACACCATCAAATCAAATCAAATGGTGGGAGCAGACAGAATGAAGCCATCAGGCAAAGGGGCAGGAGGGATCACGGAGGCCCCTTGCCAAAGAGGCATAATCGACGGCTTATGGAAAAAGAGTCCAGTGTGTCTGAATTGTGTGTCCATGGAAAAGCAGGAGAAGGGGGCAGAGACGTGGTCCATCAGAGCCTCCAATGGAAGGATGAGTCAGCAGCTAGGTAGCCCTGGGGATACCCCAGTCTGTACCCCTGAAAGAGTTAGCCACAGACTCTGAGGAGGGCCTCATACGATGGTGGGACCCAATGACCCTCCGCACCAGCTTCCTTGTATTCTGAAGGCGTGAGGGTCTGATGATTTCAGAGAGATGAGCAAACACGAAGATTCCAACTTTACTTCCAAACAAGACTTGGGAGGACCAGGAAGGCTTCCCCATTCTGTTTCCCTCATTTAATTACTGCTCCCATGGCGACAAAATGCCTGACAGAAACCACCTAAAGGAAGGAGGATTCACAGTTCAGGGGATACAGTCCGTCACGGTGGTGGGAGTTGCTCAAGAGGCCATTTGAGATTCAAGTGGCGAATTATATCATAGAAGCTATTAGAAAGGAGAGGGAGGCCGGGCAGTGGTGCCTCAATATCTTTAATCCTAGCACTTGGGAGGCAGAGGCAGGCAGATTTCTGAGTTCGAGGCCAGCCTGGTCTACAGAGTGAGTTCCAGGACAGCCAGGGCCACACAGAGAAAACCTGTCTCAGAAAAAAAAAAAAAAAAAAAAGGAGGAAAGGAAGGAAGGAAGGAAGCAAGCAAGCAAGCAGAGGAAGCTAGGACCAAACACGTAGAAGCAGCCTCTAAGCATGAAGGACTGCCTCAGAACAACCCACTTCCCCAGCTAAGCCCCACCCTCCAGTCGTTTCATCACCTCTGCCTCAGCACCACCGGCTGAGGACCAAGTGTTCCACCTACACATGAGCCTGTGCAGGGCATTTATGTTTTCACCGAGAAACCACCACAGTTAATGACACCTTACAGACCTTGCCAGGTATATTTATTCTAAGTTATTTATTATTGTGTAGCCACCAAGTTTAAAAAAAAAAAAGCTCACTTCATCTTGTTCCACAAGAACCCGGGACTGATAATAACAGGAAATGAAAGCTCTCAGGGGAGCCACTGTGAGTTCAGTCCTGCTCTGGTGTCATCTCTACGAAGTGCTGTGTCCCCTCCAGGGCTTCCAAGCCAGCCCTTGGGAAGGACAAGATGGGGGTGTGCCTTTGTGTGTTTTCCATTGCTATAACAGAATAGCTGGGTGTAAATGATTTTTAAAAGACATGTTTGTTTTTTGACTCACAGTCCATAGGCCAAAGAAGCCCAAGACAAGGCGGCCATAACCAGTGAGGGTCTAGTGTGGCTTCAATTAGTGGCAGCAAGGACAAAGCTGGAACATGAGAAAGTATTACCTTTTCCTGGGGAGATAGGAGCAAACGTCCACCCAATACAGATAAGACTCTTAAGTCATACCAAAGTAATTACTCCATCAAAGTCCAGCTCAGCCCATGAATGAGTTAATTGGGTTGATGTATAGAACATGGGTAATAGAACCTACAGGAATGTGGGTGACCCCAAAGCAGATGCATCAACACAAAGTCCCACGCCATGACAGATGCATGATAGAGTCTCCCTTTCAGTTAACTTTCCTCTTCCTAGCTACCTGAACATCTCCCAAGATCCCTTGCAGCTGAGGAGTACATGAAGGAATAAAAACTGGAAACCCAGCTAAGGGTCTTGTGAATTCTCCTGGATCTACTTGTGAGTACCAATAGCTTCAAGACCATTACTGTAGAGTGAGATACCTCTAGTAGGTCTTAATTAGTTGCCATGGTTACCAGGCAGCACTCTCTACTCTAAAATGGCAATAGTATGCCTGAAAGAAAACATATTAACCTACTCTTGAAGTAACCAATCTCTCGTAAGAAAGGCACTAATCCATTCCTTAGGGCTTGACCCATGGTCTCCAGAAACATCCCACTTCCTAACACTGCTGTATTAGGGACCAAACCCCTGCAGGAATTTTGATAGGAGCAAGTAATATTGAAACCACAGCAGAATATGGGGAGAGTGGGATCTCCAAACCACAGATCTCCAAGAACGTTCTGGTATATACGCATTATTAGTGAAGTACCTCATGCCCACTTTACTCACTGTTAAAAAATTTTTAAGATTCTAGAGTAGGTCAATAGTGCCATATAACTAATCTTAATTAGTTTCATTAACGTGTTCTTCATCAATAATAGGGATCTGACTTAGACAAATTATAAACAAAATCATGAAAAGGGTCTAGGTGAGGTATGGCTCAGTCTAAAGGTCTCACCTTGCAAGAGACTCTAAGTTCAGTCCCTAGAACCTATTCAAAGTGCCACATATAGTGTCATGAGCTCCTAATCTCAGATCTGGGGAGGTAGAGAGAGGAGGACATCACTGGCCAGCCATCTACCCTAGACTAATCTTTGAGCTTCAGGCCAATGAAACACCCATGCACGTGCAGACGTGTGCATGTAAACACACACACACACACACACACACACACACACGCATACATACATATACATAGGCACATGTGAATATACACACTCATGAACACAGACAGGTTTCAAAAGTCTTAACTTATTATATATAAATATATATATATACACATATTATTTTTAAAATTTATTTTTATGTGTATGGTATAAGCCTGAGGGTGGGAGAGGGGTATATGCACACACGACTGTAGTGCCTACAGAGACCAGAAGGTGGCACTGGATGTCCTGAAGCTTCAGTTATAGACGGCTGTAGTTATAAAGCCATTGTGTGGGTGCTGGGAACTGAACCTGGGTCCTCAGCAACAGCCATATGTGCTTTTCTTACCTGCTGGATCACCTCTCCAGCCCTACACTATATCTTAAATGCTATCACATTTTACTTATTGTGATACAACTTGCCTTTGTTCTAGCACATCAGAATGCTATAAACATTATGTTATGTCAAAACTAACCATGTGAAAGATGCCAATGACTTTGCCACCTGCCTCTCCAACATATTCGAGATTGGGAAGGGCAACGAGCCATGGATGTCCCTTCCTTGAGGAAAAGGAATCTGCCTCACCATTGCTGAGGAGAGAGGAGAGACTGGTGTCGAAGCAGAGCGGGTGAAGTGGACTCTGAGGGACATTGCCGGGGATGGCATTTATATTGATTTATACATCAATTAAGCAGTATGCTGAATTAAAAAAGGAAGCAAACTTAAAAAATAAGCATCGACATCACCATTTTAGGACCATACAGTATGGCAATTTGTAAAAGTGTTTTAACTAATTTAACAAATTACCTATTACTGGTCACTTTCAGCATAAACTAACAGTTTCTAGGTCATACTAGCACTAAAGTGGCCTGGTACATTCCCTCCTGTGTACACATAATTGTACACTTAGTGTGATAGCTATTCCTGGTTGTCCTTAACTACATGTGGCATTAACTACCACCCAAATGGCTGGGCACATCTGGGAGAGATTTTTTCCCTTAATTAAATGATTTGATGTGGGAAGACTCCACTTCTAATCTGGAACTATGAAGCGAGAAGATATATTCTTAATCCACATCTTTTGAGATGGGAAGGTCTTCCTTTAATCTGAGCCACACCTTCTGCTGGCAGGTTATATACAGGACATGGAAGAAGGTGGTTCTCTGTTTTCCTGCTTGCTCTTGCTCTCGATAGCTATCTGTCACTGGCATTAGAGCCTACTTCAGGATTTTGGTGTCACTGAAGATCAGCCGAGACATCCGGTCCTGTAAAGTGAACAACTATGGGATTCTTGGACCTTCTGTTGATAGATAGCCATTGTGAACTACCTGGAACATGGCCTCTAAGTCATTCTAATAAGTCCTATCATCTATTTGTCTGTCTGTCTATCTAGATATAGCTATACAAATTAATATAGATACAGATAGTTGATGGGTAGATGGCAGATAGATGAATAGATGATGAAGATAGATTAGATGGATGGATGGATAGAGAGAGAGAGAGAGAGAGAGAGAGAGAGAGAGAGGTAGATAGGTAGGTAGACAGACAGACAGACAGACAGATAGATAGATAAGTCCTATAACTTCTATTTAAAGAATCCTAATACATTTAATTTCTTGAAATAATTTGCTAAGAGCCAACGTCTTAGTCTACAGAAGGCCGTGTTATTCACTTCAACAAGGCATTTTTGGAAGTTTCTTCAGTGGCACAGAACAGCGCTGCTCTGTGTATGGAGACTATCATGCAGCCTTATTTATTGACTCAACTTAATTGGCATTTCTAACTGAGAGAAGGCCTGTGGCGGGGAGTTTACAACCCTGAACATCTCAGATGTCAAACAAAGGCAGTTTCCTATGTAATTTTTACCATCATTAAGCAGCAGAAAGCGCTTTCTGGCCCAGAAACAGCGTTAAGATGGTGTTTGCTTCAAAATATTTGCAGATCGATTCAGATATAATAAACCATTGCATACTCTGCCTGCAAACTTAAGGTAGGAATGTGCAATTTTTCCTTAGGGGGAAAAAAGACCATATTAGTAACAAAGGTGCCAGGAACGCTCTATAAATTGGGCTACAGTAATAAAGGGAGTATTTTGGTCTATGTGTGGGATGTGTCAAGGAGGCTGGATGAGGCTTTCAACAGCAGGGACTCGAACGAAACCCAGAGAGAGTCGTTGGGTTTGCTCTTCCAACCAGGGTTGGCTTCAGTCCCAGAGATACTACCGGCAACGTCTCTCTGAATTCACAGAGGCAGGGTGGCTGCCACAGCGCCAGCCGCCCTGTCTCACAACACACCATCCCCCAAGGAAAGGCAGAAGCTGCCTTCTAGTCACTTCTATAGGAGTGTCGTGGTTTGAATCTGAGCTGTCCTCTAAGGCTCCCCTGTTGAAGGCGGGATCGTGGGGGTGTGCCCCGGAAGAAGATATCTCCTCCTTTCTGAACGCTCCTCTTCCTCATTCCCACCTCCCCCATCTATCTTTCTCTCTCTCCTCTTCCAGGCTACAATGAGGTGAACAGATTTGCTCTACAGTGTATTCCCTGCCATGGTTTTATTTACTTTATTATTATTATTATTATTATTATTATTATTATTATTACTATCTGCCTCATTTTGAATCCAACAGCAATGGAGTTTGTCTGGTGAGACAACAACAAAAAAAATTCCTTCCTGTTAGTATCTACGCAATTATCCCACTGGCCTGCTCTCAGGGACCTAGAAATTACCTATGTCATCACAGCCAGGTGAATCAGGTATGTGGTTGGGACAAAAGGAGCACCAGCCACCCCAGTACTCTCTCTTCATTCCTTCTCTCTGATCTCTATGCTGACCCCTCTCTGCCCTCATGGCTTTCTCTGCTTCCCGTCTATCTGCCTGTCTGCACATCTATTTCTTTGCCTCTATCCATTCTCCAGGTCTTCACTCCTCTCCTCTCCCCCTCATTAACCTCTTTTATGTCAGATCAGCTGCATGGCATAATTTCCCAGCGATACACCCCTTGGAATGGGCCACACTTCCTTACCATGTGTTCTAAGTATTTTTGGCACAGCCGTAAGAAGCTGATTAAACAAAAACAAAGATGTTTCCTCTTTCTAACACTGTCGTGTTAGCCCGTTTTCTGTTGTTGTCCTAAAATCCCTGAGGCTGGGTAGTTCAAAAGGAAAGAAGCTTATTTGGGTTCTCAGTTGTGGAGGCTGAGACGTCTAGAGTCAGAGATACATCTTCGGGACCTCACGCTATCTCAACTCCTGATGGAAAGCAGAAGAGAGAGCGGCACATGTGGAAGAGAAGACACCAGATGTGAGGTCGCTTTGTGTCATGGCAACCACAGACCCAACCTTCAAAATTATCTAAGTTGGGCCTGCAAGGTTGCAGCAAGATATAACAACCCGAATTCAATCCACGGGACCTATGGGAGGCAGAGCTTGAAGAAAGCATCTGAGGAACCAGGTCTGTTCAATGTATGGGCCTGTTTTCTTCAAAGAAAGACAATGACTGCTGCCAGGTTTCCCGAAGAATGAGGGGACTGTTGTCTGACAGCCTGGGGGTCTTTTGGCTATTCTACGGAGCCAGCCTTCCTGGATCCCCACCAGTTCTGGGCATTGCTTAGGTTTTAAACCTGAGCTTCATCTCTCCGTGAATAGCATCCTTCCTTATGAAAGGGGTCCCACATGTTTCACATCCTCCATTACTAGGATCTATCTTTACACTTATTACAAGTTCTTCCTCTTTAGGTCCTTGCCCTGAGCTGTTTATCAGCCAATCAAACTCATCCTTCTAAAGGTCACAGGTGCTACATGCTAGGGAGTTGCTATGTTGTTATGCCTGAAGCTCTGTTATGATCATTGGCATGTGGAGAACTTTTCCCAGAGTTTTACTCGACTTTAATATATAAACTATATGTTAACATATATTAAAAATAGACCAGTTGGTAAACTTCTTGCAAGCAGAAGTACTTACTTGAGCTAGATAGTCCCATGCAGAATAAGATAGGCCTGATGGACCATGCTTATAATCCTATCTAGTACTAGAGACATGAAGATGGGTCGATTCCCTAGGTTTGTGAAGATGGAGGCTGCCTCCATCTTAGGCTTAAAAGAAAACTGGACATGATACTTCCGGAGGACCCAGCCATGCCACTCCTGGGAATATACCCAGAAGATTCTCCAGCATGCAATAAGGATACATGCTCCACTATGTTCAGAGCAGCCTTATATATAATAGCCAGAAGCTGGAAAGAACCCAGATGTCCCTCAACGGAGGAATGGATACAAAAAAATGTGGTATATATACACAATGGAGTACTATTCAGCCATTAGAAACAATGAATTCATGAAATTCATAGAGAAATGGATGGAGCTGGAGATCATACTAAGTGAGGTAACCCAGTCTCAAAAGAATACCCATGGTATGCAGTCACTGGTAAGTGGATATTAGCCTAGAATCTTGGAACACCAAAGACACAATTCACATACCAAATGATGTCTGACGAGAAGAAAGGAGTGGATGGACACTGGTGCTGGAAAGGATCAAAGCATCAGTGTAGGGGAATACAAGAACAGGGAAGTGGGAAGGGGTGGATGAGGGAGCAGGGGGAGGGAAAGGGGCATGTGGGGAACCAGAAAAAGGGAAATGAATTGTAAATATAGAATATATCCAATAAAAAAAGCCATCATGTTGTAAAGACAAACTAAGCTCACTCCTGATTATGATTAAGCCTCTGTCTCTCAAGGATTGGGCTATGTCCCACCTGGGATATTAACTACAAATGGTTCTGTACTGCCTGTTCCAGGAAGGGCTGTCATATCTTGTTTCAAAAGATTGTTTTCTAATCATCTTGCAACCCAACTTTTGTTTCAAAAGGTTATGTATCCACCTATGACTACCTTGTTATGACTACCTGCTGTTATGACTACCTGTTGTTATGACTACCTGCTGTTGTTATGACTACCTTGTTATCCTCACCTTGCAACCTTGTCTTTGTTTTAGGAGATCACTAGAACTAGTTGTTATGCTTATATTCTGCTCCTGTAATCCCACTTATTTTCCCGCCAGCCCCCCTCCCCCACTTGGAAACTGTCTATTCCTGAGATATAAAAATCTTCTCTTGCCCGGCAGTGGTGGCTCATGCTCAGGAGGAAGAGGCAGGTAGGTCTCCATAAATTCAAAGGCAGCCAGATCTACAGAGGGAGTTCTAGGACAGCCAATGCTACACGGAAAAACTTTCTCAAAAATCAGACAAACAAAAAACCAAAAGCCTTCATCTTCTTCACATTCAATATTGACCTCTCAGGCATCTGCTTAGGGAAAGACAGCTTCTTGTACAAAAATAAAAAAGCTTACTTTCACGACTTGATTACTTTAACTAATTTGGCATAATGATTTGGGTCAGTGGTCTTTCTCCTCCCATTTTTTTGTGATCAACACTTGCTGGCCTAATCTATTTTGCAAGTTTTAGGTCAGCGAGAGACACTGTGATGGTTTGTATATGCTCATCCCAGGGAGTGGCACTATTAGAAGGTGTGGCCTTGTTGGAGGAGGTGTGTCACTGTCGGGATGGGCTTGGAGTCTTCCTCCTAGATGCTTGAAGATGCCCAGTCTATTCTTGGTTTCCTTTGGATAAAGATGTAGAACCCTCAGATCCTCCTGCACCATGTCTGCCTGGATGCTGCCATGCTTCTGCCTTGATGACAATGGACTGAACCTATGAACCTGTAAGCCAGCCCCAATTAAATATTGTCATATATAAGACTTGCCTTGAGCCTTGATCATGGTGTCTGTTCACAGCAGTAAAGCCCTAACCAAGACAGATACTGTCTCAAAAATATATGATGTACGGGGCTTTAGGGATAACATCTGAGGTTGATCTTCACATATATATACATGCACTCAATGTGCACATGCATCTGTACACATATACATATACACATGTTCATATACAAATACACACACAAATATATATATATAACACATGCACACACATGCACACACAAGTGTAAATATATATATCATGCACACCCATAACTCTTGCAAAAGAATTTTGAGGGGAATACAATTCAGGCTAAAAAAAAAAAAAAAAAAAAAGAACAGCTGCACCTGCCTGAGTACCCATTCCAGAGAGCTACACTGTTCCACTCCATAGAAAGTTTCCAACATTAGTACCTTCCTCCTAAATACAAGAAAAACAATGCATCCCCAGGCATCTGAGGACATCATAATGAGAGCTGAAATAAATTACGAGGAAGTCAGAAAATTTCATTTCAGACACGGAAACACCTGAAGTGTGCAAAGAAATTGAGAAATTTCATTGCACGGGGAAAATAAGATTAAAAAATAAAAAATAAAACCCAGCGAGAAAGCTGAAAGCCAAGTGGAATACTAGAAGCAAATATTTGCCGGTTCAGAATAAAACACAACAAAGGATTAATATCTAGAATACAAAATAGTGGCAATAAAGAACTCTGGATAAACAGATAGAAAATGGAAACAGAGAACTCTCCCCCTGGTGTAACACTATTGGGAGAACAACTGGTGACTTCTGGTTTTCTTCTGGTTGATGCAATAAAACACTCAAAGCCATTGTTTCCCAGCTCACAACAGTAGCTGAGAAAATTACAGTTATGAGGGAGCAACGAAAATAATGTTATGGTTCGGGGTCACCACAACATGAGGAACTGTATTAAAAGGTCACAGTGTTAGAAGGTGGAGAACTACTGCTCCAACCAACAGCAACGTGGAGAGAAAGGGGTTTGTTTATCTGGCTGATGCTACCAAGTCACAGACCGTTGCTGACTATGTTGGGGCAGCAACCTGAGCAGGAGCTGAAGCAGAGACCATGGAGGAGCACTGCTGGCCGAGCCACCCATCTTGCTTCCTTTACAACCTATGACCCACCTGCCCAAGGGTAGCACTGCCGACAGCAACCGGGGCCCTCTCATGTCAGGCATGAATCAAGAAAAATGCCTCCAAAGAGTTGCCTATCTAGGCCAGTCTGGTAGAGGTATTTTCTTCATTAGGGGTTCACTCTTTTCAGATGACCAATTAAGTGTCAAGTTGACAAAAACCTAACAAGCACACAGAGCTATCAATTTATACACCCAGTGTGTGACTGCCTTCCCACAGTGGGCTGGGCCCTCCTCCATTGCTGAGCAACTACCACAATCTGCCCCAGACACACCCACTAGCCAATCTGACCTGGCCAATTCCTCAACTGAAACTCCCTTCTCAGGTGACCCTAGGCTGTGTCAAGCTGACAGTTAAATCGAAGCAGGACAATGCTATCTATGACAATTTGACGAGTACACAGCTTCCGAGAGAGAACCCTATTTCTAGGTTTCTATGTGGGGAAGCAACACTATAAATACCACAGAGAGGCTGCGGCAGGGATGTTAAGGGCAATAGTGGTCGAGAGAGGACAGAAATGGAAACATCTTAATATCCTTCAATAGCAGACTGATTATGTAAACCACATTCAAGCTACATTCTGCACAGCCTACAAAAAGAAAAAAAAAAGAGCAGTCTTCAGAGTTATTCTAACAGGCAAAGATCTCTAGATAGGTAGTCAGGCTCCAAAAAAATAACAAGGGAAAAGGCTCAGGGAATAGTTCCAAGGTATAAGAAGAATAATGTATAAGGCCCTGATGTTGATCCCTAGCCCTGGCAAAAACAAAAACAAAAACAAAAACCATTACCATCATCACCAAGAAAACCAAAATTTTGGACAAACAGTGGTTCTCAACCTTCCTAAATACCGTTTAATACAGTTCTTCATGTTGTGAAGACCCCACCACCACCACCACCACCACCACAAAATTATTTTTGTCTATTTCCTAACTGTGATTTTGCTATTGTTATAAATCATAATGTAAATATCTGATAGGCAGAAGACCTGACAGGCAACCCCCAAAGGGGTCATGACCCACGGGTTGAGAACCACTGGGATAGGGGAAAGTTGAAACAGACAGGGACTAGGACGATAACTCTGCCGGGAATACACAGGAGCCATGCAATGAATGGATAAGTAAATGAATCACTAGTTGAATAAATGAATATATGAATGCCCAGCAGGATGGCTCAGCTATCACCACTTTAACCACCCAAGCTCAGTATTTCAACGCCTGGGACCCACGAGGTAAAAGGAGAGAACTGACTCCCAACAGTTATCAGACCTCTAACATGCTTCTGTATGTGTTTGTGTATACATGCATGTGCGCGCGCTGGGGATGGGGAATACTGAGCATGGTCACCTACCCTTGTAACCTTGTAATCCCAGCACTGGGGAAGAAGGGACTAGATGACACACACACACACCCCAGGACTGAGAGATGGAGCAGTAGCTAGAGCTTTTGCCAAACAAATGTGAAAAACAGAGTGTGTGTCCACAGAAACAACGCTAAAGCCTTGTGCCTACTGGCTTTTAGGTGATCCTGTGATCCTAGCACTTAGGAGGCAGGGTATCCCCGGCCAAATTGGCAAACTCCAAGTTCAGTGAGACACCAGACCTCAGGAAATAAAATAGAGTCGTGGAGAAGGACACCTGACATCAACCTCTGGCCTCTGCACAAAGAGCACACGGGTGCAAACATGCAGACGTACACAAAGGTGCAAGAACTGCATTCTCTACATCAAAACCAGTTGCCTAGACACAAAGAGCTCGATGGAATCTGATGTTGAGATTATGCTGCTGGGATTTTAAAAATCTAGAATGGCAAGATGAGGAAGAAAGCTATCTGGAGCAGGCAACTGAGATGAAGAGAGATGGTTTCCTTCCCTCTATCGTCCAGTGCTGTGGACTGAACCCCACACACATGGCCGACTGGAGCGCTGACACTGAACTATCTCCCCCAGCCTGGATATATCCTGTTTGAAAAAAAAAAAACAACTACAATACCATGGGTAAGATACTGCAAGTCAATAAGTACAGGAAAGCAGAGGGTCCAAGAGATCGCTCAGTGCTTAAGAGCATTTGCTGCTCTTGCAGAAGCCCTGCGTCTGGTTCCCAGCACCCATGGTGGGTTTATTACCAGCACCTTTAACTTCATTTCCAGTGGACTTGATGCTCTCTCTTCAGGCCCCCAGGGGACACGCATGCAATCACTCACAGGCATAATGTTTAACTTTAAAGAAATCTTAAAGAAAGAAGAAGAATTATTAAAGAAGTCAAACCGTCAGATCACGTGTAAAAAAAGGCTTTAGAAAAATTTTAAAGAGTGATAAATGACCATAAAAATCTGTTTTTCTTTGAAAATATATGTACATATATGCATATGTCCACATACACATAAACACACACACATATGCATATATACATAATACATATGTATGCATATATACATGTGTATATGTATATGTGCACATATGCATATATCTATATATATACATATACATGCACATATAAAGAGGAACTCCTGTGGTAAATTTAAATGAAAAATGGAGAAAAAATATATGAGAGAGTTAGACATGAAGAAAAATGAATGAAAGCTTGAGAATCCACTCATGAAAGCTAAGCACAGTCATATGCCACAAAACAGGTCAATCCAGTGATAACTTATGTGTTCCCATAAAAGTTTAAAGTAGAAAGCCAATGAGAAAGAAAAATTCAAATAAAATATTAATTAGAAGAATGAAATATATTTCTTTAAAAACCAAAATTGTACATACACACACACACACAGAGACTCAAGAAACTCTTCTGGGTCTCAGAACTTTGTGGGCATTTCAATAGCTACAAGGGCATGACACAGTGACTCTTTTCTTTATCTTCGTGTATGTGTGAGACCTGTGTGTGAATGATGTATGTGAGTGGGGGCTTACACATGCTATGACATACATGGAGAGGTCGGAGGTGGCCTCAAGAGCTAGTCGGTATCCTCTACCTTATTTGAGATGAGGTCTCATTACTGTTGTATCCACCAGGCTAAGCCACACGCTTCTGGGCATTTCCCTGTCTCTGCCTCCCATCTCATAGTATGGCTGAGATTATAAGATACATACATGTATCTGGCTTTATATGGGCTCAGGGGATCAGAACTCAGATCCTCATGCTTACATGGCAAACACTTGCTTTACACCCACTGAGCCATCTCACCCCTGGTAAAGAACTTCTTTCTTTCTCATTAATTTTTTTAATTTGGGTTTTTTGTTTGTTTGTTTGTTTGTTTGTTTGTTTGAGACAGGGTTTCTCTATATAGCCCTAGCTGTCCTGGAACTCACTCTGTAGACCAGATTGCCCTGGAACTCAGAAATCCACCTGCCTCTGCTTCTAAACAGATTAACAGCAGGTATGTGATACCCTGTATCCTGTAATCGGAACAATGTAGTACGAGTTATGTAACAAGGGAGTTGTCCCACAGTTGCCTTTTGGAAGGTAGGAAAAATGCAATGCATGCTGTGCTAGCCTATAAAATGCCACCCTTTCTTGAGCAAGACCACCCACACAGAGCAAAGGATGAATCTTTGGCAGCAGTTTATGGGTTCTTCCATTGTAATTTATGTGCATAGGCATATGTGTGTGTGTGCGCGCACGCATGTGTGTGTGTGTGTGTGTATGTGTGTGTGTGTGTGTGTGTGTGTGTGTGTGTATGTTAAGTGCCTAAAGAAGCCAGAAGAGGGCATCAGAACCCCAGAACCCCTAAAGCTGGAGTTATGGGCAGTTAAGAGCAACTCAATTTGCATGCAGGAAACCGGACTTTTTGTTCCTTGCAAAAGCAGCAAGTGTTCTTAACCACTGAGCCATCCCACCAGCAGTACTATGAGTTCAACACTGCCCCAGATCACTCCACTCCACTCTTCCTTCCAATGACACTTATTCATACGGATCAACTGTGGACTGTATACCTTACTCACACTCAGTCATGGGATCCCTAATTAGGATTTTTCATGTCCCCGTTTCACAAATGAGAAAACTGAGTGAACGAATGGACTGTTCATTTAAAGGTCATTGAACTTTGGAAGGGTGGAGTCAGATTCAAGGCCCAAAAGAATCTTTTCTTCCTGTCATAGTATATGGTTAAGAACAAAGCCAGTTGTGGTGGTGCACATCTGTAATTGCAGAACCCAGGAATCTGAAACAAAAGGAAAGAGGGTGGACATGGAGTCCCAGGCTAACTTAGGGCTATGAAGTGAGACATGAAAGAGAGAGAGAGAGAGAGAGAGAGAGAGAGAGAGAGAGAGAGCAAAGTAAGAAAGAGAGAGGGAGAAGAGGGAATTGAAAAAGGAAAGATAGAAGAGACCAGGACAATGGGGAAAGGAGAGAGAAAAGGAAGGAGAGATAAAGAAGGAACAGAGGGAGGGGAGAAGGAAGAAAGGAAGGAGGGGAAGGAGGGAAAGGTAAAGATAAAAAAGGGGGGAAAATAATGATACTCAAGTCTTTCTGAATATCTAGGGAACTGAGCTACTAATTGAACAGGAATACCTTTTGACAACGGCCCACTTTTCCCACTGCCTTCCACACTAATCCCACAAATTCAAGAATAAGGGCTTTACAGTTAAAAGCAAACTCGGGCACACAGACCCCCATTCCAATTGCTTCCTGTTATTACGCAAGCCATAAGTGACCTCACGAACGTCCCATCCTAGCCGCAGTCTTCCCATACAAATAAAGAGATGATTCAGAGCCTTCACGAAAATTATACAAATCAGCGCCAGACAAGTACACACAGAACCTAGCACTTAGAATTCGCTAAGCAAACTTTAGCTACGCAGACAACTCTGGATTGTATCCATAAAGGCTCACCTGTCAATTTCAATGGATTTACAGTCACTTAGGAGTATGTCCCCTGAGAGTGTTTCCAGGGAGGATTAACTGAGGTAGGAAGTCCCACGCATTCATCTCCCAATGCTTTCCGACTGTGGGTACAGTATGACCGGCTGCTTCACGTTCTTGCTGCTGCCACCGTCATGCGGTCCCCGCCGTGATGGACTCTGTGCCCTCAGACTGTGATCCTTTCTGAAGAAAGGATCCATAAATCCTTTCTTCAGTTACTTTTGCCAGGTGTTTGTTTTGCCAGGTGCTTGGTCACAGCCGTGAGGGAAGTGAATTCATTAGATAGATAAGCCAGAGGATGCTAAGCTGCGGCTCTAACTCAGACTAATTCATGTTTATACAAGGTCCACAGGCTGAAAAGAGTATTGCATGCTTTTTTTTTTTCTTCCTTATTCTCTCTTCCCTTTCTCCCTCTTGCTCCACCCCCCCCCCAACCCCCAGGTCCCAGCCCTACTTGCTCCCCTACCCCTACCACCACCACCCCACCCCACCCCCCACTTGTTCTGGCCCATAGGCTTTTTTTTTTTTTAATTTGTTTCTCATTGTGGATGGTTGTGAGCCACCATGTGGTTGCTGGGATTTGAACTCATGATCTCCAGAAGAGCAGTCAGTGCTCTTAATCGCTGAGCTATCTCACCAGCCAGCATGCTATCTTTTACATCTAAGGAAGAATAATATAATCCTCTTTTGGTCTGGAGGGGGGGATGTCTGCTCCAGGCCCCTTCCCTAAGATTTGTAATTAGTTGCTCAAGCCCTTTATGTAAAAGGGTGTCAGATTTGTATATAATTTGCATAGAGTAGACAATGTATTTGCATATAATCTATCTCCAGCTTACTTTTGAGTTAGTTCCAGATTATTTAGCATACCTAATACAATGTAAATGTATGTAAACAGTTGTGATATTGTATTATTTAGGGAACAATGATAAAAAAGGATCCAGGGAAGTTTTTGATTTTGTTTTGTTTTGTTTTCCTCTCTGTATGCTCTGTCTGAGGTTGAGCTCAAAGTTTTCAGCCACAGGAGCAGAGCTGACGGGTGTTTGATGACATATGGAAATCATAGGAGATTCAAATTTTGCTGTCTAAAAATAAAGTTTTATTGGAACGGGGCCACACTCCTCTGTTTATATAGCCTACAGAGGTTTTCACGTGACATGGCAGAACTGTGTCATTGTGACAGAGACCATATGGCCCTCGGAGCTAAAAATACTCTCTCCCTGGCCTTCTGCAGACGAAGCCAGACAACCTCTGACCTGCCGATTATTAAACAAGAGCGGCAAGTTAAGGACTCATAAATCAGTTATTTGTTTTGTATGAATATAATGTCATAAATCAAAATCCTGTTCTTGAAAAACCCACACCATGTTGTATAAGTAATGTGCTGGCCCATAACAGAAAGAAAGATACAAAGACATTATTTTAAATGCAGTGCATACATGGTCCCAGACATGATACAAAGGCTGTGTTATAAGTGCGCGTTGGAGAAAAGCCTCACTGCGCAGGCCCATAATCCCAGAACTCAGGAGCTGGGGCAGGATGCCAGTGAGTTCGAGATCTGTGTAGGCACCTGAATGAATTAAAAGGTGCCGAGGCAGCTTTAAAAGGACCTTGTCTCAAATTCTTTAACAAAAATAAAGAGTTCAGTTGTAGCCCAGAAGTTGAGCTCTTACCCAGAATCCCCTACGGAGGGGAGGGGCTGGGGGCGTGACTTAGCAGAATATCATTGTTTGGCACACTTGAGGCAGTGGGTTTGATCCTCAGGAGTTTCTTTGGAGATTTATTGGTGTGGTTGAGGTTTTCGGTTACAGGAATCTATGGGTAGAACCCGCCCCCATTCTTCACCATTCCCTTGGGGCCATAGGTACCATCTGTGCCTTTTTGTTTTCTTTTCTTTCTTTCTTTCTTTCTTTTTTTTTTTTTTTCTTTTCTTGATTTTTTGAAACAGGGTTTCTCTGTGAAGCCCTGGCTGTCCTGAAACTCACTCTGTAGATCAGGCTGACCTCTGCCTCCCAAGTGCTGGGATTAAAGGCAAGTGCCACCACTGCCTGGCCTTTAAGTTAATATTACACACACATGTGCCCATTAGCCCCTGCGAACACCAAGGGCTCCAAACATTTGTGAATGCCCAGCAATCCTTCTTCAAAGTCTCTATCACCATCACCATTGTTGTTGTTGTTGTTGTTGTTACGATGATTGTCATCATCATTTGAGGTTTAGTTGATAATAGGATTTCATAATGTAGCCCAGGCTAGTCTCGAACTCATGGCAATGCTTCAGGTACTGGGATTTTAGGCATGCACCATCATGGCGGAGGCAGGCCAGTCTAGTTCAAACAGATGCTGGCTCAGCTTCAGAGGCTCAAGTTGTCTTCAAGTTTAAGTCCATACTCATGGCTCTATCTAGAGCTCCTTCCTTTTTTTTTTTTTAAGACAGGGTTTCTCTGTGTAGCTCTGGCTGTCCTGGAACTCACTCTGTAGACCAGGCTGGCCTCGAACTCAGAAATCCGCCTGCCTCTGCCTCTCAAGTGCTGGGATTAAAGGCGTGCGCCACCACCGCCCGGCCTAGAGCTCCTTCCTAATCTGGACTCTAGGCACTAGTCACTCTCTAGGTGGCGCTGTCTCCTCCCTCCTGAAGCCTTTGCTTAGAAGGTCCACGCCCACGGGGCATGGAATCCAGCCACCCATGCCTCACCCCATTCCCACGGCAGCCACCTCATTCTTACCACTCACTTTTCCAGACGAACACCTTTCTATCACACCATCTACAACAAAACGAAGCCGCCGTCTTCCACATCACAGCAGCTCATGGAAGAATTTTATTTGTCCTCATTCTCAGTGATTCAACACCTTAGGAGGGAATGAAAAGAGTGGGAAGTGGGACCCTAGAGTGTCAAAGATAGAGCGATGAGGCGGGAGTGGATGAGTGGGTGGGTGGGGGAGCACCCTCATAGAGGCAAAGGGGAGCGGGGATGGGGTGGGGGTGGGGATTTGTGGAGGGGAAACCGGGAAGGGGGACAACATTTGAAATGTAAATAAATAAAATAAGCAATAAAATAGAAAATGATAAATAATGAGTTTAGGGGGGAAAGAAGATCCCTGATGTATTAAAATCCAAATGCACATCGCTTGCTGAAATTACAGTTTGAATGTGGAATGTCTTTAACAAGCTTCAGGCGTTTGAACCAACTGGCGGGGCTGTTATGGTTGTATGCATGAGGGCTGTATAAACTGGGGGCCATAGCTGGAGGAAGTGGATCTCGAGGAGTGGCCTATTCCTATCCTCTCTCTGCTTCCTGATCCTCCCAGACATGAGCAATCACAGTCGCAGCCAGCCATCAACAGTTTTCAAGAAGCGTGATGTGAATCTTTCCAATTAGATCTCCCTGAAAAAAAAAAAAAAAAAAAACAAAAAGACAAACAAACAAAAAAAAAACGTACCTTTTCACACCTCCTCTGCCCTGGATATTTTTAAAATACTTATTTGTTTTAATATGATGTGAAAGTTTAAAGAGCATAAAAAAAAAAAAAAAACCAAACTGCTATCTGGGAAAAGGGAGGGATAAAAGGAAATTCTCAAATACAAAAAAAAAAAAAAAAAAAAAAAAAAAAAAAAAAACAACGCATTAAAAACAAAAGTTTCGTAAATAGTGAAACTGTTTTAAAAACCAAGCATCCAGGGTTATGAATGAAAATATTTTTTCAAAAGAATTAAATACTCTCTGTGATGGCTAATACTGGTTGTCAACATGATAGGATCCTGAGTCTTCTCCTGGGAGATATACTTTGGGGCATGCCTGTGAGGGCGGGAGTTCCTGGACTAGGTTAACCAAGGCAGGAAGATCTGTCATCAGTGTGGACAGCATCGTCCCATAGGCTGGGGTCTCAGACTAAATAAAAAGACAGTGAACTGAGCGCCAGCATCCATCTCTCTGTGCTTCCTGACTGTGGATACAATGTAACTAACTGTCTCAGACTCCTGTAACCATGCCTGCCCCATCACGGCTGTACCTTTGATCTGTGAACTAAGCCCCTCCTGTCTTCGGTTGTATCTTGTGAGGTGTTTGGTGACATCAACAAGAGAATAATGAATGCAGTGTCAATTCCACTACAGTATTACAAAGTATAACCTCATACATTTGCATCTAAAACTAAAGAATAAAATGAAGAAAGATTAGCTTAGATCCATATTCAATCTAGATCCATTGAGAGAACAATGCTAAGTACAATAGGCTTAATATAGGAAGAAACAGACTAAGCCAAAATTACATTCTTTTCTTAACTGGAGCTTTAAAAATTATAACAGAAGCTTCGGAGGGAAGATAAACATTCCTTCAATAAATATGTCTGGTCCCATCCTGCATATAATTTTAGAGAAATTAGCAATCTTGAGAATGCATAAAACACACAAAGTATGACAACATCAACATTAGAAAATCTGTGTACACATTACAAATGCACTCAGAGGCACAGATAGCCCATAAATAGTTCGTGCAAACGAAAGCCTTCTACCAGCTTTTAGAACAAACGTGAACACGTGATGAACAGAAGGCCTTTTTTTCTGGTTGCTTTGAGGTTGCTGATTTTTTTTTGTTTGGTTGGGTTTTCGTAGGGTTTTTTTTTTTTTTGGCTTTTTTTGTTTTTTGTTTTGTTTTGACAAGGTTTCATGGTCTATACTAGCCTCAAAATCACCGTGTCGACCAGGGTTGAATGGAACTATCAGTCCTTCTACGTCAACTCCCCCAGTGATCCCCCAGGCACCATGTTTGGCTCTGAGCAAAACTTCTTTATTAAGCCAATAACTGGACATGGGTTTAGTGGAGATATGAATTAAATACATGCCAGTCCAAACAGTAGGTGCACTATTTAAAATTTTTTAAATTAGTGCTAGCTTGGTGGCTGACTGTTTGCCTACCACATAAGGGACTCTAGGTTCCATCCCAGCGTGGCGAAGAATACAATTTTTAAAATAATAAGATCAAATTACCAAATTAGAAAAAAATAATTTGGTTCAGTTTGGGCAGAGAGATAATTAAGCTGGCTCAGTTCTTTCAGAAGAGAGTATGCCTGGTTATATGAAGAGTAAGTAAAACTATCACAGGAAAAACAATAGGAAGAGTGTCCTGTAAATGTTATAGGAGATTTGGAAGAAAACTCAGTTTTTCTTGTGTCTGTGGTACAGATTTTAGGTAGGGGAGCACTCCATAATAAAACAAAACAAAACAACAACAACAACAACAAAAACTTCTTGTCTAGTGATAAACAATGGAACAGAAATCAAGGTGTCAAGACATTTATATCCACGTAGACGTGAAAAAAAGGGGGGGCATCTACCACATGATGCTAAGGGAGAAAGGAAGAAATGGGTTGAATACCCATAGCGACAGCAACTATGTACAAAGCTTCCTGTATTTGTGTGAAGGTGGATGCAGGATAGAGAAAGGGAGAGATGGCGGTGGTGTTTCTTAACCCAAGTTCAAAACTCAAATTTGTAAACACTTTTTGCAGAGCCTCAGGACATATCGTGATGAAACCACGTAAAACCCAGCTTCTAGGGGCTAGGTATACAGTTTAGACAATCAAGTCCTTGGTACACAAACATAAGGACTTATATTGGTCAACAGAGCCCACGTAAAAGTAAGTGGCTCATGAACCCGGTCCCACCACTGTAAGGACATGAGGCTCACTGAGATTTGCTATTCAATAGGATGACTCTGGTCCTAATGAGATATCTTGTCTCAAAGGAAGAAGGTAGAGAATGATGGATCAGGTTGCCCCATGTCCTACTCTGACACCTCTAGGCACACACACATGTGTGGGCACACAAAGCAATTTAAAAAAAAAAAAACCACCAGGCTTGGTGTCTTATGCTTATAATCCAAGTTCTGTGGAGACTGAAACAGGAAGATCCAGTCAAACTAAATTCATCAGTGAGCCCAGAGTTCCAGTGAGAGATATGACACCTCTGGCCTCCACAAGCACCGCACATATATGTGTACATACACACATACATACACACATTCACTCAAAGGAACACACAGGCAGTCTCTGGAAATCATTAGAGCAATCACTCTTGGTAAACATGTAATAACCCAGGTTATAGCTGAACATACCAATAAACACCATCTAGTGGCTGGTCAATGGGTCCCGGGGAATTCTTTCTAGGATGTGTTTGTAGGGATGTGTTCAAATGGGAGTACACAGCAGGGTACATGTGGATGGGGAAACCACTGCTGTAAACACGCTGTCCTAAAACATCATGCTGGAACCATAAGGCAGACCTACTGAAACAGATACTGGTCTTTTAAGACAACCTGATAGGCTGACAGAGGTTGCTACAGCAGCAGGTTTACTCAGAGAAAAGCTTTCTGTCATCAGCATCGAGAGGCTCTGAAAAGCGTCTCTGGGAGGAATCGATTTTCAACATAAGATACCAGGTTGGAAACATTTGTGCCGCCTTTACTTCGAGAAGTCAGCAGATTTCCCAAAATATTTTTCTGAAGAGATGTGTACACAAGAAGGGTCAATATTAATCTAATGGATTAAACTATTAGGTCCGCTCACTAGAACTAATGTGTGAGGGTGCACATTTTGTCTCCAGAAAGAGAAGAAATAGGAGCTTTATTACAGTTCAATAATCCTCTGAATAGAGGAACGTGATCCGAGTTTTCTTTATACCCCTACTGTCTAACTGCATTTGATGTAAGGTGAATGGATGGGTAAGTAGGTGAGTGAGAAGCCACGTGGATGGACAGAGAGTGGATGACGTAGTGAATGAGTGGGTAGATGGACAGACGATGGGCGGGTAAACAGATAGATGCCAGGGTGTGTTGATGACTAGGAGGAAGGGCGAGTAATTTTGGATGGATGGATGGATGGATGGATGGATGGATGGATGGATGGAGTAAATGAGTGAAAGTGTAAGTGTGGGTAGATGAGAGAGATGATGGATAGATGGTAGATAGATACATAGATAGTTACATAAACACACATACATAGATAAATACATATATATATAAAGATACATACATAGATACATACACACAAAACTACATAGATGATACATGATGGATATTTGCATAGATAGATACATAGATAATAGATATATAGATACATAGATGCATAGATGGATAGATAGATACAGATACATAGATATATAAATAGATACGTAGATAGATACATAGATACATAGATAGTTACATAAACACACATACATAGATAAATGCATATATATAAAGATATATACATAGATACATACACACAAAGCTACATAGATGATACATGATGGATGTTTGCATAGATAGATACATAGATAATAGATATGTACATAGATACATAGTTAGACAGATAGGTAGATATGTAGATAGATACATAGATACATAGATTATGAACTCTAATCCACAAAGATTCCCTCAAATCTTTTATATGTACTAGTGGGATTTAAAAATGACAATAGTAAGAACTGTGGTGCTCTGAACACGAGCCAAACGAGAGGACCGTGCAAATGCCTGAAAGTCACCCCATGGAAAATTAATGATCATTTGTGAACTCATCCAAGGAGACACTGAGAGAGCGTCCAGCCCTGTCCATTAGGCTTAGTCCTCTTGGCCACTTCGTCAGAGTTCAAGCATCACACTCAAGAGCTTAAATGACTCACTCCTGACAGAGAAGAGATGGATCTCAGCCAGAAAGAGTATTGCTGGGACAGAGCTGCTGCTGACCAGTGCAGGAACTCTCCCAGGATAACCCGAGAGCAGTAGTAACTAGAAACAATTTAGTAAGGTGAATTCAGGGTTAGGGGCATAACTCACTCAGTAGATCACTTGCTTGGCCACACCCAAAGCCCTGAGCTCCTCACCCAGGACCACATGAACCAAGTATGGTAGTTCATGGTAGCAAGAGGTAGAGGAAAGAGAGTTAGGAGTTTAAGACCATCCTGACTACACAGTGAGTTTCAGGCAAGCCTGGGCTATATGAGATGCTGTTTCAGAAACAAAACAGGAGAAGGGAGAGGGAGAGAGAGGAAGGGAAGGAAAGAGTATAATAAACAGATCCATACAATATTCACACACCACGTTAATTAGCCTAACTAGCTTTAAACAAGTATTAAAGGTATTAAAGGGTTAAAAAGATGGCTCTGGAGTTAAAAGTGTGCCTGTCCTGATTTTGGGGAGGACCTGAGTTCCATTGAGACCAGAAAGGGGAGAGAAGCCCACACTTAAGAACCTAATTTTATAGGTGAGAAATGAAGGTATAGCGAGATTAAATAAGATATGGCTGCCCGGAGGCCAGAAAATCATCACTCATCTCACTACATTCTCACTAGTAAGTAAATTCAAGTGCTGGGTTCCCTCCTCCTTTCCCTCCTCCTCCTCCACCTCTTCTTCCTCTTCCTTCTCCCCCTCCTCTTCCTCCTCCTCCATTGTTTAAGACAGAATTTCTCTATGTAGTCCTGGCTATCCTGAAATTTACTCTTTGTGGGGTGTGTGTGTGTGTGTGTGTGTGTGTGTGTGTGTGTGTGAGAGAGAGAGAGAGAGAGAGAGAGAGAGAGAGAGAGAGAGAACAAACTTGCATGAAGGTCATGGGGATTTGAACTTGGGTCAATCAATCTTGGTAGCAAGCACTTTTATCCTCTGAGCCATCTTGCCAGCCCTGACTCACTGTAGGGTAAGTCACTAAAAAGGCTCCCTTCAAACTGGCCTACTCCTTTCTTCTTCATCCTCTAGTTGCTATAAGGGGCTTGATTTGATCCGGGCAATCCAACCTCACACATATCCCATACCGCAGGTGAATGGGACATAATATAATAACTAAAACCTATCTTGTGACAAACCAAGAAATTAGCAGTTTGCAAAACCTATTTCCCAGGCACAGTGTCCTAGTGCAGGACCTTGGGGCTCCTTGGGAACCCTCTGTGACCCTCAGATTTCTCACTCGTGAAATAGGCATCCTATCTGCTCAAAACTACTTCTTGGGGGGACGGTGTTCCTTCTATTATGGGGAAGACACACACACACACACACACACACACACACACACACACACACAGGAAAAATGTTCTATGTCTCTAAAATACCGTGCTGGTTCCAGAATCCGGGCTGCTTTGTATCAACACAAAGACGGAAGGACAGGGAAGCATGCAGACTTTTGTAACAACAGCCCAACCAAAACCACATTATCTTATTAGTCACTTGTTCCCCCCCCCTTCTAACTCATTTCCTGGCTTTCATTTTTCCCTCTCACAAGAAAAGAAAAAATAAAAAGGAAAAAAAATCAATGGAATAAAAATGCTGCTATTTTCTGATACAAATTAAACTCCACATCCAAACACAAACAGCATAGCCAACAGCATATGGGTGTGCTTCTCAGTCTTTACCTCCTGAGGGAAAAGCAGCCAGATGGCAGGGATGGGGGGCGGGGAGCCCACTGATGTTTCAAGAAACAGGCACAGTCCTGATCTCCAGGCTCCCAAGTTAGAAGAGCCTTAGAATTTGCAGTGACTGTTTCGGTAAATGAGGACTGGCCCGTTTTCCAGGCTCTGAGGGAGTTAGATCCTGGCATTCGTGAAAAGCCATCGTGAGGTCAGAGCTGTGCTACCAACGGAGCCAAATTCCAGAAGTTCAGTATGTCTGTCCAAAAAGGCAACTGGGCTCCGGTTCTCGTGATTCATGTCAACAGAGCGGATGATTGATAACCAAGACACATGCTGCCAACATCTCTGAGTGTACACATGCACTGGTAGAGAAGGGCTATTGATGCCTTACAGGTTGATACTGGCAAGCTATCTCAGAAATAAAGACGTTGGACATTAATCAGGAAGTCTTCAAAGCACAGGGAGATACCCCTCCCTGCCCACCGGAACAACTAACGTGGAAAAACCGATACCATCGAATGCTGGCAAAAGGAAGGAGCAACTAGAATGCTCACATTCGACTTTGTTGTAACTGTAAGGCAGTTTAAGAGTTAAACACCCAAGACACCCAGTGGCACAGTGACTCCACACCCACATAGATAGTCATATGAGAGAAATGAAAACTCAAGTGTGCAAGTCTTGTGCAAATTGCCCATGGTAGACACTGGAAAGATGGCTCAGGGGTTAAAGGCATTCATTGATCACCCAGAGGTGCTGGCCTCTGCTCAGCACCCATGCTGGGTGGTTCTCAAGTGCTTGGTTCCAAGGAATCTGAGACCCTTTTCTGGGCTCTGTCACTACCTATATACATATATAATCAGGTACAAACACATACACACAAAATACACGAATACTATGTTTTTAAAAATTTTGTCTATAACAGCCAAAAGCTGGACACCATGGAGGGGGGGTCCATTGGACGAATAATGGCAGGATGGAGTTATTCAATAAATAAACTGTGATCTACCCATAGAGAAAATCAGCAATAAAAAGAAATGACGGTAGTGTGGGAGAGATGGCTCGGAGGTCAAGAGCTCATCCTGCTCTTGCACAGGACCTGAGTTTATTTCCCAGCACCCACTATACAGGCAGTTCACACCCACCTACAACTTCAGTTCCAGAGGATCTGGCGCCCTCATTTGGCCTCTGCCAGTACTGCACTCACATCTACATTACCCACACAAATATGCACTATTGAGACTAAAAACAAAATTGAGAAACAAGATGATATTCATCAGTGGAGCACTTCATCATCCTTGCAGACTAGCCACCTGTTGTTTTGTAAATAAAAGTTTATTAAAACATAGCCACACTCCGTCGATTACATATTCCTACTGCTACTATCTTTCTGTGACAGCAGATTTAAGTAATTAGTGCAGAGCCTGCGTGGCTGCCAAATCTATCGTGCTTACTATCTGCTATACTATAAAAAAAACCCCTCACAACTCTGACAAAAATAAAAGGGGGGAAACATGCTGAATGGGAGGGGGAAAAGAAAACACAGAAACAAGACAAGAGTCCTTTCTCATTCCCAGGTCCTTGACAAAACAATTTAATATGTTAAAATACCAGAAAGGGGAGACAGCTCAAAAGTCTACCTTGCAGGCAATAGGACCTGGGTTCAAACCCCAGAGTATACACACACACACACACACACACACACACACACAGAGAGAGAGAGAGAGAGAGAGAGAGAGAGAGAGAGAGAGAACAGTGCATTTCTGATCTGGGGAATAGACTTGTTCTCTATATTACTGGCATATGCACTTATCAAATGGATCAAACTACATACACATAAGATGAACGGATTTTTAGGCCTGGTGTGGCAGTACATATTTATACCAGCAGCACTGGAGAATCAGAAACAGAAGGTTGGCTAATTCAAAGTCATTGTCAGCTTTGTAGTGTGACTGAAGTTAGCCTGTTCTACATGAGATGTTGGGGAAAAAATATGGGACGGGGGGCTGTGAGATGATTTGGCATCTGCAGGCATTCTCATGATCAGCCTGAAGTGGGAAAATGGGATGGGAGCTTTAATTGGGACAGGGAAAAGGAGGTCAACACAGGAGGGGTGGTAGGAGGATGGATAAATAAAATGGAGAATGTTTGGGAAAGGCACAGGAATCATATATTTACCTAAGATTATATATAGTAACCTTTTAACCTAAGATTATATACAGTAACCATAAGTGTATGTGTTTACAAATACATACAAGCATATTTATGTGTGTATATACACATATATGTGTATGTGTATGTATGTATATGTGTGTATATATACATATATATACAATGTATATACATATATATGTATATATATATTGACTCCCCAAACAATATAGGCTATTGCTGTTGCCCTTGGATGACTTTAAGAACTTAAGAGGAAGTCCCTATTGCTGAAGACGCCACACAGTTCGGACATAGGACGTGGAGGAACTGAGGTAGGTATCACTTGAAAACTTCTTCCCTGAGGACTAGCTTTCATGGCACCAAAAGATGCCCCACACACCATCAGGGAAGGAGGGCAATCAGTAGTCCTACCCAGCCGTGACACTAACCACCACGGCAAGATAGGCTTAAAAGTGCTAAAGTGGCATTCGCGTCTCAGTAGTAACCAATGCCTGCCTAATGTATTGAGTGCTCACTCAGCAGGAGGGAAGTCATATCTGGTACTGGAAAACCAGCACACAACTCATGGCTAGTGAGGTTGTGGGTCTTTGAGAAGGACTTACTACTGCCAATTTCACTAAACCAATATAACATATTACTACACTCTAAATATCCTTATGCCCACAGATAAGTGTAGCCCTTACCTTTTATCAAAGAAGCCTCTTTTGTGCAGCAGATGGGGGCTATTACAGCAATCTATAACCGTTAAAGCACAGCAAGCAACTACCCGTGGGGTGTCCAGCCTCAAAGGATACATCTACAATACCGTCCACATGCAAAAGACTCAGGGAACACTGGGAAAGAGAGGGTGGAAAGATTATATGAGCCAGAGGGAACTCGACTTCAGGGTTGTGTCTTCTAGATACAACTGGGAAGCTACATCCGTGAAATCTCAATATGGCTGAACAGTGACAACAACCCATCAGCATGCCAACATGGATGGAAAAGCACATGGAGTCCTGTCCCCACGTGAGGGACTGACAGAAGGAGAAATTAGTCTTCCCCAGAGGTGGATACCCTAACTGGTTATCCAATACCAGGTCAGTCCTAAAAATAAACACACTCAAGCAACCCTAAGTGGACATAGCAGGTTATATTTATATGTTTATCTGTGTAATAATAGTAATTAAAGAAAAAAGCCATGGATTTGAGAGGGAGGCAGGGGGAACATGGGAGGACTTGGGGGAGAGTAAGGAGGAGAGAATGGCTTAATTATATTTTTAATTAAAAATAAATTAGATTTAAAAAACTCTTCAGAGTTTCAACCTCATTGATTTCCCTTTATTACTCTCAAACAAAACTATTAAAGGGCATCTTAAAAACTACTAAAAACAAAACAAAACAAAACCTAGCCACGGTGGCCCATAAGAGGACTCAGGATATAGAGACACTTGCTGACAAGACTGAGGATCGAGTTAAATTCCTGGGACCGCACGGTAGAAGGGGGAAAGGAACTCCAGCAAGCTGTCCTCTGACCTCCACACATACCTATAGATTTCATTATTTAAACAAATTACACAGTCAATTAAAGAAATCAAGACAATTTATCTCAAGAAAACCAAGAGAGGATCTTTTTTTTTTTTTCCCTGTAGACACCATGTATCCTTAGCTTCACACTAACATCCAAGACAATCTGGCACAGATGTTTCTTAATGACCAGATGTTCCTCACCAAAAAAAAAAAAAAAAATGTTCATACTTATTTCACATCCATTCCTGGAAGACACACCCCTAAAAAGTGCAAATCAAAGAGGCTCAAAGGGAAACAGAGTGGTGGAAGTGAAGTCAACCCGTCCCCTCGTGTCCTCCCTGAAACAGCCCTTAACGGACCCCTCAGAGCATGCCAGGACCATCAGTGGTTACAAGGCATTTCTTTCTTCATGCCCCTCTTCTCTCTGAATGGGTCTTCTCTCCGGGGACTGACATCCATGCATTAGTTACTTTCCTAATTGCTGTGACAAAATGCCCAACAGAAACAACTTTTGAGACCCTAACTCAAGAGACAAGTCAGGGCCAACAACATGGCTCAGCAGGCGAAGGAGATTGCCGCCAAGCTTAATGGCCAGGGTTCAATCCCCATGACCTCTGTGGAGGAGGGAGAGGACCAATTGCTCCAAGTTGTCCTCGGACCTCAACACATGCACTGTACCATGCGCACACCCCTACACATGCGCACATACAAGCATACAGACACCCTTCCCACAGACCATCTTAAGTATAGTTTCCATTTAAATGACTGCCTTTCCGTTAAGGTCCTTCCCTATCCTCTCCGGGCTCCATTTCTCACGAGCTACATTTGTGGCTAAGGCCCTTGTGCTGTGTCCAAAGCAATGGATATTTCAAAGTGTAAAGTGACCTGACCCTCCACGGGAAGCGCAGTCATCCATCATTTCCCAGAATCACCCAGGACAGGTGCAGTCTGTATTCAGGCCAGCGTGAGCTGACGGGAAGCACACGCTGTCCTCCCCAAAGAATCCCATGGTGAAAAGATAGATGGAGGGCGGAGGGGATAATATTAGAAAACTATTTCGGAGGCTACTTTGAAAATGAACCACTGAGCCAAACTCCCAACAATGATATAAATAAGCAAGGCAGACAGACTGCGGCAGGACTTGAGTGGGGGAGAGGCTTCTGCTAGTTTCAAGTTTCTCCGAGGAAAGGCCTATGTGTGTCCGCACCTTTGTGTGTGTGCTCACATGTGCATGTGTGCGTGGTGTGTGTGTTCACACGTGTGTGTATGAGCATGCAGGTAGAAGCCAAAAAGATAACACCAACTACTATTTCTTGAGTTCTTTTGCCTTGTGTTTAAGATGTCTCTGGGCAGGGGCTGGAGGCGCCATGTCGGACCAGGAAGGTGGCAAGAAGAAGCCCCTGAAACAGCCCAAGAAGCAGGCCAAGGAGATGGACGCGGAAGATAAGGCTCTCAAGCAGAAACAGAAGGAGGAACAGAAGAAACTCGAGGAGCTAAAAGCCACGGCCACAGGGAAGGGGCCCCCTGGCCACAGGTGAAAATTAAGAAATCTGGCAAAAAGTAAGCTGTTCCTCACATCTGGGGTGATGGTGGCCCTCCTCTTCCATTCCTATTTAAACATCTGGAACCCCTGCCATAAATAACATCTTTGCCACTACAGCTAGAATGAAGCGTTATCCTGTCATCTGTCCAACATCTGGATCCCCTGTCATAACATCTTTGCCACCTAATAGCTAGAATGAAGTGCTATCCTGGAGCCTGTTGTTGTACATTGTAATAAACTTTTGTATAAGAAAAACAAAACAAAACAATGAATAAAGTGAATAGTGCAGTAAAAAAAAAAAATCAAACTCACAGAGTGAGGTGGCTGGGGGCCAGTGAGGCCTTGGTGTTGTGAGAATTCTTTCCCTGTGGCTATGTAAGCAATACCCAGCCTTCCTCATAAGGTCCCAAGCACAAACTGAAGTCTGATGCCACCAAGGTTCATCCTGAGGAGCAAATTAGTTTATTGTGCTTGCTTGCAGAGCTTGGTGAGGGCTGCCTAAAGGAGCATAGGGGACGCCCAGTAGTTGCCCTGGGAAGTCTTCAGGCAGCACAGATGACGGCTTTCCCCACACCCACTTGTACAGAGCCTGGTATAGTTTGCTTTCTGTCGTTGTGATAAGACACCATGATCAAATGCATCATGAAGAGGAAAAGGTTTATTTCATCTTATATTTCCAGATAACAGTTCACGACTAAGGGAAGTCAGACAGGCACCTAGAGGCAGGAACTGAAGTAGAGGCCATAAAAGAGTGCTGCTTACTGGCTTGCACCCATGTCTTGCTTGTTTTTTTATACAAACCAGGACCACCTGCCCAGGCTTGATCGCACGGACAGTGTGTGGAGTCCTCCGGACATCAATCATTAATCAAGAAAGTGCCCTGCATACTTGCCCAAAGGCCAATCTGATGGAGGTAATCCCTCAATTGAGGCTCTCGCTCCCCAGGTGACTCTAGTTATGTCATGTTTGTTTACAAATCAAACCAACACAGGGGCCCTTCAGTTAACTTCCCCGCAGGGTATTTATTGCAGCACCAGCAAGACACCAAGGTTCCAAGGCCACATGAAATTATGGCAGAATTGTATTCAAGGGCCTGAGAGAAGTAGGAGGGATCTCAGAAGAGGGTCCACTGGCCCTCCATAAGCCCTCCTTCTGTGAAGAAATGTCAACAGTCAACAGGTCAGATCATGATGGACCACAAGCAGATGCAATTGGGTTAATGAAGAGGATAGCTATTTTGTTCAGAAGGATTTTGCTCTACAACACAGGAATCCACCTGTCTCCCCCTCCCCACCATAGCTGCCCTTTCTTAAAATAAGAGTTCCAGGGATCAAACTCAGGTCTTAGTGCTTGCAAGAGGAGAGGAAACTTTACTGACAAGTGTGATGCTTTGTATATGCTTGGCCCCGGGAGTGGCACTACTGGGAGGTGTGGCCTTGTTGGAGTAAGTGTGGCCTTGTTGGAGTGGGTGTGTCACTGTGGGTGTGGACTTTAATACCCTAGTCCAAGCTGCCTAGAAGTGAGTATTCTAGCAGCCTTCAGATGAAGATGTAGAACTTTCAGTTCCTCCTGCCTGTCTGGACACTGCCATGCTCCCACCTTGATGATAATGGACTGAACCTGTAAGCCAGCCCGAATTAAATGTTGTCCTCATAAGAGTTGCCTTGGTTTCTGGTTTTGTGTGTCAGTCCTTGATCCACTTGGACTTGAACTTTGTACAAGGTGATAAGAATGGGTCGATTTGCATTTTTCTGCATGCTGACCTCCAGTTGATCCAGCACCATTTGTTAAAAATACTGTCTTTTTTTCCACTGGATGTTTCTTTAGCTCCTTTGTCAAATATCAAGTAACCATAGGTGTGTGGGTTCTTTTGGGGTCAATTCTATTCCATTGATCGTCCTGCCTGTCTCCATACCAATACCAAACAGTTTTTATCACTATTGCTCTGTAGTAGAGGTTGAGGTCAGGGATGGTGATTCCACCAGCAGATCTTTTGTTGTGGAGAATATTTTTTGCTATTCTGGGTATGCTTTTTTATTCCAGATGAATTTGAGAATTACTCTTTCTAGATCTATGAAGAAATTGATTTGGAATTTTGATGGGGATTGCATTGAATCTGTAGATTGCTTTCAGTAAGATGGCAATTTTTACTATATTAAGAACCTTGAACACATGGGCACAGGGGAAATTTTCCTGAATAGAACGCCAGTGGCTTATGCTCTAAGAACAAGAATCGACAAATGGAACCTCATAAAACTGCAAAGCTTCTGTAAGGCAAAGGACACTGTCAATAGGACAAAACAGCAACCAACAGATTGGGAAAAGATCTTTACTAACCCTACATCTGATAGAGGGCTAATATCCAATGTATAACTCAAGAAATTAGACTCCAGAGTGTCAAATAACCCTATTAAAATATGGGGTACAGAGCTAAACAGGGAATTCTCAACTGAGGAAACTCAAATGCCTCTGAAGCACCTAAAGAAAAGTTCAGCATCCTTAGTTATCAGGGAAATGCAAATCAAAACAACACTGAGATTCCCCCTCACACCAGTCAGAATGGCTAAGATGAAAAACTCAGGGGACAGCAGATGCTGGAGAGGATGTGGGGAAAGAGGAACACTTCTTCATTGTTGGTGGGATTACAAGCTGGTAAAACCACTCTGGAAATCAGTTTGGCAATTCCTCAGAAAATTAGACATAGGACTACCTGAGGACCCAGCTATACCACCCCTGGGCATATTCCCAGAAGATGCTCCAACATATAATAAGGACACATGCTCCACTATGTTCATAATGTCCTTATTTATAATAGCCTGAAGCTGGAAAGACCCCAGATGTCCTTCAACAGAGGAACAGATACAGAAATTGTAATATATATACACAATGGAGTATTATTCAGCTATTAAAAACAATGAATTCATGAAATTCTTAGGCAAATGGATGGAACTAGAAAGTGTCATCCTAAGTGAGGTAACCCAATCACAAAAGAATACACATGGTATACATTCACTAATAAGTGGATGTTAGCCCAAAATCTCAAAAATAAACAAGTTATAATTCACAGACCACAGGAAGGTCAAAAAGGAGGAGGACTGAAGTGTGGGAGCTTTGGTTCCTGTGAGGAAGGGAACAAATTACTCACAGGAGCAATTATGGAGACAAAGTGTGGAGCAGAGACTGAAGGAAAGGCTACCCAGAGACTGCCCTACTTGGGGATTCATCCTATAACCAGTCACCAAACCCTGACACTATTATGGACGACAAGAAGTGCATCCTGAAAGGAGCCTGTTATGGTTGTCATAGGGGCCCTGCCAGACCCTTACACACACAGAGGCAGATGCTAGCAGCCAACCATTGGACTGAGCATGGGGGTCCCCAATGGAGGAGTTGGAGGGTGGACTGGAGGAGCTGAATGGGGTTTACAGCCCCATGGGAAGAACAACGATGTCAGTCACCCAGATGCCCCAGGACTCCCAGGGACTAAACCATCAACCAAGGGGTACACATGGTTCCAGCCAAAAGTGTGGCAGAGGAATGAGAATGCCTTGTCAGGTGTCAGTGGGAGGAGAGGTCCTTGGTCCAATCGAAGCCCCAACAAAGAGAAATCTAGGGAGGAAGGGGGAGGGGGAGGGGCATATACTTGGAGGCAGGGGGTGGGAAGAGGGGTTGGGGTTTTTCGGGGAGGGGGGAACCATGGCTTTAGCATTTGAAATGTAAATGAAGAATATATTCAATTAAAAAAAAAAGAATTGCTTTGGTTATGGTATCTGTTTACAGCAGTAAAATTCTAACTAAGACTCTCAGCCATCTCCCAGGCCCTGATATTCTCATACTTTTTCTCCCAAATCTCCTTCTCAGTTACCAACTTTAAGGTAGCTAGCACAATTCAGGGATGCTTCTCTTTGTATACCCAGTACCTTCCTAAACTGCAGCTGGGACCATTTGTTACAGATTCAAGTTTTGCTTCAAAATAGTAAATCTAGGGCCTGGGGAACAGCCCAGGTGCTCAAAACACTCGCTGCACACATGTAAAGACTGGAGAAGATCAGATGCAGAAACCACACAAATGCCAGGCGGGCACGGCAGCCACCTGTCATTTCAGCTTCTGAAGGCAGAGACAGGGGATCTCCAGAGCAAGCTGGCTGGAGAGAGACTAGCCATATCAGTGAGATCTGGGTTTGATTGAGATGTCCTGCCTCAGTGACTAAGATGGAAGAGGCATTGAGGATGGCTGCCAACATCCATCTTGGTCCTCTGCATGCATGCACACATAGGTAGACACATGCACACACACACACACACACACACACACACACACATACATATTCATATTCACACATGCACAACACACAGAGACAGAGATACATATTCATACATGCACTACACACACACACACACACACACATAATAGTAAAGGGGGAAAATAAAATATTAAATCCAGAAAGAAACAGAGTAGGGAGTCTGGAGTGGAAAGAATAACAGAGTAGAAAGATGGCTCCTGTATATATGTCTGCAGAGACAGAGTTGCCAGGTTACACAGCATGTTCAACCTTTCTTGCCTTAGGGACAATAAATATTTTCCCAAGACACTACCAGCCTTGACGAAGAATAAGACCAGGTTGCTGGGTTTGCATGCATAGTCCCCAACCTTATTTTCATTTCAGCACTGACTAGAAAATTCATTCCTATCAATTCCTGCATTAGAGGGTTGAGTTTGGAGTTCCCACAATGCTAGAATCATCCTCGCTGGGCTGAACAACTTAAGGGGAAAAAAAAAAAGGTTTGTGAAGGTGTAAGTCCCACGCTTTGGGGACTGTGGTGAGGCGTCATACTGTGATGGCAGTTACTGGTGTGACACAAAATGATGAAGAGGGAAGAGCTGGGGTCCCACCTCTAGAAACCTCCCGCTAGGCCACCCCCTCTTCAAGGTTCCACTGTCTCTTCGACAGCACCAAGCTGGGGCTTAGAGGAGGGTAGTGGTAGATCTGAATACCTTGAGTTGTTTCTTAACTCAGAGGCATTTTCTAAGTAACTTAAGCTCTGCGTTGGCATGGTGGCCAGATGATGCTTCTAGAGGACACTCTGCGTTGGCAAGGTGACCAGATGATGCTTCTGGATGACACAGAAGATCGGGATTCTGTAGTCAGCTAGGGAGCATCTGTAATCTCAAGAGGACCCCACCCTGCAGCCTGTCAGCTGTTGGAGCCTCCTAGCTCTGCCTTCCAGGACCTATCCAGGACCTGCTGTAATAGCTGGAGCGCAGAGAACAGAGGGCAGGGTGTGTGCATTTCTCAAGTTGTTATTCATGAGGCTCGTGAAACATGGTTCTTGGCTGTGGAGCCTAAGAAAGCCATGAAATAAATTTCATTCATATATAATCAAAATTTAATATATATTTAATATATATTATATATAACACAAATATATAATATACTATATATAATATATAGTATATATCAAATTTATATGTATTATATACATTTATATATTTAATATATAAATATATAATATATCGTATATAATATAATCATATATAATCTATAATCACATATATAATATACAATCATATAATATAATATATATTAAATATATATTAAATTTTAATTAATTGTCCCAAAGATGTCCCTGACTGCCAATACTAAGTGAAAAATCTTCATGCCAATTCCTCCACTACTACCCTCTAAGGAAAGGGCAAGCAACTCACTGAATGGGTCTTTGGCTTTGTGCAGCTGATTCTCAAGGTGTGGCCCATGGCCAGTAGCTTTACCCTGGTAAGTCAAAGGTGCAAATTCAGGCCAATCAGATGGCTCAGCAGGCAAAGGCACTCACCATCACGACGGACCGTGTGAGTCTGATTCCTCAAGCCCATGGAAAAAGAACTGACTCCACAAAATTGTTCTATGGCTTTCACATGTATGCCACAGCATGCATACATTCTTTCTCTCTCTCTCTCTCTCTCTCTCTCTCTCTCTCTCTCTCTCTCTCTCTCCCCTTCATAGTTTTTTAAAGTCCTTTTTATTTGAACAATGCAGATTTGGGAGCCATCCATGACCTGTTGCATCAGAAACTCATCTGGAACACAGGCTAATAAATTACACGTACACATTACAGCTCACTGGAGGGAAGATGAGGGAAACACGGTCCCTAGAAGCCAGAAGAAAATGGGGAGGGCATTACTCGGGGGAAAGGTGCAGTCTGTGGTTTAAGCCGGGGAACATGCTGTCCTCCTTATCACCAGTGGATTTGTTCCCACTCTTCTTAGTGTGTGCTCTGCTGCGACAGGACAGACAGACTGAGGAGATGGGTGAGGGGATGGGGTGCTGGCCAGGAAAGCAGGGGAATCTGAATTAGATTATCTGCACTCAAGTAAAAAGCCAAGCATGATACTATGTACTTATAATCCCAGGAGAGAGAGAGAGAGAGAGAGAGAGAGAGAGAGAGAGAGAGAGAGAGAGAGAGCGAGCATATCTGAGTGTGACTAGTTTATAAAGAAAAGAAGGTTGTGACAGCACGGAGGCCTCAGAGGTCAAGAGTGTTGGCTGCTCCTGCTGAAGACCTGAGTTCAGTTCCCAGTGTCTCCTATAGGCAACTCACAGCTGTCAACTGCAACTCCAGTTTCAGAGGATTCCAACAATTCCTTCTGGCCTCCGCCACCGCCATCTTCACTCTCATGCTAACACGCACACACACATACACATAATAAGTCAGGGTGAGCATGGTGGCACACACATTCATCTCAGTGCTCAGGAGGCAGAAGCAGGTGGGTCTCTCTCTGTGAGTCTGAGGCCAGCCTGATCTACAGAGCAAGTTCCAGGTCAGCTGGGGCTGTGTAGTGAAATACTTATCAAGAAAAAACTTTAAAAAGAAGAAGAAGAAGAAGAAGAAGAAGAAGAAGAAGAAGAAGAAGAAGAAGAAGAAGAAGAAGAAGAAGAAGAAGCTAAAAAGAGAGGAGGAGAAGTGTAAAGAGACCACTTACCAGTTCAGATCACTTGCTGCTCTTGCAGAGAAACTGGGTTTGGTTTCCTACACCCACATGCCCGCTCACAACCATCTGTAGCTCCAATACTAGGGAATTCAATGCCCTCTTCTGGGCAGACTCGCAGGCAAAACGCTCGTACACATAAAAGTTATATTAAAAAGGAGAGAGAGAGAGAATGAAGTCTAAGTTTGGGTGACCCCCATACGTTGGGTCCTTGATGAGTGTTTCTAGCTGTGAAATGTGTGTGTGTGTGTGTGTGTGTGTGTGTGTGTGTGTGTGTGTGAGAGAGAGAGAGAGAGAGAGAGAGAGAGAGAGAGAGAGAGAGAGAGATACAGACACAGAGAAAAGCAAGCCATATGGCGAGAACAGCAGAGGCTGCTCTGAAGAAGAGCCGCATTTGCTGTTCTACAAGAACCCCCTCTGTAGCAAATTAAGCCACTTCTACAGCATCTAACAACCCCTAAACGGATTTTATCCTTTCAGGTGGTCATGGCTTAATTATTGCCCAGTAGACCTCACCCCCCTCAGATAGCACCACCTCCAAAAATTACTAAACCAGCTTCTAAGTGCATAAGCCTTTGGGGGGCCAAGCCACACCCAAACCACAACAAGCACGCTGAATCACAGGGGTGTCCAGTTCCATGTAAGAATGGATTAAGAGAGTTTCCCATGGGCTGGTGATAGGACTCAGTCAGTAAAAAAAATGTGTCACACAAACACACAGACCTGAGTGCCATCCCCTAGAACTCACAAAAAATGCATATATTTGTAATGCCAGTGCTGGGGAGATCGAGAGGGGCATATCCCTGGGTGGTGATCATATCTGGCAAAATCGATGAGCTCCATGATCAGTAAAAGACCCTATGATAAATATATGTTAGATGGATGGATGGAAGGAAGGAAGGAAGGAAGGAAGGAAGGAAGGAAGGAAGGAAGGAACCAGACAGGCAGGCAGACAGACAGACAGACATAGATAATTGAAGCAGATACTTGAAGCCAATCTTCACCTTCCACATGTAGGTGCACACACATGCACTACATGTGTATAAACACACAAACCACAGAGGAACACATATGCACACAGAGATTTCACACGATGCTTCCTTCTTTCCTCTCTCTTGTATATAATCATCCATATCCTCTCAAATCTTCCTTTGAAAAAAGTATCTCCTGGAGCCGAAAAAAAAGACGACTCCATGGTTAAGAGGATTTCTGCTCTTGCAGAAGATCTGAGTTTGAATCCAGCACCCAGGTCAGATGGCTCACAGTTGCCTTTAAGTCTAGCTCCAGGGGTTTCATGCTCTCTCTTGGCCTCCATGGGTGCTGTGCTCAAGTGCATGTGCTTGTGTTCTCTCTCTCTCTCTCTCTCTCTCTCTCTCTCTCTCTCTCTCTCTCTCTCTCTCTCTCTGTGTGTGTGTGTGTGTGTGTGTGTGTAAGTGTGTAATCAATAATAATAAAAATAAATCATAAAAAAAGAATTATTTTTCTTTGCGAGGTCAAAGTCATGACCAGTGTGCTTCCTGCATTATGAATTTGTAACAGCTTTTCATCCAAGGACCTGTCATAGCACACATCTACCTAGGCATGACCGCAAGTCTAAATCGGCTTGAAAGAATAAAAGAAAACTTAGGAGCTAGAAAGACAGCCAAGGACACAGATGGGAAATCCTGGGGTGAAAGTAACCAACTACACACGGGGTAAACTCACAGAATTCACATGTAGAATCCACCAAAATTCTTGACTTGTAACTGAATTACACAACACACACACACACACACACACACACACACACACACACACGTTGCAGCCCACAGCGAGTATTAGGACACCGTGGAAGCTATAAGGAATAATTTGATTAGTGGCAATGCCATTGGCTGCCCAGGTACTAAAGGAGAATGAATCCAGAGTGAGTCCAGCCATGCTAACTGTTTGTTAAAATAAAGATCCAGCTGGAAGAACATGATGTAGTCCAGAGTCTTTCTAATACATGTTTGTTCATTTCCTAAAAAAAAAAAAAGATAAAAACTAAAGCTTCTGGGGATTCCCCTGTCTCCACCTCCTCCGATCTCGCTGCAGGAGTACAGGGGTTACAGACATATACTACTGCCTTACATGAGTTCTGGGGGTTCACACTTAGATCCTGACACTAGAAAGGCAAATGCTTTTCTTTCTACGTACTAAGCCAGTGGCTCTCAACCTGTGGGTCGCAGTCCCTTTGGAGGCTGAGCCCACCTTTTCATAGGGATCTGATATCCTACATATCAGATATTTACATTACGATTGGTAATGGTAGCAAATTTACAGTTATGAAGTAGCAACAAAAAAAGTTATGGTCGGGGGGGGGGGGTCACAACATGAGGCATTGCATTAAAGGGTCGCAGCAGTAGGAAAGTTGAGGACCCCTGCCCTAAGCCATCTCCCCAGCCCAACTCATGGCATTTTTAATGAAAAACTACATAGAAGATGAATGAATGAATAGATGAGACATCTCAACCTCAAAAATAGAAACCATGCAAAATAAACAGGTAAGAATTCTAGAAATGAAGGGAATGCTAACTGGACAAGATTAATAACAACAGATGGAAGCTAGCTCACTTATCAACAGAGTCAGGGTGGTCAGTAGAAACTGTCACTTGGAAGAAGAAAGGAAGAAAGGAAGAGAGGGAGGGAGGGAGGAAGGGAGGGATGGAGGGAGGGAGGGAGGGAGGGAGGGAGGAAGGAAGGAAGGAAAGAAGGAAGGAAGGAAGGAAGGAAGGAAGGAAAGAAGGAAGGAAGGAAGGAAGGAAGGAGAAACCTATGAGAAATTAACAGAGCTTCATAGCTCTGCCTGTGTGAAGATACCAATCAGTACATACACATGCTAGTGGAGTCCCAGAGGAGACAGAAGAAATAGTTGTACAAAGAGGATGAAGAAATATATCTATATTTTCCATGCTTGTTGAAGATCAAACTGATAGATATAAGGTCAACAGAACCCAAGCTGGATAAATATTAAGATAACTACATCTTAACTTCTTGAAATTAGAAGAGGGAAAGTGACAGGTTATATAGAGAGGAATGATAACCAAGATAACAGTGAATTTCTTGTCAGAAGCTATGGAAACCAGAAGACAGTATAATGATATCTTTAAAAGTCCTAAGTGATTTCTGCATGTGGCAAAATAATCCATCAACTATGAAAGCAGAATGAAGATGTCTCTAGTGAACAAAATTAAAGAATTTGTCACAAGCCAAATTATGCCAGAAGACATTCTAGGAGACAGAGAGATGGCTCATTGATTAAGAGCACATACTCCTCTTACAGGGGACCCCAATTCAGTTCCCAGTATCAATACCAGGCAGCTCATGGCTGCCTGTAACTCCGGCTCCAGAGGGATCTGGCCTCCATGGAAACTTCCCTTACATGCATACACACATACACATAATTAAAAATAAAACAAGCCTTTTAAAAAAGAAATGCCAAATGATTCAAATGATTCTTGTCTTTCTCAAGGCTTGATGTCTCTAAATATTATCTCAAATAGGCAAAAGCCAAGTATAGAACATCGTAAATGACACATACCCAGAAGTCTCTGAATTAACAACAGAACAGGAAAATCATATATTTTGAAAGGTCAGCTAAATCACCAAGCAAGCAAACACTGTCTTTATGGCTTACTTTCCTTAATTTGAATGGCAATAAGCATATATTTTATATCAATTTTAATGTGACTTTTATAGTTCTACAACGCTTTCTAAAACATTTCAAAAATAGAAACCTAATTTTTTAAGTTCTCAGCGTGCACAGTCTATTCACTATATTCTACTCAGTGTCGTGTAAACAGTCTGTCAGGCTCGGTTCAATTGGATGCTACTTCTCTCGGTAAAGGAAGGGCAAGTATTCTGTATACTAGTGAAACTGATAGAAAACCAAGAAGCAACAACAAACACCAGTAAACACAGATTACCCACAGTCTGGTTCATAGCCCCTGTCGCTTCGGTAATTGGAGTTTCATAACTGTAGGTCAAACATCTTCCTTCCTATAGACAAAGTGTTTTAGGGTGGGATAGTGTTTTTGGTTGTTGTTATTTCTATTGCAACTTAAGAAATAAAGGGTTTTCTTATAGGGCCTATAGTTCAGGTGATGGGGGTGGGAGTTGGGGATAAAGTTCACCATAGAGAGAAGGAAGGCATGTCTTCAGAAGTATGAGGCTGGCTGGTCACAACTTATTCACAGCCAGAAAGCAGAGACCCGTTACTAGGAAGTGGGGCTAGGCTATAAAGCCTCAAGCCCCACTCCAGTGGCCCATTTCCTCCACCAAAACTCTATCTTCTAAAGACCTGACAACCTCCCACAACAGTACCACCAGCCAGGTGCTGAGGGTTCAAACACATGAGCCTTTGGGGGGGGCACCTCCCATTCAAATCACAAGAGGCAGAGCTGATGAACTGCCTGCTTTTCTCATCAGTTTAACTACATGCCCGACAGAAACAACGATGCCTTTTGGCTCACGGTTTTAGAGGGCCTATCACAGTGGGAGAGACCTCATGGATTTACTAGGTCTATGGTGAGAGGAGGGTGAATGCGTACAGCAGGAGGCATCTGCCTGCAGCAACCCTGGACGCTGAGAGGGCCGGAACCAGAGGTTGAATGATACACCTGCAAGGCTCACTCCCAGTAACCCACTTCCTCCAGTAAGCATCGATTTCTAACAGTTCCCTAACTCCCCCCCCCCCAGCAGTGCTAACATCTGGGGACCAAGCACTCAATCATGAGTCTCTACAAGGTGTTCTAGATTCAAACTGTAACAGTTGGTCTTCTATCCGCTCAAATTCACTTAAGTCTCCATCAAACCAACCCGATGCATTGCCACCGGAGGGAGGGATTCAGTAACACCAGGTCCTGACCAATGCTGGACTACCCTTGCACCACACAGCCGAGCAAGTGCTGAGAGCCGCTTCAATCCCAGCATGCTTCAGAACACATCTAAAACTAGCTGCCTCTGCATGGGCTCAGAAGGCACAGCAGACTTCTGTGGAGACCCAGAGAGACCAAGAAACCCTACTCTATCCAACATTATCCAAAAACCGCTAGGAAATACTTGCCCATTCCCATTGAAGCTACATCTGTGGGTCTATAGCCCTCAATGCTATCAATGTAAGCCTCCCCCAATAAAGAGACCCCCAACCAAACTCCTTCACTACCTCGCTCTCTTTCCCTGGCCGGCCTTGTCCTGTTAATCACATTGACTGCTCTCTACCTTCCCAGACTCACAAAGCAGAAATCTGGGTGTTAGTTCCCATTCTTTCAAATCTTACTATATTTATTTTTCTCCTTTTGTCATGAAATATTCGAAGCTAGGTAACTTTATCAAGAAAAAGGAAATTATTTCAGCCCATAATTCTTGTACTGGCTACTTTTCTTGTTGCTAAAACAAAAAGCCTGACAAAGGCAACTTAAGGAAGAAGGGTTTGTCTTGGCTCACTGTCTGAGGGGATACAGTCCATTACCATTGGGAAGGCGTGGCTGGCGTGTGGAGCAGCTGGGTACATTGTATCCAGGGTCAGGAAGCAGAGCAAGATGAATGCTAGCATTCACATTGCTTTCTCCTTTTTATTCATTTGGGGACAGTAGCCATTGGAATGATGCTCCCCACACGCAGGGTGGGTCTTCCTTCCTCAATGGGCTCCAGAACTCTCTCACTGACATATGGAGAGATCCATCTCTTGGGTGATTCTAGATCCTGTTGGAGTTTACAGTCAATCCCGACCATCGAAGTTCTGGAGGTTCAAATCACTGCACTGGCTTCTGAGCTCCTGGTGCAGATCTCAAGGTCTACTCAAGAGCAAGAGACAGCGCTACAAGATGGGAAGCTAGCTTGAGGGGGTGGAGGCAGGGTGCCCTTCCTAAAACAACCTTCTCATGGAACCGGGGAGACTGCTCAGTTCGTAAAGTGTTTACCTTGCAAGCATGAGGACCTGGGTTTGATCCCTCAGAATCCACATTAAAACATAACAAAACCCAAAGCTGGACATGGTGGCTCATGTTTGCAATTCTACACACACACACACACACACACACACACACACACACAGAGAGAGAGAGAGAGAGAGAGAGAGAGAGAGAGAGAGAGAGAGAGAGAGAGGAGGGGAGGGGAGGGGAGGGGAGAGGAGGGGAGGGGAGAGAGGAGTGGAGAGGAGAGGAGAGGAGCGAGAAGAGAGAAGAGAAGAGAAGAGAAGAGAAGAGAAGAGAAGAGAAGAGAAGAGAAGAGAAGAGAAGAGAGAAGAGAGAAGAGAGAAGAGAGAAGAGAGAGAGAAGAGAGAAGAGAGAGGAGAGAGGAGAGAGAGAAGAGAGAGAGAGGAGAGAGAGGAGAGAGAGAAGAGAGAGAGAAGAGAAAGAAAGAGAAAGAAAGAGAAAGAAAGATCCCTGGGGATCAATGGCCAGCCAGCCTAGACAAACCAGTGAGCTCTGGGCTCAGTGAGCCGTTCTGTCTTAACCTGATGTTGACCTCTGACCTCTACACACATGTTCACATGCATCTGGAAGCATTATGAATGCATGTATACACACACACACACACACACACAGAAACAGAACTATGGAGGTTAAAGCAAGAAAATCAGGAGAATATGAGGAGAAAGATGCATACATATATGAGACCCTGTCTTATGATGATGATGATGATGATGATGATGATGATGATGATAATAATAATAATAATAATAATAATAGAAGGAAGGGAAGCCATAGATGAGGCACAGAGGGAAACAGAGAGGTACTTTTTCTTTTGGAAAATAATAAATCTAAACCAAATATAAAATTAAAGCTGGTCAAAGAAAATTCTATAGAAACTTGAGACACTTTTGTAGCCGCTCTAGCTATGAATTACCCCAGACTCCTACATTCTCATGGTTGGCTATGCCTTTACAAATTCTATCACAATAATTAAAGACAAGCCATCACCCAGCCCAGCACCAACAGTAAGCCTGATCTTCAGCCCACGCAGCTGCGTGAATGGCTAATATAGTTACAAGTGATTCCAAACTGTCCCTGGCAGCGGCCCAGAATCTTTTTCAAATAAAGCAAAAGTAAATAGCACAAGGACTTCAGAATGAGAAGAAAACAAGAATCCTCTGGCACGACATCTCAAATTCCATTACAGTGGGCTGCACGCTTGCACATTGTCCAAATAGATGAAAAAGCTCAGTCTGTGTTCATTTTACATTCTAGGGTAGCACGAGCAGAGATGGGGGAGACCCAAGAAGGGGGGCACGGCAGTGCTAATAAGCAAGTTCTCCTTACACAGTAACAGGCAAGTAATTGGAAATCAAAATTTCCTAATGAGAATACTCCTAATGAAATTTAAATTCCGATTCTGAAATAATTATTCATCCCGATAACCCTTTGGCCTCGTCCCCCACCAATTCTCTTGGGCTTTGATTCCCCCTCAAGCTCAGTAAGCATTGTAAGGGCAGGAAAATTCCAGATTACAGACATGGTAGTGCAGCTCTATAATTCCAGTCCTTAGGAGGTGGAAACAGAATCAAGAGTTCAAGGTCATCCTCCCTCAGTTCACATAGCCTGGACTACAGTAGAACTTCCTGAAATACAAAATTTTAAAGATAAAAAAGAAACTGAAGTCCCACAAAGGCTTTCAATTAACAATATCCATTGGGAATTCACTATAACATCAAGCACACAGACACAGACACACAGACACACACGAATTAATTAAATAAGATAGAAAAAGAATTAAAAAAAACAGTACGGGGTATTTAAAATATCTACAATCTGGGGCTGGAAAGGTGGTTCAGTACTCTTGTAAAAGACCCGAGTTCAGTTCCCAGCACCCGAGTTAGGCTGTTTATAAGCATCTGTAACTCCAGGTCTGCTGCCCTCTTCTGGATTCCACAGGCTCCTTCGAGCACATGGTATACATATACGCACGCGGGTTCATATGCAGTCACATACATTTAAAAATAGTTTTTTTTTTAAAGTAACACACTCATAATGTGAGCCGTGGAAGCAACTCTCTGATAGAACACTTGCCTGTCATGTGCAAGGCCCCGGGTTCTATTCTCCACCACGGCAAGATGCAAAAAAAAAAAAACAAAAAAAAAACAAAAAACAAAAACGAAGCAGCAAGCTGGAATTGTAGCTCAGGAAAAAGAAGGCAGCATGTTAAGTAGATAGATGGGTAGAAGGCACAAGTCTGTAAGCCAGGGACTTCGGAGGCTGAGGCAGGAAAATTATGAGTTTGAGGCTAGTTCGGGAGCCACCTAGCGAGACCGCCATCTCAAAAAATAAACAAAAAAAAAAAAGGGGGGGGGACCGGTAACATAGATCAGTCATAGAGTTTTTGCCTAGCATGCTCTGCATTTCTAACCCCCCCAGCACTACAAGGGAAAAGGTATATTTCCAGGGATCGAGAGATCCAAGATCTCCATCTCCTGAAGATAGTTTAGGAGGCAGGGCATCTGAGCTCCAATTAGCCATTGGCATACTAATATTAATACACCAAGCTTCCAGCCACTGCTGTAGACACGCATGTACCCATGCAAGGCTCAAAGGGTGTTGTTGCTTTTGACACAGCGCCCCCTCTACCCCAGGCTGCCCTTAAACCCCTGATCCTCCTACCCACCACCTCCCCAAGTGTTTGCATTGCAGAATCCATCGCAAAATCAGCAGAAGAGCAGGGAGTTCTGAATCACCGGGGTCACCTGGAGAGCAGAGAGCCGCACAGAAGACAGATCTACAGACCCGCCTTCGAGCTGTCAGCTGGACCTGATCAGCGCATTAGGATTAAAAACTGTCCAAAGTCCAAAGAGCGAATCACTTCTAGGAGGTAAAAGTGCCTCTGCCTTCCATGGGGGCAGGAATGGTATCCGCTGCCCCGAGCCTCTGGAGGCTGACACAATGCTTCTAAACAGAAGCAAACCAAAAATTCAGCAGGAAACCAAAAGACAGGTGGCCTCACTCCCAGAATGAGTTCGCATCCAAAATGCATTTCGAAGCGCAGGGACACCGGCATGCTGGCATATGCCTGCCAACTCAGAGCTTAGCCTCAGAGGTTCAAAACTATCCTGGACTACGGAGGAAATCTCCATTGCGCCTGCGTGGTTCTTCAACCTTCTAGCGAGGTCGCCTCGCCCTCCCAAGGGCACGGGTTATAGATGTGAGGCACTGTCCCCAGCTTTTAGGTTTTGGTTTATTTTGTTTTTATGAGACAAGAGCTTGCTATGTAGCCCATTCTGGCCTGGGACCCTCCATGTAGCCCAGGCTCAGATCAAACCTGAGGCTATCCCACCTGTTTCCGCCTCCGGTGTGCTGAGATTACAGACAGGTACCACCAGGCCTCCCAGGGAGACAGCTTTAAGGGGTCCAACTTGAAATGCGTATTGTGAATAAAACACACATCCAGACTCAAAGTCCAGTGCTCCTTCTAGAAGGGCAGGTGTTCCAGTCAGCAAGAACCAACCCTGTGTGTTCTGGGGTTTGGAATGGTAGACCTCTTGTAAATATATCTGTTGCTGTGAGCTTTGGCCCAGAGGTATAAATGCATTATTTTTAAAGCTCTTATTTTTAAATATTCATCTCCTTGAAGTAGGTCAGTCTTTTAAATCCCAGCTCCTCTTTGAACCCATTCCTTCTTTTTTTCCTAATTGCGGTGTGCAACGCATTCAAAGCGTGAGATCTAATTCCAGTTAATTTTATTGATTCCTTTCACAAGCTCCTGATTTCTTATGCAGATTCATGTTTATTTCGGAAAGGGAAAACAAAACAAGCCTTTTCTGGAGAGAATGCCATCAAAATGGAGGTGGGGGTTGGCCGGGGAGAGCCACCACCGACATTATTCAATTATAAATGAGCTATGCAATATTTAAATCCCTCACTAGAAACATGATGGGCTTTAATCCACTCTAGAACACAGCAAACATCCTTAGCTGGCTTAATGTCATCTTTAAAAGGCAATAAGACGTCTGCTAGAAAGATGGCTCAGCAGTTCTCTTAACTGGCAAAGGACCCAAGTTCAGTTCCAGGGTGGATCACAACCGCCTGTAACTCCAGCTCTAGGTGAAATCTAACGCCCTCTTCTGGCCTCTGTGGGTACTACACCCATATGCAATATACTTGACAGATGCATACACTTCTTCCCGATTCTGGAGTGACTGAGAGCTGAACCCAGGGTCTCACAGCTGCTAGGTTAAGTGCTCTCCTACTGGGGGGCAGGAAGACTGCAATGTTGAAGCCAGCCTGGGTAACACAGGGAGTTAGTTACTGGCTAGCCTGGTCAAGAGCACTTGCTGCTCTTGCATGGGACTGGAGTTTGGTTCCTCACCTTAGGAAGCTCACATGTAACTCCAGTCCTAGGTGAGCTAACATCCTCTCTCTGGCCTCTGCAGGTGCCTGCGTGCATATCCACAGTCACATGCATATACAGAAACAAAATGATAATAATTATTATACAAATATTATATGAATATATTATTATATATTATGTTATAAACATAATTGTTATAATGCATAATTGTTATTATTATTATTATAAAATCTTTAAGAGGAGGGAAATTTTTTAATTTTTCCAGGCATCAAATGGATAGAAATGTTGAAAACATGAGTCTTCCGTGAAAAGGTAAAAGCTGGACATCTCATCAATAAATAAACAAATATTCTCAGCAATCAAGAGTTAAATGGCACGCTTGGAAAAGTATGCCTGAGCATTAAAGACAAAGATGACTTCTTTAAGTCATGAAGACGACGCAATGCATCAACAATCAAACTCATCAACAGAAAGATTCTGTTTTGAACAGAGAAATCAGAACTGGAAATTTCAAACAAATGCAAATGAGTGGCATTTGGGGGTAAAAAAAATAGTAATAATAATTTCCACCTCACTGGCAATCACGGAAATGAAAGAAAATGTGATTGTAATCTGTCAAATTAGCAGAGATTTGAAAAACTCTGATATCTATTCATTTGTAGAGGAAAACAAGGTACCACACAAAGACTTTACGCATGGCTGGCAGGAGTGGAACTCTAATGGAAAAACAGTTTGACAAAATACATCAAAAGCCTTTTAAAAAGCCTCTACCTTTTGGATTAGGGGGAAAAATCCACAGGAGGCTATTTCCATCTGATAAGGGACATTAAGCACTCAAAAAGAAAAAAGGAAGGAAGGAAGGAAGGAAGGAAGGAAGGAAGGAAGGGGAAAAGAAAGATGTGTGTCATGCCGGTTTGAAAGTACCTTCCATATCTTCCAATAGCAGAAGAGGATAAATGAGAAAAACAGACCACACCAGGAATATGCGCTGAGGCCTTCAACCAGTGAATGGTCAGTGTTTACTGCCCATTTGATTGGATTAACAAATGTCTGGGATTATTGAAGGGTGCATCTGGGCGCGTCTATGCAAGTATTTCCAGAGGTGGTTGGATCTGATGGCTCTGATGATATAACGGATGATTAATCCCATCATGAATTCATAATGCGATCTGATGGCATTGGTAGCAAGCAAGGGAGGGGTAGGTGGTATCTAGTCAGAAATTGGTCATCCATCCGCAGAGGTGTCCCAGGGGTTCTACTTTTGTTGTTGTGTTTTGGTTTTGTTTTTTTAATGGGGGTGCGGGGCAGTGTGTGCATGTGCATGCGAGTGCTTGCGGTGGCCACAAGAGGGTGTCAGATCCTCTGGGGTTGAAGTTATGGGAGGTGGCAAGCCTCCAGCATGGGTGCTGGGAACCTCTCCGGTCCTGTGAGAACCTTCAGTCTATGCTTTTAACTACTAAGCCATCTCTCTCCAGCCCTTGGTGGGGGAGGGGGAGGGTGTTTTATCTTGTCCTGGATTCTTTCTGTATCCTACCATTTTTTTCCTCCACTTCCTGTCTACCATGCCCTCCCAACCATGACAGACACCCAAGAGACCATGAGCCGAAATGAAGCCTTCCACTCTGCTTATGTGTGGCTTCCATCTGTCTCCACAACAGGGAAGATAACCCACACTGATACAGGATGGCATTAATGTTACAGGGTTATTAGTCTAGGAGACAAACATGGGTAGTTCACTGCACTCTTAAGGATACAATAATGTTTTATCAAAAGAAGGAAATGTTATTCTAACGTTATAAGATTGTAATTAGTTTATTTTTGTGTTTCTATTTTCTGCTGTTTTCCCAATTTATTAGGACAAATATCTGAAATCAGTAGAGAACCTCTCTCTTCCTCTCCCTCTGTCTTTCCTTCCCCTTCTCTTCCTTTTCCGTTTTCTCTCTGCAAACAAGGTCTCACATAGCCTAGGCCAGCCTAGAACTCTCTGTGCACAGAGGATGACCCTAACATTCTGATCCTCCTGCCTCCACCTTCCGAGAGCTAGGATTAACAGGTGTGCACCCATCACTGTGATTTTCGAGCAGCTCAGGATGGAGCCTGGGGCTTAGTGTATCCAGCAGGTGCTCTACCAGCTGAGCCAAACCTCCAGCCCGCTAGAAACTTTCTCAGCTCACTCACTACATTCCTGTTAAACACAGATACAGCAGATACCCAGGCTGCGTAGGCAGCTTCACGGCTGTTGAGACTTCCCTCCACCTATTGAGTTCTGCTCTTGTTGTCGCTAGACTCAAGCACCTGCCGACAACTGTGCCGTCCCCTCCCCACCCCAACCTCTCCTTGCCAGCTGTGCTTATTACTGTAATTATATAATCTTATTAAATTACATAAACTAATGACATTATGTGAGAAAGGAGGAAAAAAATAATGGATGGCGACTGAGTAAAACCCAAGCTGAACATTTTAGAAAGATGGAAAAAGAAATGTCCAGACGAGAAAGGTATGCCCAAAGAGTTGGAAACAATTCATGAACCATACGCGGGCTCTGCGCAAGACACGGCAGCTTCTTCCGGGAGTCTAAAACACAGGGTCCCATCCTGTTGTTCTCAGGGACTGTGAGGTGATATACCATCTTCCCACCCCCACCCCCGCCAAAAAAAATCTCTGTTCGGAGGGTTAACAGACACTTTAAGACATGTAGCTCAGAGACTGGATGATGACTCAGTCAGGAAGGCGCTGGCTGTACAAATGTGATAGGCCTGAGTTCCATCCCTGAGAACCCGGGTAAAGAGTGGGGCGTGGCTATGTATACAGGGAAGGCAGAGACAGGCAGATCTCTCAGTCTTGCTGACCAGCCAGCTAATTTGAGTTCTTGATCCCTCAAAAAAAAAACAAAAAACAAAAAACAAAAAAAAAACATGGGGCAGGAGGATTGGGGTGGGGGTGGGGGTGTGCAAAACAGGTGGGTGGGTAAAGCCTGATGATTTGAGTTCAGTTCCTGGGATCTGGCATGGTAGAAGGAAAGGTGTGTTACCTGCAAATCATCTTGACATATACTTGTACAAAGCGGACTCACACACACAGGCACACATCACACACACACACACACACACACACATCACATACACACACATTAAATATGTTTGGGGGCGGGTGTTTCACCTCCGGCATCCACACATTAAAAACCATACACGTATACACAAGGAGAGTGACGGTAGGACAAAATGCAGGCTACGGGAATGGCGTGAGGCTTGCTCTGTCTGAGTGAGCAAAGCACTTCACGGACCCGAGAAGTTGAAACACTTGAGAACTGAAAACCAGTCAAGTGGCGCTAGAGGCAGCAGACGCGGGATGCAGGAAGGGCGCCCACAGAAACGGACTGGGCGCCAACAGAAACGGACTGGGCGCCAACAGAAACGGACTGCTGGCTAGGTATAGCTACAGAGTCCGAAAAGAAAAGATGGAAGTCATTGGCTTGTCAATCGAGAGACGGTACTGAACTCACTAAGGAAGGGGAAGCTTCATTTTAAATAACAGAAGGGACAGAAGTATGGCTCAGTAGTGGAGAACCTGGTTGGACTATGGGGGGGGAGGGGGACCCATTAGTGGAGCAACCTGTTTAGCACGCTCAGGCCCCTGGGTTGGATCCTCAACAACACAGAAAGAAAGGAGCCAAGGGTGTGGCTCAGTGGGCAGGGCACTCGCCGAACACGCTTGAAGCCCTGGGTTCCATCCTCAGCACCACATCAACCAGGCGTGGTGTCCCACACCTGAGGTCACAGCGCTCAGGATATGGGGTGGGAGGTGGGCAGAAAGATCCAGAGCTTGAAGCCAGCCTGGCCTACCTGGGAACTTGGAGGCCAGCCTGGGCTATGTAAAGCCCTGCCTCCTCAAAATTAAAAGAGATATCCCATAGAAACCAGAAGCTAGAACGCATGGAATATTATCACGGAGGCAGAAAGATCAACTGTGAGTTTGAGGTCATGCTGAACTACATGGAAAGATCCTGAAAAAGAATTCAGGCGAGGGAGGGAGGGAGGGAGGGAGGGAGGGAGGGAGGGAGGGAGGGAGGGAGGAAAGGAGAATGGAAGAGAGAGAAAAGAAGAAAAGAGAAAAGAAAGGAAAGGAAAGAAAAGAAAAAAGAAAAGGAAAGGAAAGAGAAAAGGAAAGGAAAAAGGGAAGGAAAAAGGGAAGGAAAAAGGGAAGGAAAGGGGGAAGGAAAGGGGGAAGGAAAGGGGGAAGGGGAAGGGGAAGGGGAAGGGGAAGGGGAAGGGGAAGGGGAAGGGGAAGGGGAAGGGGAAGGGGAAGGGGAAGGGAAGGGAAGGGAAGGGAAGGGAAGGGAAGGGAAGGGAAGGGAAGGGAAGGAAAGGAAAGGAAAGGAAAGGAAAGGAAAGGAAAGGAAAGGAAAGGAAAGGAAAGGAAAGGAAAGGAAAAAGCTCTCAGACACACAGGACTGAATCCCCATAAGACAATGCCCTCTGTATCCAGGAAGGAAAGCTTCCAAGATCACAGTGGATGCCCCCCAAACTGTAGGTAATACTGACTCCTGGTCACACAGGGTCTTCCCTGAGTGCTCTATGTACTAGAACGCTATAAGTTTGTCCTTCTGTGATTTATGCCCCAGTGTCCCCTTTGCTTCACTATCCTTGAGTTTTCTAGCCATTATTAATTAAAATAAGGATGACTTGTGCTTGGGACATGCTTTATTGGTAGAGTGCTTACTGTACAAGCATGTGGACCTGTGTCCTGACCCCAACACCCACATAATGGCTAGGCTTGTGACCTGCGTATTGGGGACAGGAAGAGACAGGAGAATTCCTGGGATTTAGTGACCAGCCAACCCAGCGTGCTCAGCAAGTTCCAGGTTCTGACTCTCTGTCCAAAACGAGGTGGAGACTGATAAAGGGAAACACTCAGGTTGACCTCTGGCCTCCACACACACATGGGCACATACATGGGCACATATGTATACACACATACACCTGTGACAGTCAACCAGTAAAGCACAATTCTGGATGTATCTCTGAAGAAATAAAATCAATCACAAGGGCTCTGAGCAAATCAATGGACTTATCGTCCCTGGATGGATTTATTATATGATGGGATGGTTGGGATGAAGCTAGAGAGAGGATGTAGGTCCAGCTGGAAGAAACACGTCACTAGAGGCCTGTCCTTTAGGCGACTTCCTCTTTGGGCCCAGCATCTCCTCCTCTGCGTCTCATCTGCCAAGAAATAAGGACCATTCTCTACCACGCCTTCCCACCATGATGTTCCGCTCAAGTGCAAGGGACCAAGGAACCTTGGACTGAACCCTCTGAGTCTGAGCCAAAAGAGATGGCTCTTACGTCTATTTTTCTGTCCGCCCTGCTGTGAAGAACGAACTCTGCCCCACCCTCCAGCCACCACGATGTGCACAGAGCCAAGTGACTATTAAACTCTCTGAGACTCTTAGGTCAAAATAAATAAATACCTTCCTGTGAGAGCAGTTCAAGTATTTTGGTCAGAGCGACACAAAAGAAACTGTTCCAGTCCCCAAATGAACTCTTCACTGTATATAGACTGAGTGCCATTTATCTGAAATAGTTGGGATTGAAAGTACGTGACTTTTTTGAGCACTCAAGTAGAACATATCAGGTAAGGGGTGAGAAGATGACCCAGTAGGTGACATGGGGAAAATAAATTCTAACTCCAAAACCTACAATTCAAAAATCAGATACTGTCTTAGTTAGGGTTCTGTTGCCGTGAAGAGACACCATGACCACAGCTGGTCTTATAAAGAAACACCGTTTAATTGGTTTAGTCCATAATCATCATGGCAGGAAGCACAGTGGCACACAGAGCGACAAGGTGCTGAAAGAGGAGCTGAGAGTTCTACGTCTGGATCCGCAGCCAGCAGAAGTGAATGCCCCACTAGGCCTAGATTGAGCATCCGAGACCTCAGAGCCCGCCCCCACAGGGACATGCGTCCTCCAACAGGCCACACCCACTTCAACAAGGCCACACCTCCTATGGTGGCCATTTTCATTCAAACCACCACAGGTATGGTGGCATGTACTTGTAATTACAACTGTGAAGAGGCAGACACAAGGCAGATCCCTGGGGCTCACTGGGCAGCCAACCAAGTCAAAGCAGTAAACCCCAGATCAGAGAGAGACCTTGTTTCAAAAACAAAACAAAACCAAAAAACACCAATGTGGATGGGATCTGAGGAATGATAGATACCCAAGGTTATACATTGGACGTTGACTTTCAAATGAAAGTCTACAATGTACATGGGCACTCACCCACACACTTGAAGACTCGTGTATACATACAAGCACAAACACACCAAGTATACTAGTTGAACCCCTGCTACCCAGACTCTAAAATCTGGCATGTCAATCTCACAGAAAGTGTCAAATGCCGGTGTTCATCATATTTTAAATATTTAGACTTTGGATGCCCCGACCTGTACTAGCAAACTGTGAGCCTCCAGGCTGAGGGAGCCCGGAATTGGAAGTTCTTTCAAAAGTTCCTCCAATAAACAGGAAAGTCAGTGTCAGTCAAACATGAGAAGCAATAGCTTGTTACAGTCTCTGCACTTCGGTATGTGTCCAATTATATATGTGTGTGTGTGTGTGTGTGTGTGTACACGTGCAAAGCGAGAATCAAACAAGAAATGTTGTCACTCTGGAAAACATCACGTGTTTCCTCTGCAATGAGACCATAATTTAAACCAGCTCCCTGTGCTCTTAGGATAAAAAGAAGCCTGGGGTATTCGATTTAATCCCTAGAGAGGAAGGCACTCTGTAGGTTTACAGTGTAGCCAACCTCTAGAAGCAGTCAATGGCCCAAGTTCTATTTGTGTGTACACAGAACATCAGGAAGCTTCCTCAGTCTCTCTCCACCAAGTTTCTTGAGATGGGATCCCTGGATAAACTCAGAGGCAAGCTCCAAAGGATATATGCCTGTCTCTCCCTAACGTCCCTAGTATTAGGGTCACAGGGACACAGCTTTTCCGTGGATACTCAGGATCCATGCTCCGCACCTCGTGCCTGCACAGTCGGCACTTTATAGACTATTAGACTAGACTGTTTCCACAGCTCCCAGAGACGTGTCTTTATATCACACAGGGATCAGAGAGAATGCAACAGAAAACAAAACAAAACAAAAAACAAGGACAAAATACCCACCAAGGACCTGTCACCGGACACCTATTTCCTCCAGCTAAACCCTACCCCTCGAAGTTGCCACAAGCCCCCACTATCACCTTCAGGGAATCAAGTTTTCAACATACGGGTCTAAGTGAGACACTTCATATTCAACCAAAGTGATGCCCGTTGGGGTGAGGCCACTGACAGACGGTCCTGTCCTCTGATCTGTATCCAGCAGTGCTCCACCAGTAGTCCAGGCCAGCTGCCAGAGACTTGGCTGCAAGACGTCTAAAACTCTTGGCTGACCTAACTCCCCTGTAGTAATCAGGCTGTAGCCCACAGTCCAGTGATGGCAGGTGAGTCCAAGGCTTGCCAAAAAAAAAAAAAAAAAAAAAAAAAAAGCCTCATTGGCCATTTTTATGTCCATATAAAGCCTTTAGCACAGTGACTGGTACATTAAACAAGTGCTCAGTAAGTGTTCTCTGTTGTTACGTTTATTACCGTTAGCTATCAGCCCCTTTATCACCTGGAGTCTTCTACCTCTCCTGTTTAGAAAAAAAAAAAAAAAAAACGTATAATCCCCTTATTAAGTACAAGAATACTGCCTTGTATTTATTGTGATTTATTGCTACATAAAAAGTTAGTGGCTTAAAACAAGAGCCATATTTATTTTTGCTCATGAATTTGCCATAGGGTCAAGACTTGGGAATGGGGACAGCTGGTGTCTACACTAGACCACTTGGTATCAGCTGGAGGAGGCTGGGCGAACCAGGGGGTGTGGTCAAAGTGATTGGAAGAGAAGCAAACCTATGGGTCTGGTGAGCGTATTGGGCAAACACTTACAGAAGGGGTTCCTTGGGGAATCTATCTCCTTCCAGGTGGACTGTATAACATGGATTCCAGGCTGCCCAGGGTTTTTTGTTTTGTTTTGTTGTTGTTGTTGTTGTTGCTATTGCTGTTGTTTTTAAATGATAGCTCCAGGTTTTAGACTTCGTGTTCCCAGAGAGCCTCCAGGGCAGAAGTTCTATTATCCTCCATGACCACAGCCTTGAAGTCAGGAGGCATTCTTCCCATTGAGTTCTGTTCACGAGAAGTAGGACACTAAGGCCAGAATGTAAGCCACCAGAGGAAAATTAAATGCCACCTTTTGATCCGAAGAATGTCAAAGAATGTGCAGATAATGTCTTTAAAAAAAACAAACCAAAACATCATATTTGGGAAAAATCATTTTCTGTTCCTTTAGATCTACTTACAAAAGATGTAGATCTGGAGGCTGAGAAATGACTCAGTGGTTAAGAGCATTTTTGGATCTTGTAAAAACAAAACAAAAACAAAACAAACAAACAACAAAAACAAACCAACCAACCTAAGTTTGGCTCTCAGCATCACAGGAGGTGACTCACAACCACCTGTGACTCCAGCTCCAGGGGATCTGAGGGTCAGACCTCTTCTGGTCTCTGCTGGCACTATACTCACAACTCACACACTCCCATCCCTATACATATAAAGAAAAGTATTTTAAAGATCCAGTTATGACCAGTTATAACTGTAACCATCCTTTACAATAAAATGGACTCACTTATCATTAAATGTTATGTATTTATTTAGCAAACGTATACACATACATGTGGGTACGTGTCCATTCAGGTATGCACATGTGTGCAAGTGCATTCGTGTGGAGGGCAGAGGTCAGCCTCAGGCGGCAGTTCTCAGGAACCATCCACCTTGTTTTTCAGGGTCTCTCAGCTTGGAGCTCGCCCATTAGGTTAGGCTGACCAAGGAGATTGACCCAGGGATCCTCCTGTGTCCACTTCCCCAGTTAGGTTTGCAAGCACCTGCTATCTGTCAGACCTGGCACTTTTCCCCTGAGTTCCGGGGACCAAAATCAGGTTCTCGCGCCCATCAGTCACTTTACCAACTGAGCCATCTACCCAGCACACCTTTATCTTTCCAATCTATCAAGTTCCAGAACTTGGAACACATGTCTCCATTATCTAGATGTTACGGGGGGCACAAAACGGAGCTGCGGAGGAACTAAGAGTTTTTGTTCCCTGGTAAGCTGTAACCGTCACTGTTACCACGCCAATGACGTCATCCCGAGATCTTCTTCTACCGAAAGCCACCTTTAAAGATAAGTCTCTCAATTCCACTTGGCAGAGATTGTATTGTATTTGTAGGGACAGCAGCTGCTCTCCAGATGGGTAAACAGAGGCTCACCGATGCTGTGTATGTCAGTTTACTTCAGTCAGCACCGTGATAAAACACCTGACAAAGGCAACGTAAGGAAGGAGGATTTATTGTGTCTCACTTTTGGACGATACTGTCTATATGTATCCTCAGTCAAGAAGTGGAGAGAGAGGGGTGGGGGAGGAACGCTAGTGCCTTCAGCTCATTTTCTGTTTATTCAGTCCTGGATCCTAGCCTAGGGGATGGCGGCGCCCATATTTAGGATAAATCTCCCTCCTCAGCTAAACCTCCCTGGGAAATGCTCTCGCGGACATACCAAGAGGTGGGTCTCCCAGGTGACTCTAAAGCTAGCCAAGTTGACTGTGAAGATTAACTGTCACCACCGTTCCCCCAAAGTTTTAGCTTGGTCTTGGTTGGTACCCAAAAGAAAGTCTGAGATTCTTATGCAGTTTCCATGGAGACCGTTTCCTGAATGCCCACGTGCTGGGGGCTTGATACACAGGTTACAGCACCGTTAGGAAGTGGTGGAGCCATTAAGACACAGGGCATACTGGGCAAAAGTGGAGTCCCTTGGGAGTGCCCTTCAAAGAGATAGTGGACTCCTAGACCGTGCCCCGCCTCTTCTCTTTCTGCATCTGTGAACATCTTTGTCATCCACAGATTTTTTCACCATGATGTTCCAGCTCAATACAGGCCCCAAAACAATGGCCCAAAGACCCAGGACTGAAATAAACCTTTTATGTTGGCTGCCTTAAGTATTGTGTCGACAGCAACACAAAACTGATTCCTACCCATTACATCTAACTTCAGGACCCCTTCACAGTCCCATGTCCTAGACTTCAGGTGATTATAGTGGGAGCAGACTGTGTTCAGGTCGCTTCTCCAACCCCTGTCTGGAATCCAACACTATAGAATTCTCTAGATTAGGCTTTCAAGAAAAACACTTCTGAAACTGTTAACTTCCACTTTAAGAGAATGGGACAGGAAATGTGACACCACCTTTCTGGGGGTGGGGGCGGGGAACAAATGACAGACAAACAGATTGAGATCTCCCATGACTTCAGGGAGAGGGTGAGGGAGGCAATGAGACTTGGGCTAACTTTACTTCTGCAAGCTAAGATTTGAACGAGGAAGATGAGGATAGAGAAGTTAAACAAGTCAGACATGCGCAGTGCCTCCCAGCATGTGGAAGGCTGATATGAGAGGATTCGAAGGTCAAAGCCAACCTGAGTATACCTCGTTTTATTTCTGTTGCTGCAATGAAATACTCTGACCAAAAACAAACAACAAACAAACAAAACAAAACAACAAAAAAAAAAAAAAAAAAAAAAAACTTGGGGGAAAAGGAGGTATGTTTCAACCCACGGTTCCAGGTTACAATTCATCATTGCAGAGAAGGCAAGGTGCCAGGAGCCTAACATAGCTAATCACATCACACATACACAGTCAAGAGCAGAGAAAATGGAGTTGATTTCTCAACTCTTATGCAGCTTAGGACCCGTGCATAGGGGATGGTGCTGCCCACAGTAGGATGGGTCTTCCTATTATCAATGGACTTAATGAAAACAATCCGCCACAGACTCATGGATAAGTTAATCCAATGTAGACAACCCCTCATTGAGACTCTCTTCCCAGGAATGAAGTTGACTGTGGTGGCAAGTTTTGATGTCATCTTGGCAGGAGCAAGAGTCATTTGCAAGCAGGGAACCCCAATGGATAATATGCTCCCTGCCCCTCCCCCATCCCCCCCCCCCCGCTGCCAGATCAACATATGGGAAAACTTGTGGTGCATTTTCTTAATTAGTGATGGATGTGGGAAGGCCCATCCTGCTGTGTGTGTGTGGGGGGGGGGTGTACCACACCTGGGCAGATGATCCTGGTATATATGAAAGCAGACTGAACACGCTAATAAACAACCTTCCTCATGGTCTTCAGTACCCGTCTTCCGTTCTTTCTTCCAGGTCCCTGCCCTGACTTCCCTCAGGATCTAGAAGTGGAAGAGAAATAAACCCTTTCCTCTCTCCAGGCTATTTTTGGTTATGGTGTCCTATTGCAGCAGTAGAAATCCAACAACATTGGCATTTAAAGCTAGCCATGAGTAAGTTCAAGGCCAGCCTGGGCTACAGAGTGAATTCAAGGCTCACCCCTTTATTAAAAAAAAAAAAAAACTCCTGAAAACAGTTCAACTGCAGGAAGATTGGGGAGGGGGAGACGTGGATCTTAGAGAAACTTGGCAAATGAGGAAAGTTTTTAACCTCATTAAAGAGCTCTTAAATATTCTTCCCTGAACTCCATTCTTATCTCTGAATGCATTTCGGTAATTATTCGAAAGGCAATTGGGCGACTTTGGCACAAACGTAAATGTTTGCATGATTTAGAACGCGGAGACAAGCAGAGGCCAGGATTTTTTTTTTTTTTAATTGCTAAATCTTAAACTAACCTTTTCAGCTTGCCTCGTCTTAGCACCTGTTTCTATCAGGCGTAATCAAGACAATGCATGTGCCATTTAGCCGTTAGAACTGCAAACAGCGGCTGTCTATTTTAGTACTCACTGCCTCGGCTCTGCGGGGCACGACAGTAGGAGTGACTGCCATCATTCCAACTCCCTGTAACCAGGATGCTGCGCCGCCGCCGAGAAGAAACCGGTTTTCTTAAAGCCAACAGCCAATCGAATACAGAGGCTGGCTCCGAAGCAGGTGACTTTTGGAGCTGGAGAGATAGCTTAATGGTTGAAAGCGCTATGGCTCTCGTAAAGAACCAAACTTCAGTTCTCGTGTTAGTCAGCTCAGAAGCAACTGTAACTCCCGGTTCAGTGAACCCAAAACTCTCTTCAGGTCTCTGTACCTGCACTCACATGCACAGACACACACGATTTAAAGAACGATGATGATGATGATGATGATGGTGGTGGTGGTGGTGGTGGTGGTGGTGGTGGTGGTGGTGGTGATGATGATGATGATGGTGATGATGATGGTGATGATGATGGTGATGATGATGGTGATGATGATGATGATGATGATAATCACTTAAAAAGAAGTTGGTTGCTTCCTCTTCAGCCATTTTCTATCACCACACTTATTGTTTAGGTTCGATTGGTATTTGCTGATTACACCGAGAACAGACCCTGGGTACTGTGGAGGAAGCTCACTGAGTCATGAGTTTGTCCGCAAGGATAAGGACCTGAATTACAGCATCCAGAGTTGATAAGACCACCCTACACTTGAACTCTCAGCAATGAAGAAGCAGACAGGATCAGAGCCTTGGGGCTCACCGGCCAGCTAGCTCTGCCTATCTCACGAGACACTGCCTCAGATAAGCAAAGTAGCAGACAATATCGCTAAAGTTCTCGTCTGGTCTCCATGTGTAATAAACATACCTCACTGCACCCCCTTCCCCCCCACCACCATCACAGACAGAAACGCGTGCACACATGCACACTGTAGGACCGTGAAAGGCAGCCCGGTTCCTGGTTGAGCCAAGACTAGAAACCCCGGTGACCTTAAAGGGACAGAAGGCATTTTGCCCCACTCCCAGGGAACTACGCTCCTGGCATGAGGTCAGGTCACAGTCCTCCATAGATTTGTGGCCATCAGTCACATAAGGGCAAAGCCCCAAACCCCTCCACAGGTAGAGGATGTGACCTGTGGTCACAAACACTCAAGACAGATCTCCATTTTAATGAGGTACCTAGAGGCCTGGAGGACTTAGCCAATAAACTCCCCTTCCCAGACACTCCTCCTTGCAGAAGGTTTTTAACCTCTGGCCCATCCTGAGAAGTGGGACCCACTTTCTACCATGACACTCAATGTCTTCAAACCATGGCCGGCCTCTTTGCAGGGGGGATTCACCATGGGGAGCCATGGAGAAGACGTTCACCTAAAGAACCACCTTCTAATCTCCCAGAGAAGGCCTCTCTGCGCTCCACAGCTCAAACCTGGTGAATGCCTACAAGCCAAAGGCCATCCCCACAGGATTCAGCCAGAACTCTACCCCTCCCCCACCCCAGATCCAGTCCGCGGTCCCCTAACTCCATTCTCAGCTCTTCCGGGGCTACCAGGGGAGGCCTGGGTGCCCTAGAGCCTGAGGAGCAGAGGGCCCCAGCCTCCTTGCAGGCCCCGGGGACCCCAGAGCCAGCTCCAGTTGTCCCCAAGACCACAGATTGTGCTTCCCCACCCCTGGAGTCAGGTGTCCCATGGCTTCCCCACAGCCAGCCACTCACCCAGTGAGCTTAAGGGGTAAGTGTGATCAACTTCCCACATCCTGCCCCCCCCCCAAGCGGCCAAGCCCTGTGGCAGAGCAGATGCAGGACCCCACTAACCCTACCGTACACCAGTCATACATTCACATTTAAAAAAAAAAAAAAAATCAGGGCCAGAAACGAGCTTCGGAGGTAAAGGTACTTCCCATCAAACCTGATGACCTGAATTTGACCCCCTGGGAGTCTTTTGTGGGGAAAGAACTGACCCCTGAGAGTTGTCCCCTGACCTTTCCACGTGTGCCATCGCATGAGCCATGATCAGGCCCCCACCTGACACATGACGGTCTGAGTTCAGTGCTCGGATCCCAGATGTAACAACAACGAACAACAATGAAATCTTGATAGAGTGGTACGCAGCTGTACTCTCAGTGATGACAAAGCGGAGATAGTCAGGACTAGCCTGCTTCATAACCCCGGGGTCAGTGAGAGACCATGCCTCAAATAAACAAAGTAGACACCATAGAAACAAATAACTATAAAAACTGAAAAATAGAAGCCGGGCGTGGTGGCGCACGCCTGTAATCCCAGCACTTGGGAGGCAGAGGCAGGCGGATTTCTGAGTTTGAGGCCAGCCTGGTCTACAGAGTGAGTTCCAGGACAGCCAGGCTAACACAGAGAAACCCTGTCTCAAAAAAAAAAAAAAAAAAAAAAAAAAAAAAAAAAAAAAAAAAACAAAAAAACAACAAACTGAAAAATAGCCATAAGAAAAGCAGGACAATGACATACACCTTTACACCTGCAATTTCAGTACTCAAGACACCGAGGCAGAATCACGAGTTTGCTGTTAGCTTATATCACAGAGCAAGACCTTGTCTCAAAAAATACAGAAGGACAGAAAACAGAAAACAGAGCCAAAAAAGATACCAAGCGCAGATGGATGACCTATTTCTTAATAGACAGATATCCCATAATTCCCTCGATAGCAGATCACCCTGGCTTTCGCCCAGTTGAAACTTTGGTGACGCCAATAACACCAACATGGGGTTGACTGTCCTGGTCCCAATAAGGTAGATAAGGGAGCTCTCGTAATGATCCCAGGAATATGGGTACAGAATGGAGCCTGACAATCCCAACAGAAGGGATACGCGATCGACTTTGATGCTTCCACAGGACGGATGTGTACAACTATCCGGCTATGCGGGTGCAGGGAGGACCCAGGGCAGAAGCCAGGGAACGAAGCTTGCCCGAGGCCTGCTGAGCACTGTCTAAACAGAAGAAATTAGCAACGAGCACATGTCAGCATTCCCAGCCTGTTGTGCTAATTTCCTTGCGATATAAGCAAAGCCTTTTAATTAACTTAATATCAATTTCACTTTTCTCACATTTTATTCTAATTATGGGCTGGATTTAAAGCTCACACAGCATAATTTAGAGCCCTAAAATTAACGGCTTTACAACTCTACACACGGGTGACTGCTAAGCCTGAGTGACTACAACAGTTCCAGTCATCGGCTCTTGAGGGAGGTTCACAGTCTCAGCTCACTCCTGGCCACGCCCCCTCACTCCTGGCCACGCCCCCTCCTCTGCAGTCCCAGGACCAGATGCAGGCTGACAAATAGTGCTTTCACACCTTGGGCGCAGGAAGTGCCAACTGTGCAGTGGGTGACTCAGGATGGAGCTACTGGTGGGTGTCTCTAGACAACTTATTCAAATCTCTTGAGGTCCAGCTCCCTTGCATTTGAACCAGTATAATGAGATAGGTAGGTCTGGTGGAAGCAATGCACTAGGTGTTGTGGTTATTACGAGAAATTTTCCTTGAAGCCGGGGGGTGGGGGTGGGGGGTGGGGGGTGGGGGCGTGAGGGGTGGGGGGCGTGGGGTGTGGGGGGCGTGAGGGGTGGGGGGCGTGAGGGGTGGGGGGCGTGAGGGGTGGGGGGGTGGGTGCACACTTTTAATCTCAGTCCTTGGGAGGCAAAGGTAGGCAGAGCTCTGTGAGTTTGAGGCCAGCCTGGCTTACGGAATGAGTTTTGGGACAGCCAGGGCTACACAGAGAAACCCTGTCTCAAAGAAAATAAAGAATAGAAAAGAAACAGGAGGGGGAGGGGAGGGAGGGGGAGGGGAGGGGAGGGGAGGGGAGGAAAGGGGGAGAGGGAGGGGAGGGGAGGGGAGGAAAGGGGGAGAGGGAGGGGACGGGAGGGGAGGAAAGGGGGAGAGGAGGGGAGGGGAGGAAAGGGGGAGAGGGAGGGGAGGGGAGGAAAGGGGGAGAGGGAGGGGAGGGGAGGAAAGGGGGAGAGGAGGGGAGGGGAGGAAAGGGGGAGAGGGAGGGGAGGGGAGGGGAGGAAAGGGGGAGAGGAGGGGAGGAAAGGGAGGGGGAGGGGAGGGGAGGAGGAGGGGAAAGGAGGGGAGGAGGAGGGGAGGGGAGGGAAGGGAGGAAAGGGAGGAAAGGGAGGGGGAGGGGAGGAAAGGGAGGGGGAGGGGAGGAAAGGGAGGGGGAGGGGAGGAAAGGGAGGGGGAGGGGAGGGGAGAGGAGGGGAGGGGAGGGGAGAAAGGGGGAGGGGAGGGGAGGGGAGAAAGGGGAGGGGAGGGGAGGGAGGGGAGGGAAGGGGGAGGGGAGGGAGGGGTAGGGGAGAGGAGGGGTAGGGGAGAGATGGGGATGGGGAGGGGAGGGAAAGGGGGAGGGGAGGGAAGGGGGAGAGGAGGGAAAGAGGGAGGGGAGGGGAGAGAAGGGAAGGTTCCCTATAGGTTCATGTTTTTGAACACTTGATGTCCAGTAGGTGGCGCTGTTTGGGGAGGTCACGGACTCTTCAGGAAGTGGAGCCTTGCTGGAAGATGTCACTGAGAGTCGACTTTGAGGTTTTACAGCCTGGCCCCCACTTCTCTCCCTTCCCCACCTCTCATCTCTGTGTATGGATGTAGTGTGGTCTTTCTAGATCCTGACTGCCAGGCTGGTGTCAGGTTCCTGCTGCCACACGCTTTCTCCGTCATGACCCCACCCCCCACCCCCACCCCCACCCCGGAACTGTAAGCCAAAATAAGCCTTGTTTTTCCCTGAGTTGTTTTTGTTTTGCGACAAGGTGTTTGTCCCAGCAATAGGATGAGACCGCAACAGATCTCAATAAAAATTGTGGAGGTAGTTCTGGTGGCTGTACATCTTTAGTCCCAGCACTTGAGGGACTGAGGCAGGAGGATCATGAATGAGCTCTTCAATAGTCAGACCATGGCAACAGTTCACTACTATTCAAGGGCTAAAAGCTGACCAGATGAGTGAATAATTATATTTGTGGGGTGTGTGTGCGCACGCCACAGAGATAGAATCCTGGGCTCACTGGTCAGCCAGTCTAACCTGGTTGTTTAAAGGTAAATTGCCTGCAAGAGCCAAAGATGACCTCTCACCTCCACAGGAAAATGCACACATGTGTAATCATATACATATATATGCACACACACACACACACACACACACACACACACCACACACAAGGGAAGAAAGAAGAAAGAAAATAGACCTAAAACCCAAGTCTCCTGATTCTGCCTTCAGGGAGGGAGAGGATCTAACATCCCTGGACAGCCCACAGGACACCTTTAGGTGAGCGTTAACCACACTCTCTGGCCTGGTCTCTGACACTAGGGAAGAGGCTCTTCTGGAACCCTGGTCCGTGCTCACCGCGGGCATGCTCCACAGCGGTGTAAGGACGTGGCCACCCATCTTCATGACAGAGCATTGTTCCTCATGCGTGGCGAGGCTGGGGCTCGGCGGTTAGGAGTGACAGGTTGTTATTAAAAGGAAAAACTCTATCAGTGGCAAAGATGATTGTCCTCCGCGTGTCACCAGAATACAAAGACAGATGGAAGTGATTGTTTTGGGAGGAAGGTCTTACCGCGTCCATGCGATCTTGCATTTATTCTAAGTGCTAAGGGGGGAATGAAAGAGGAAAGGGGAGAGGGAGAGGAGGGGAAGAAAAGAGGTGGCAAAGGTAATGGACGTCCACATTATCTTCTTTTATCCTTTTAAATGTTGAGAGAAGGGGGTTAGAGAGATGACCTGGCAGTTAAGAGTATTTGCTGCTCTTTCAAGGGACCCGAGTTTGGTTCCCATTGAGTATAAGAACTCAAGCATGCAGGCTGGGGAAACAGGTCAGTCCTTAAGGAGCTTGCTTCACGATAATGATCTGCAGAACCCGTGCAAAAAGGCAGATGTGGTCCACATCTGTAATCCCAGAACTGGAATACAGTGGAGACAAGAGGCTCCCTTAAGGCTCACCGGACAGCCAGCCTAGCTGAGCTCTGGGTTCAATGAGAGACCCTGTCACCAAAAACTAAAACAGAAGGCCAGGGACATGGCTTTTCTAGCAAGATGCAAGGTGGAAACAGAAGTGCCCAGACAGAAGCTCACAGGCTAGCTAGCAAATAACAAGAGAGACCCTGTCTCAATAAGGTACAAGACGAAAGCCCACTTCCCAAAGTTCCCCTTTGACCTCCACAGGTGCTCTGTGGCATGCACACACACATAACAATACATCATATCCTTCAAGGTAAAAAGCAATTGAGGAAAGCACTTAAAGTCAATCCCTGGCCTCTACACCCATGCATACACATGACCTTGTACATGTGCACATGTGCACATGCTTGTGGGGGTGGAAACACTTGTGCCCATATGTGTGAAGAGCTGCCTAATCATACCAGCCCAGATGAGACTTTCCTCTCCATAAGTAGATTTATATCTGGCATTTCCTACAGTAATGTAATATAACATGTGTGTGAAGAAGACTCCTGTTGGTCAGAAGAAGGCATCCAATCCCTTGGAGCTGGAGTTCCGGGTATTTGTGTGTCCCTCAGTGAGGTGGTGGAATCTGAATTCTTGTCCTCATGATTAAGTAGCAAGTGCTCTTAACTGAGTCACCTCTCCAGCCAGGCTCTCATATCCATTCTTGGTTGGTTAAAAATCACAGGCAGGAGCTGAGAAGACAGTACTTGCCCTGCAAGCATGAAGACCTGCGTTCCATAAAATGAACATAAAAATCTAGGTGTGGTCGTGCATGTGTGTAATCCCAGCACTGAGTGGGAGTTGGGGAGGTCACTGGTCAGCTAGTCTAAACTAATGAGCAAGCCCTAGACAAGTGAAAGACATTGTCTAAAAATAAAGATCAACACATGTGCAGTTGTGCACACATGAACATGCATGTGCACACGCATGCACATGCATGTGCACAGATGTTGTTAAGTATCATGCAAAGTCTAAGTAAGCATTGTCTACTCTTCTATTTCTGGCATGCCGTCTATACTTGGTGACAAGGCCATGCTCAGTCATCAATGTGAGTGGCCTGCATCCTTTAAAGGGGGATTTGGACATACTGCAGGACACCAAAAAAATCTTCCAGGAGCTGCCTGATCATACCAGTGCAGATGAGACTTTCCTCTTCATAAGTTGATTTATATGTGGTATTTCTTTTTTTTTTTTTTCTGTTTTGGTTTTTCAAGACAGGGTTTCTCTGTGTGGTCCTGGCTGTCCTGGAACTCACTCTGTAGACCAGGCTAGCCTCGAACTCAGAAATCCGCCTGCCTCTGCCTCCCGAGTGCTGGGATTACAGGTGTGCGCCACCACACCCAGCTTATATCTGGTATTTCTTACAGTAATATAAAGCCAATAACCCTAATACTATATAGCCTGTTACCAAACAAAACTCACAGTCCAAAACACCTGGACTGGGCAGGCAGCCAGTGGATGAATCACTTGCCGTGACTGTTTGAGGACCAGAGTTCAGATCCCAAGAGCCCACATAAAGCCAGACGCTGTAGAATATCTGTGATTTCAGTGCTTCTACCACAAAAGAGAAGGTGGAGTCAGGAGAATTCCTGGTAGCTGTCAGGTCAGCTAGCCTGGCATATGGGACATGAGACCTTGCCTCAAACAAGGTAGAAAGGGACATGTGACTCCTGAGGTATTCCTCTGACCTCCACATGCGCACCTTCAAACACACACACACACACACACACACACACACACACACACACGCATGCACACGCATACTGTACCTATAATTAAACTTAACTAATAAATGGAGCACAGGAAGAGTTTGATAATGGTAGCTACTAATAAAAGAGTCAATTATAACAACAGACTCTAACAAAAGTTATTTGAGCAGCTCAAATTTATCCCTCCATCTCTCCCTCCCTCCTCTTTCTCTCTCTCAAAACATCATTTTGTGCTGCCGATTGCCCGTGGCCTTTAGTAATTAAAACTACAGAAAATGAGACCTTGGCTAAGGGGCTAGGCTGCCGTAATCGGCTGCCATTTCTTCTCTTAGGCCTCGAAAGCCATTGTAAGTCGGAAGAAAGGGGAGGGAGATGAGGAGGAAGAAGGAAATGAAGTAAAGGACAGCTTCCGGCAAATACCCGAAGACAACCAAGAATCACAAATGAGTCTGGCGGGTTTGGACGACTCACGGGCCTAAACACAGAATCAGGGACCTCCTTAAAACATTTTTGAGGTTTAATTTTGCAATATTTTTTGTGACACAAAACCCTCATAGGTGACGGTTGTGGCGAACATGTCACGTCGCCGTGTCAAAGGACAGGACGTGGCAGAGCCAGTCTCAGCGGCACCCAGCTGTAACCCCAGGACTGGGGAGGTCAAGATCATGAATGTGAGGCCTGCTGGCGCTATATAAGACACTGTCTCAAAAGTGACAAAAGAATATTTGAACAACAAAAAAGACCCCCTTCTATCCCCCTTGGATCAATATAACCAGGGTCACACTTTGCTGTCAAACCACCTTTGCTGGGTTTTGGCTTGCTTGGGAAGTATTTATTAAGCAACTGCTATGGTCCAAGATACCCCATGAGCATTGGAGATGCTACGGGGAATCAGGACATAGATGCCTTTTAACCCGTTGACCTTGCCACAGCTGCCGCTGGTATAGGTATTCATGTGTATACGTGTGTGTGTGTGTGTGTATGTGTGTGTGTGTGTGTGTGTGTGTGTGTAAACATAAACATATGTGGGTAATACCAACAAATACATGGGCAGCTACTCATGCTTCTGCATGTAAATGTGCGTATGTGCAAGTCTGCCTCGCTTTCTGAGGCAAGACTTCTCACTAACCTAGAGCTTACAATAGCTGGATTGTCAAGCCACGCAGTTTTATCTCCATCTCCCCAGCACTGGGATTATATAAGTTCATGCTACCATACCCAGGTTTTTCTTTTCCTGTGGCTTCTGAAGATTTGAATTCAAGATCCTCTTCACTTGAGCAGCAAGCAGGGTACCAACCAAACTGGCCACCCGAGCACTGCCCACCCCCATTCCCTATGTTTTTATTCTCAATTCGTCCTGACATACCGTGACCCCACTTTATAGCTAAAAACTGAAGCCACTGACCTAAAAAAATCACAGCATTCCTAACTTGACAGATCTGGAAATGAAACCTGGCCCTGTCTGACACTCCTTCACAACCTTTCTTCTGAAGATATCCCAAAGACTCGCGGGTTGTCTGATCTCGGCGGTCTCGAGGACACAGGCCTCTCTCTTGCCTTCGCTCCTGACATTCTTCCTGACGCTCCCCAGCCTCTGGCTGAGCCGTCTCCCTTCCCCATCAGGGTGCTCCCAATTTGGCAGCAAGCAAAGGTCAGAGGTGGTTGGCTCTCTCCGATGATGATGATGATGATGAGGAGGAGGAGGAGGAGGAGGAGGAGGAGGACAAGGAGGAGGAGGAGGATGCTGGCTGTTTCCCTTGCCACCCCTGGGCTGGGCAGGTAGCAGCTGCTCCCCACTGGCATAGTATCCAACACACACACACACACACACACACACACACACACACACACTACTCAAAGAACCTTATCTGCACGGTTGTGCTATCCAAGCATGGGGTTCCTCATTTCTCCAGCAGGACCCAGCTTCAACCAGATGCCAGGACTAAAGGGAATGGGTGTAGCTTCGGCAACCCAGACTCTGTGGAGCTAGTCTACCATCAGTTCACCTTGTCTCCAGACCCTGCTGGATGCCCGAACTAAGCACAGAGAAGGCCTGCAGAGATGACTTCCTTCTAGTGTCCTCTGCAGTGGCTTTCTGGTTCGTTTGTCGATTTAAAGATTAATTTTTACTTTTATATATGGGTATATATAAATTCTGTGTGTGCAGGTGCCCACCGAGTTCAGGAGAAGTTTTTAATCTCCCCTAGAGCAGTGGTTCTCAATCCCCTGTGGGTTGCAACCCCTTTTGGGGATGGGAGAGGTCAAACGACCCTTTCACGGGGGTCAAATATCAGATAGCCCGCAAATCAGACATTTACATAATGATTTGTAACAGTAACAAAACCAAAGTTACAAAGTAGCAACGAAAATAATGTTATGGTTGGGGGGAGGGTCACCGCACCATGAGGAGCTATATTAAAGGGCATCACAGCATTAGGAAGGTTGAGAACCACTGGCCTATAGCTGGAGTTACACGCGGTTGTGTATCGCCTGGCATGGTTAAAATAGAACTCGGAATTCCCTGCAAAAGCAGCCAGTGCTCTTAACTGCTGAGCCATCTCTCCAGACATTTAAAAAAAAAAAAGATTTATTTCTTACTTTTATTTTACGTGTACGGCTGGTTTGCTGCACCTGTGTATGTGTGTGCCTGGGGCCTGTGAAGGCCAGAAGAGGGTGCAGGATCCCCTGGAAATGGAGTTGGGGGACCATTGTGAGCCACCATGTGGATATGGGGGAACCAAATCCCAGCCCTTTACAAGAATAGTGAGCCCTCTCACCACTGATCTGTCTCCCCAACCCTGCAGGGGTTTAGATGTAATACAAATATTTCTCATCTTTTCTTCCTCTATCCCTCTCCCCAAGGAAATCTAGGTACCACTTAGCGCACACTTATATCTGTGCAAAAGTGCCTTTATCTGTCTAGGGACAAGGGAGACAGTGCAGTGCTGGCTCTACCGTTCACCAAAGATGGCCTTTCAAATGACTGGCCTGTGTGTGTGGGTGTGGGTGTGGGTGTGTGTGTGTGTGCGTGCGCGCAAAACTGTTCACCGTGATACACACCCATCATCCCAGCACCTTAGGTGTGGTGACAGGAGGATCAGGAGTCACAGGTCACCCTCAACTACATAGGAAGCATGAGGAAGGTCTTCCCTGCCCACACACAGTCCTGCCCTTCCTCTCTCTAACCTGTAGTCCAGAGAGAACAGATTTTCCCCTGTGCCCACTGCTCCAACTCACTTTCCCTGCCTAGAGATTTTTGGCATATATAGCCCTTGGGTTATCTGGAAATGTTTTAGGGTTTTGTTTTGGTTTTGGGTTTTTTCCCCCGCTCCCAGTTTTAGATTTCCGCTCCGTCCACTCCTGTGGCTTAGAGGCAGGAACAGGGTAGGTAATTTTGACTTCTCTCTATTTCCGCCAAGATTTTTCAATTTCTCCAAGCAACCTTGCTTCTATTCAATATCCCTCTGAAATCTAAATTTGGAAACTAACTCAAAATCAATTGCATTTCCTCTTACGACACAGCTGCCCAGGGCTAACAGGGAACGGGGTTGACAGAGAACAGGGCCGAAGCTTGGCTGTTCCCACTTCCAATTCACTGGGCTTGGTACTTTGAGGGGGAGGGGCTCACACAGAACCCCCTCCTGCTCTCACCTCTCTCATCGCACGGGTACTGGAAGAGAAGGGGAAAGCCCTACTCCTAACCCTTGCCTTGCTACATCATGCCAGCCAAATCTAACAATATCTCTGTTTCTCACCTTTCTCATCTCTAAAATGAGAGAAATAAATAACTTCCTTAGAAGGTGACAGAAAAGGTGACAGGAAACCAAAAATTACGTACCTTGTGACCTGGGGATTTCCGACAACGAAATCAGTGTCTGAGTCTAGAAGAACCATCATCAAGCAACTGGTTTTTGTTTGTTTTGTTTTTGTTTTGTTTTGTTTTAAACAGATTTTAAAACAGTTTTAGCTTTCTTCTGTATGTTTTTTTAAAGATTCTTTTCCAGATGATCTATGAGTTTATTTATGCTACATGAGAGAGTATTAAATTATACTATTAATATAAAATCATACTCCCAAATACGCTGATACTGGCTAGTGCCTAGCCTGGTGTACCGACTGGCTCCCAAGCTCCCTGATGAAGCTGGTTCCTATCATTCAGGAAGGGAAAGAGCGGAACAACTTCAAGACAGGACAGGCAAGATTAAAGAGTCGAGATATCGGGAACAGAATGGGAAAGCAAGGTGAGGAAGGCAAGGTGGCGAGGGTAAGAAGGGGGAGAGGACAGATGAGGACAGATGGTTTGAGAGAAGATGACAGGGTCAACATGGTAAAGGCCATGTGTCAGAAGCAAGAAAGCAGCGGCCAGATGGCGTAGCCATGATTGTCAAGTCAAGATGGCGGAAGCCAGAAAGCACAGGCGAGTTAACAGGGGCATTATGAAGAGAAGATGGTTCTCACACACTCCGTCTTTCCAGCTGAGTTCTTCCCTTCACCACACTACCCAGCCCAGCCTCTGTGAGCTCTAGGTTATTTTCTCTATGGCTATCATTTCCCTCCTGAAAACCAGCTCCCAGCCGGCTCTCAATAAACCTCAACTGCCTACCGTGTACACCAGGCACAGATGGGAAGAGACGGAGGTAGGATGTAAAAGTCTAAAATAGGGTGCCAGCTCTTTAAAAAGCCTAGAGTCACTTCTGGACTCCAAAGTTAAACCCACTGAGGAGTAAGAGTCCAGGCTGAGACTGCAAAGTGACGTCACTAAAGGCCTTGAACAGCCCAAAGCATCAGGACTGTTGCCCGTATAACATTCGACAACCCTCACCCACCCACAAGAGCCGAGCTTGGAAGGATGGGCAGAATTGAAGATCGTGCAGTTAATTCCAGTAGAACCAGCTCCTCTCAAAGACAGACTTACAATATGGAGGCTGTGAAGCCTGAGGTCAGTGTGGAGTGTCTCAGCAAGTAGGCAGAGGTAAAGCCAATCACAACACCAAAGGTGGAGATCCTCCCAGAACTGCCTGGGTGGACTTGTGATCCTAGCTAGCAGCGGGAATGTTAGAGGCAGGAGGATTAGGAGTTCAAGGTCAGCCTTGACTATTTAGAGAGTTTGGGGCTAGCCTAGGATACATGAGACCCAGCCTCAAAAACCAACCAACCAAACTAAAACCCAGCCAGAGGAAGATGAGTCTCTCTTGCTAGAACCTAAGAAGCCACAGGAGTTTAACTAACCCAGAGAGCTTTTGGTTTATGTCTATGTCTTTTGTTGCTCTAGATATCAAACTTGGGACCTTGCACGTACAAGGCAAGCCTTCTGCCTGAACTCTGGACTGAACTATGTCCCTAGATAAGTTCTGTGCAACATTGAAAATTCCCGCTCCATATGGCACTAAGGAGCTGGATAGGAGCTCAGACCATGTGCCCAGTGACTAGCTCCAGCTCAGCACTAGGACCCTCGAGTTCCTGGTCTCTCTTTGTTGTCAGCGGCAACAAGTAGAGACAGGTGCACAGCACAGATACAAATGAAGCCCTGGCCCCGGCTCTCCATATGCCAGGAAGAGCCCGCCCTTCCTCCCCCAGCCTCCTGGTACAGCAGGCAGCCTGGTATAACAGATGGAACACGCAGTACCCAAAACAAGGACAGACAAAGGCTGGTGCCCCTTGAGGGCAGGATGGAGAAAAGGAGGGTCTTCTCCAGAGCACAACTCTACCCCTTGCTCTTACCCCTCCAGGTTGCATGTTCCTACAAATCACCTCCAAAGCTCGGAAAGACAGATTCTGCAAAGTCCCGGTTGGAAGTCACAACTTGCTCAAGAAAGCTCTCAACCAGACTTCACTAAGCCAGCTTTGAGCCCTCCTCCTTCCTAACTCCCCACTCAACCAGTCAGTTCTTCTTCTACCTTCCTTCTCTCTCCCTCCCGTCCTTCTTTCATTTTGAGGCAGGGTCTCATGTAGCCCAGGCTGGCCTTGAGCTCCCTAGGGAGGAGAATGGAAGATTACTACGACTTCAAGATAACCTTCCATTCTCCTCCCTAGGGGCTGAGCTTGGAAGTTTGTGCCAGCACTCCTGATTTATGTGGTGCAAGGGACGGAACTGGAGGGCCCATGCAAACAAGACAAGGACTCGACCAACTGGACTACATCCACAGCTCCCTGGCGTGGATGTTCTCTACAAAACAGAAAGCTAAGAGAAAGAACCCAAGGCCCAGCGGCCCTTGGGAGCAAGTCCTACCCAGCCTGCTGGCTTTGTCATTTGAGTGTGTTTTCTGTCCTTCCTCGGTCTGGCATAGGCAGAGGAGCCTCCGATGGAGGATGAGGAGTTCATCAGAGGCAAAGCCTCAAACTTTACTCTCTGCCTATTGAAAAAGAACGGCTAGGGGGTGGAGCCATGAATTCTGCATCTGTATAAGTGATGCAAGTCATTTTGACAGTAATGTCCAGGCAGGTGAGTGGGTACATCAGCCAGGAGACTCCACCCTAAAGTAACAAGGTCCAGAGTCATTTTAAAGCCCTGGAAGTCACTGGGTGAGTGCCAGCAAGTCTCAAAGGGCCAAATAAAAACAGGTGCCTTGCAGGGTTACTGAAAACACTAAGGGAGTCATGCACATCTACACCCCCAAAAACCACCACACGGTGATCTGGGGAAATGGCCCGTCGGGTGTAAAGGACTTGCTAGTCTTTGCCTGTGATCCTAGTGCTGAGTAAAGATGCTCACTGGAGCTTTCTGGTCAACCAGTCTAGCCAAAATGGCAGACTCCAGGCTGAGCGAGAGACTATGTCTCAAAAAGAAGGGGGTGGAGGGTGTAGAAATGATCGAGAAAGACACCAGACACAGACCCCCCCCCGCTCCCAGCTTCCACATGTATGTGTACACATACGCATCCACACCACAATAAATAAATAAATAAATAAATAAATAAATAAATAGCGCGACATAGAATTATGATTCCCATTAAGAGATGTGGCCACAGCATACTTTATGTCCCTAATGGAAACTATTGCTTGTGTCCCTGGCATGTAGCTTGAGAGTGAGCACGCTCTGATTATTTGGGGAGGGGGGGCAGTGCATCTTATGAATGTGTTTCTGCAGGCATCAACTCGGAAAAACAACTCCCGCCTCCCTAATCTGGTTGAGCCAGGCTGGCCTTGCATGTGTGATTCCCCTGCCTCACCTCCAGAGCACTGAGTCTGTATACGGTTAACTGCTTCAGAAGTGAACGGACGGGTTCAGTCGTGTTCGCTCCATTTTGCTCGGAGGGGTTTGGGGGAAGAGCTTCAACCCAGCCTTGGTGGGCTGTCCTGATGGTCTAGCCTCATCGATGGTGAGAGGTAAAAATCTTGAATGCTAAAAAAGTGCATCAAAGCCCACTGGATACTTAACCATATGATGCTAAGAGGACTAGGACATCTTTTCACGAATGCAGGAGGCTGGTCGAATCCCTCCTCCTGGAATTACCCAGAAGGAATCATCAAAGGGCAAGAAGGAAGCCATCTTCCCTGGTCTTCAGCGACCTGACACGAGGCCGATCAAGTTTATACAGGTTATGGTCGTACCTACAGATCCATGCAGCTCATTTATATTAAAAAAAAAAAAAAAAAGCGATTGTATATACTCTTAAAATCAGAGTATATGGCTAGTGGGACAGCCTGGTGGGTAGAGACAGTGATATCTAAGGAGGCAAGATCCATCTTCAGGATCTCATGGTAGAAGGAGAGAGCCGACTATAATCAACTGTCCTCTGCTCTCCATATGTGGTCTGTGGTATGTGTGCATCTGCCCCAAATACAATGCAATACAACACAGGACAGGACAGTAAAACACACACCTACACCATTTTAAACTAAAATTAGGTAGGTAGAAGTTTGTGTCTTGGGGAGAGGAAGATGGTTTGGTTGGTAAAAATACTTGCCAGGCAAGGCTGAGGACCTCTGAGTTTGGTCCCTAAAAAACTCCTAGGAAAAGCTGGGCACAGTAGCTTGTGTTTGGAATCCCAGGGCTGGATTCCTGGGGTTGCTGTGGGTTGCAGCCCGCCTCACTTATTCCTTGAGTGAGTGCCAGATCAGAGAGCGACCCGGTCTCCAAAATTCCAAGGAAAATGTACCTAAGGAATGACATTCAGAGTTGACCCCAGCCTCTAAGTACATACACACACACACCCCTGCACACAGACACAGCAAAAGAAATGTATACCTTATAGCCAAGAATATGGGCTCTGTGGTCAACCAGAGTCTAAACTACTACTTCCTAACCCCAGTCAAGACTCGGGCACTGTGGCTAACTTCCCTGAGTTCGGTTTGTTCTGTTCTTCTGTGGGGGGGGGGGAGGGGCCAGGAACCTCCAAGGACTAATGGTTATGTCCCACCATGCACGCGTGGCTCTTGTACCGTCCCTCTAGCGCACAGCAGCGGCTGACTTATTAGCAGTCATTACAACAGCTGACAGTTCCAGGCCATGGGAACATGCGGAAGGTTGGGAAGAGAGCGAGCCAGACTTCCATAATCACTATGTCTTCTTTATATTAGACTACCGGGACACTGTGAAGACAGCCAGTGTCCAGGTCCCATCAGTCCCTTGAACCAGGTGGAAGAGTAAATCACACCCCCCGACACACACACACACACACACACACACACACACACACGGCTCTTTTATGGCAACTCAGAGTAGTTTAGATGAGTTCTGGAAAAAGCTACAAACCTGGATGCCCCCCCCTTTTTGGCTTAACTCTGTGAATGAACCCCTTGCTTCCCAGACCCACTAAGAACTTGAACCCCAATTGCCACTTGGTTTCGGGTAGGCTGGTTTTTAATAGACCACCTTGCCACCCAGGCAGTGTGGGAGGAAAGAGTCTGCATTCTTAGTGATGCGATCAACCTAGAGGAATGATAATGTATTTATTCGAGCCCTCACTTTGCAAGCCATGACACCCCACTTCCCCACCAGCTCCCCCTACAAGCACCGTGAACTGACAGCTATTTCCTTTCTAGAGGTCCCCAGTCTGCAGTCCGTGCTGTCTAAGCTGGAGTCACAAGCAGAGACCTAGAGGGATCTGTAGTGACAGGTTTCTAGCGGAAGACCAAACTTCCAGCTGCGGTACATCACGGAAAAAGAATCAGGTGGTGGTTTCTACAATAGTCCCAGGCACAGAGCAGGGATGGGAGAGAGGTCAGGCTCGTTCAGATGTCAGCTTAGAATACAGAGAGCCAGGGAGATCGCCCTGTGCCCTGCATGCACCACGACCCACAGGCGTCAGGGCACGTCCTTACCATTAAGCTGCCGGTAGACGATGTCCTCCAGCAGCGACAAGCGCTTCAGGACCGCATCCTGGATGGGGCTGGCGCTGTGCGCGCTGAGGTTAGCCACCTCTGCGCGAGGCCGGATCTCGTGGAAGGCGTCCCCGCTGCGCACCGCGATAGGCCGACACTTAGCCAAAAAGATCACGAAGCCGGCCACCGCGATCAAGTTCAACACCAACAACACTTTGACTCTCCTCAGTGAAGCCATCAAACAACACGGCCGGTCCTTTCCCTGGACCCACGCCTCTACCAGCCTCACCTGCGAGGGTGCAGGGCAGCCTGAGACGGCGCAGACCCCACACACCAGACAATGGCCCGGGGAGGGAGCAAAGGGCTGGGGGGGGGGGTCCCAGCTGCTGCTGACCACAAAACGCTGATACTTAGGCGACAGAGACCACTGGGAGGACTCGGCTGTTGGGAACCAAGCCTGATCACTCTCACATGGAAGCCCCTGGCTTCCAAAAGTGTAGCTGAAATGCCTGCTCCGTCCACAGCACGCAATGCCTTCTACGAGTAAGCAAAAGGTAAAGGTCCCAGGGTCTCTCCCTGTTGAACAGCAAACAGGTTGCCTTTAGACTTTGGACCTCCTCCGCAGACGTGGACCTTCGGGAACAATCCGGTGGTAGTCGGGATGCTCCCGAGATGTGGCGGGAGTGGCGCGCTCTTCCGCCGGCGGGCGCAGAGCTGGGGCCGGGCACCTGCGCGCCACTCCTGGAGTTGCGCGGCCGACACTCTCGCCCGCAGGCGGCCGCCGTCGCGGGGCGAAAATAGCGTTCTTCAGCAAAGGACCCGCTCCTCAGGGCGGGTGTCTTTGTTCAGCTCACCGGCTCTCTCCATCACTCCGGGAGGAGGAAAACCCCGAGCCCGGTGCCTGCATCCTCTGGGCTCCGCAGTCACGCTCAAATCTCAATGACTCTCTCAAAGTGGAGGGGGTGGAGGTGGGGGGGGACAGCAGGAAAGGGGTGGGAGCAGGGACCCAGCGCGTCGTCCTCTCCGCCCCCACCCCGCCCGCAAAACTCACCAGTGCGCACAGCGCCACGGGCTCCCGGACACGTTCCAAGTCCCTACACGAGCCTCCGGGGCCTGCCGGACTCACTGGCTTGTCTCGGGAGGTGGCGCGTTGCAAGGCTGGCCGGAAGGAGGAGTCGGACCTCCAAAGTCACACCAGTTGTCTACACGCCTTTCTAAATGTCGCGGGGGAGGGATGCGCACTGGCGCCCCCGCTGCCTGTCACCACGGCCCGTGCAGCTCGTCCCAAGCTCCCAAGGGAAGCAAGATCCGAGTGTCCCGATCACCGGATGCAATGACACGGCGGCTGCGGCACTAAGAGTACAACACGGTCCCCCCAGAGGGAATGGTGGGATAGACCGGAGCAGCTGGGAGCCAAGAGGGGATGCTCAGGTGGCGACGGAAGGCGGGGCGCGGTCCCGAGGGGGAGCGGCTGCGGCGCCGCCGACTCCTCCTTCGCGGTCCCTTGGTCACCCTCTTCCCCGTGAGCCAGTCGCCAACGCCGCTGCCACCCGCAGGCTGCGGAGCGCACAGCTAGGGGAAGCTGGCCCACTCTTGCGCGCGCACCCGGAAAGGGGGGGGTGTCTGGAGAGAGCTGGGAGCGCGCGGGACCCGAGAGCAGTCAAGTCATGTTGGCTGCTAAGGGCTGTGAGGGACCCTTGGGGTTCTCAGCGCTCTCTAAGCAGGCGGGCTTGTTCCATCCCGGCAGACGGAGGAAGACGTCCCTTTCTCTTGGCTTAGCGGCTCTGCTTAGCTTGGCCCGGAATGGCTAGAGGGAAAATCTGGCCTGGAGACTCGGATTCCGCTACTTTCGGAGCAAGGCCTTGTGTCCTCCTTGCTAGGGCCCTGGGAGAGTTCTGACCATCTTAGTTGATGCTTCTGTGCTCACCCCCACTCTGTAAACGTCGTATTGGTGTCACGCACGCGGATTTAGGACCCTATTGGGTCTCCAGAACCTACTTCTTTTCCTGAGACCCAGGAGTTCCAAAGACTGGAATCCAAACCCGCCCTCTGATTTTTTAATTGCTTAGGCCAGAGAAAGAAAACAGACTGCCAAAAGATAAGAATCAGCTGAGTGAATTCAGGGGCTTCCACTTCATTCCTCCCACCCTGATAAAGTGTGTTACTGTTGATCATTGGTTAGTTTTATTTGGTTGGGGTTTTTTTGGGGGGCACCGAAGGGGGGCAGTTCGGGAACATGTTTGGGTTTTGGGGTTTGAAGTTGGGATGTAGTTAGGTTATTGAGCTGAAGTTGACTTGCCTAGAACTCAACTAGATATCCCCCACCCCCACCACCCCCTCTCCCCTCCCCCTCCTCCACCCCCCACTCCAGCTCTTCACAACCAGGCTCACTGGTGGCAAGCCTATAATCTCAGCACTTGGAAGGTAGAGGCAGGAAGATCAGAAACTCAAGATCATCCTTGTCTACAAAGTAAGTTCCATGTTAGATTGGGTTTCTTTTAAAGGGGAGCGAAGTTCTTGTTTTTGTTTTTGCTACTTTGGACTTCGCTGGAGATTTTAGTGTTCCTTTGTTTATTCAGTCCCAGTTAACCTAAGCTAGCCCCTAACTCTTGATTCCTGATCCTCCTGACGCCACCTCCCAAATAAAGGCTAGGTTATTGCAGACCTAGCCACCAATCCTGGGTCTCATTTCAATAAAAGTGTTGTTAGGGGATATGGGAAGAGGGGAGTATGTTTTCCTCTGTTGTCCTTGTTGTTTCAATCAACAGCAAACACCTTTACAGTTTTTCGAGTTAAAAAAAAAATACATGGAGAGCCAAGCTTGGAGGTACGGGTGTCTTGTCCGCTACTCAGAAGTCTGAGTAACCCAGGAGGATCTTTTCATTCGAGGCCAGTCTAGGCAATTTGGCAAGGCCCTACCTTAAGATAAAATAAAATAAAATAAAATAAAATAAAATAAAATAAAATAGGAAAATGCACAGATATATAGCTTACTGCTTACTGAACATATGTAAGGTCCTGGGTTTAATCCCCCAAATAAAGGGAGGGAGAGGAATATAAAAAAATCACAACAATCTTTTTTCATTTTTTTAAAATATATTTTATTGCATTGTGTGTGTGTGAGAGAGAGCGCGCGCCTTGGAGACCAGAAGAGGGCATTTGGTTCCTTAGACTAGAGTTACAGGCCTTTGTGAGTCATTGATGAGGACTTCTGGGCTCTTCTTTCTTCCACTTTTCCAGACCCCCAACACGAGGTAGCAGAGAAAAAAAGAACAGAGGGGAAGGGGTGGCAGTATCATCCTTAGAGTTCTTCCTGCTGACTAGAGGCATCAAGTTCCTTGGAGCAAGTTTGGCCTTTGCTGTCAGGATATCTAATTTCTTCTTTTCATCTCTTTGCACACGACTACTTGACAAACTGCCACAAAACATAACCAACACCTTCCAAACACCCTCTCCCCCTTCCGTCGGGGCTCTAGCATGGATATATCCTCCGAAAAGTCCCCAGAATTCCAAATACCATACACTCACCGAAACTATCTGCAGCTGTCAAAAAACACGCCCCTGCTAGAACACGAGGCAAATCACAGTCAGCAGCTGTGGACCGTCTGAAGCAGCCTCACGCCCCACACCTGAGATCAAAACGGAACCATTCTGATATGTCTTGCGTTTTTAAAGAAACCAAAATTCTCACTGCAACTGCTCATGATGGAACAGTAAGATATCTCTCTAGTCCCATTGTCTTTCCTTTAAAGGCAAACACAAAACTTAGTTGTCTATGTGTGCAGGTGTGTGTGTGTTGGTTCCACAGGCCGTGTGTGGAGGTCTGAGGACAATTTTCTCTCCTGCCACTATGTGGGTTTCGGGGACTGAACTCAAACAGTCCTTGAGCCATCTCATTGGCCTGCTCTCTTATTTTTTATTTCTTTGGAGCCTGCTCAACCAGATCCTTAGGGTATTGAATTTTTATAATCTACAGCGAACGGAGTACAAAAATATGGCTTAATAAAAAGCCGTCTCAAAAAAGCATGGAAGAAGCACTTTTAAATATCTGTGAGATCAGAAGGAAGTTGGGTAGGAGGACGTCCCCGGTTCTGTGGCATTCAGAGGATCAGGGACTAGTTGAGGATAGGTCTCCACAGCTGTTCACTGAAGACCCAGACCAAGCAGCATCCGAACCACAGTAGAGGGGGGTAGCTGGTAGAAGAGCTGGAAGATGTGATATCCTTGCTCAATCCCATATTTGTGGGCCACCCTCCCCTCCCACCACCACTCTCAAAATACAGAACAATTTAGTCAGAGGACAGCGTAGTAGTGTACTTATTTGACCAAAGTTTTATACAACACAGGAGCTTTCAGGCACGGGAGATACAAGGAAAATCCGGGGTGGGTTAGGTTTGAGTTTGGGCTTGATTTCCAAGATCAATCTCACTGTAGAGCACAGGCTGGCCTAGAAATTGTGATCCTCCCGACTTAGCTTCTCAAGTGCTTGGATTATAGGGGCGCAGCACCATGTTCAGATTGTGAAGTGAGAGCCAGGTAGACAAACAATAGGACAAAAGGCCTGTCCTGAAAATAACAGATGACACTCTACCACTGAGCCACGCCCACAGCCCCTCCCTGGGGGTTTCTAGGCAGGGGCTCTACCACTGAGCCACGCCCCCAGCCCCTCCCTGGGGGATTCTAGGCAGGGGCTCTACCACTGAGCCACGCCCTCAGCCCCCTCCGTGGAGGATTCTGGGTAGGGGCTCTACCACTGAGCCACGCCCCCAGCCCCTCGCTAGAGGATTCTGGGCAGGAGCTCCATTACTGAGTCATACCGTAGCTGGAGGATTCTAAGCAGATACTCTACCACTGATTTAGAGCATTCCTAGCAGCACACAGGACCGGGGGTTTTAACTACCTGAACATATCTGCATGAAAAAATGTAGTTCTTGGAATGCCCGTGATAGTGGGCCACTCCTGGAGATTAGAATGTTAAAAAATTTCTTTATGAACATAGATGCTGCACAGGCTGCCTGAGGGAGAAGCTGGGGAGAGCAAAGCCTATAGATATGTCATGAAGCTCGTCTAGGCCAGACAGGCGCTCTCTGACTAGTTATGGATGGAGAAAGAGAATCCCTCTGAACTCTGCTCCCCCCCCCCCGCCCTCTGCCCCATTTTTTAATTTGTTTCTCCAGTCTGGAATTAGGAACATAGTTGGGTGTCATACCCACCTGGGTTTATAGCCACTTAATGACTGGGGAATTATCAGTGCCCCACCTGGGCTTTGTATTTGAATTTAGTTCCAAGCTAGTGGTGACATCTGGGGTTGGTTTTGGCGCCTTAAGGGGGGAAGCCTTAAGCCTTGCTGGAGGAAGGTGTGTCACTGGGAGCGGGCTTTGAGAGTTTACAACCTTATCCCACCTCCTGTTCGGTCTCTCTGCTTTCTGTGTGGGGTCCTGATCTGACTGGCAGCCGCCATGTCTCCCACAAGGCTTCCCGGTCCATCATAGACTCTCTGCTGGAATCATAAGCCAGTATCAACCCTTCCTTCCACACGTCACTTGGGTCAAGAGAAAGTCACCGGTACAGAAGTCTGAACTTGTCCATACTGGTTTTTGGCAGGAATGTGGAACACTTAAGAAGTGTGCACTGGAAAAGTGCTTGAAGGTTGTAAGCAGAGTTTAACAGGCCCTTCCACTACGACCCCACGTGACCGCCGTGCTGAGAGTCATGTAGAATGTACACTGCTTGATAACAACGTCTGCAAGAGGGAAGCGGGGACTCTCACCGCAGCTGGGCTAGAGGCCATTCTTGTGGTGTTTTGGCAAAGCATCTGGCTGCCGTCTGACCCTGTCCAAATAGGTGAGGCTGAACTAGACAGTGGCAGATACAAGCATTTTACTTAGAATGATAAAGTAGAAGAAGTATTCACAGCACCCTATGCCCCTTTGTCTCTAAGCCAGCTGTGGCGATGGATAAATCTAACCCCAATCTTGGGAGCGCGGGGCAGGAAGATCAGACATGAACGTCCAGGCCAGCACAGACTTCAGAGTGAGACACCCTGTTGCAAACTGAATATATGTGAGCCAAAAGACAGCAAAGGGGGCCCATCTGTAGTGCACTGAAACCAACCCAGCGCCACTGCGTTGGGAATCTTCGGTGTCACAATGCTTAAGGAGCAATGGTAAGAGCAATAATGGTTAAGACGTGCTCGGTGCATGTGGCATTTCTTTATTTCTTTGTGGGGTGTGTGTGTGTGTGTGTGTGTGTGTGTGTGTGTGTGTGTTTGCCACAGGTTGATTGTGGATATTAGAGGACAACCCCGGGTGTCAGTCCTCACTGACTAGCTTGTTTGAGCCAGGGTCTCTCCTTAGCTATCTGTCCTGTTCACTTCTCCACCTCCCACGTCACCAGCTGAGTACTGGGATCACCAACGCGCGCTATTACGTTCCGTTTCAGGTGGACCCACGTCAGGTCTCATACTTGGCAGTCAGCACTTTACTCACTAAGCCATCTCCCCAGCCCCAGTATTTTTCCATGTTCGGTTGGTTGAGTCGGAATCTGCAGGACTGAGGGTGTGTGTGTGTATATATATATATATATATATATATGTACATATATATACACATATATGTATATATGTGTATATACGTATATATGTGTATATACGTATATATACATATGTGTATATATGTGTGTGTGTATATATATATTATGTATATATATATATATATATATATATGAATGTGAGTAGCTGAATATCTCTCGGAAGCCAGTGGTTCTGAAGGCAGCATTGTGGGCGGAGCCAAGGCTGGGAGAGCAATCGCACGGCTTCAGAGACTGAGGATGGAGGCCCCATGTTCATCTGAACGAAGAGCGAAGGGACAGGAAAGAAATGGATTGAATCGGTTCCGCTTGCTGGTTAAATCCACAGGCCCACAGAGCCACGGAAACTACATCCACACAGATGAGAGAGTATCACAGAGTTCTGGTCTTCGGCCTCCCAAAGGGATAGTAATGACCACCCCCACCCTATCCCCAAACAACAGCTATCTGTCTATACACCATCTGTCCCAATCCCACTAGAGAAACCAGCAACTATATATATATATATATATATATATATGTATATATATATACATATATACATACATACACACACACACACACACACACACACACACACACACACACATATATATATATATATATATATATATATATATATATATATATATGAGTAGCCTATCACCAGGAGGTGTGGACCGTATTCCGCTTCTATCACCAAGGGTCAAATTGGTTCTTGACTTTTTATAAAAAAAAAATGTTTATTTTTATTGATAATGTTGTGAGACAAGGTCTCACGGTGTAGCCCAGGCTGGCTCAGAAGTCACTAGGTACCCAAGACTGGCTTCAAATGCATGACCTTTCAGCCTTAGCCTCCAGAGTGCTAGGATCACAGCCCTGTCTCACCACACGTGAATGTGTCAAGATTTCAAATGAGGAAATCTGAGGCTGAGGCAGGGAGACCCGTGTAAGATCCTGTCTCTAAAAAGGAAATAAACAGGCAGAGGAAGATGAAGACGAGGAGAAGAAAGGGAGGGAGGGAGGGAGGGAGGGAGGGAGGGAGGGAAGAAGGGAGGGGGAATTATCTCAGATGGCTCCCCAAAATTGCCTCTCTTGTGAAACTCTGTTAACGTAGAGAAGTCTTTGTTTTGAAGCCTCGGTTCCCAGTGCAGTGTACTCCGAGTGTCTGGGTCAAGGTGCTCTAATGGATTAACAGCTGCAGGGATGCTTGGGAGGGGTGGTGCTGCGTGCCTGCCCTGAGGTTACATTTCAGTAGTACATGTCTGGAGGATGGCTCCGTAGGTACAATGCTTGCTGTACAGTCCTGAGGACTTAGTTAGGACCTCCAGAGCCCACATAAAGCCAGGCACTGGAGACCGTGCCTGTGGAGACCGTGGGTCTGTGATCTCAGTACCTACCTCAGAGATGGGATGCAGGGGAAAAGGAATCCCTTGATGGTCATGGGACAACTAGCCCTGTGGGACGAGCAGGAAAAACTCTCCTTAAACAAGGAGGGGGAAGGGGGAAGAGGACAAAGGTGACAGCCACCAGCATGAGGTTGTCCCCCCATGTTCCCCCCACAACACATGGCATGTCCCCCATGCATGTGCTGTGTGGAACATGCAAACTGTTAGACACACACACACACACACACACACACACATATACATACCTTTAAACAAATTAAGTCTTTTAAAACTACTGCTACTACTACTACTAATCATCATCATCATCATCATCATCATCATCATCATCATCATCATCAAAGCCCCAGCCAAGCATCCCATTCCCCCAATCAAACAAATTCTAGGATATACCACCTATGCACCGCTATCTAGGATGCTATGATACTGTAACCACTTACCATCTTCACAGTCCTGTCACAAGGATAAAAGCCACATTCTGTATCTGTGTAGTGGCCAATGGACACTTCCGTGCAGTGATACAAGGAAACACTGGTAAAATAAGCAAATGGCGGACGGATCTAAAGAAATACATGAGCTGGGGCCGAGGACATGGCTTGGTGGGTAAACGACTTGCAAGGCAAATATAGGAACCTGAGTTTGATCCCCAGAACCCTTGTTTAATAAAAGAACTGGGGGCTGGGGAGATGGCTCAGTGTGTAAGAGCACCGACTGCTCCTCCAGAGGACCCGTGGCCCAATTCCCAACACCCACATGGTGGCTCACAACCATCCGTAATGGGATCAGATGCCCTCTTCTGGTGTGTCTGAAGACAGCGACAATCTTTTCACATACATAAAATAAATACATCTTTAAAAAAAAAAATGGGTAGGTAGCCGTAATGAATAATTATTTTTGTTGACTTGACAATTTCTTTCGGCAGCCCACAGAAAATACCATGAAGGAAGGAAAGGTTTCTGTGTTTTGCCTGCTTGCTTTCATTCCTAGTGAGATCATCTCTTCTGCCACTAAGGCATCCCCTTCATTGTTATGTGATGAGAGCCTTCTCCAGGGTTCCAGCACAGACCACTCAGTGACCCCCCATCTTTAAAATCCAAAGACTTGGAGAGCAATTAAGGAACATGCCTGGTGCCCACCTCTGGTTTCTACATGTGTGCGTATATACATGCACTCCTATCTGCTTGTGTACATCTGATGATAGGGACCCATAATCCCAGCTATTTGAGAGGCTGAGGCAGGAGGATTACAAGGTCAAGATCTCTCTGAGCAACAGAGTAATTTCCAAAGTAGAGACTCTATGAGATTCTTTTGCAAAAGAGAAAGGAAAGACCATCCAGAGACTGCCCCACCTGGGGGATCCATTCCATATACAGTCACCAAACCCACACACTATTGTGGATGCCAACAAGTGCTTGCTGACAGGAGCCTGATATAGCTGTCTCCTGAGAGGCTCTGCAAGTGCCTGACAAAGACTGAGGGGGATACTCTCAGCCAACCATTGAGCACAGGGTCCCCAGTGGAGGAGCTAGAGAAAGGACCCAAGGAGCTGAAGAGGTTTGCAGCCCCATAGGAGGAACAACAATATGAACCAACCAGTATCCCCAGAGCTCCCAGCGACTAAATCACCAACCAAAGAGTACACGTGGAGGGACCCATGGCTCCAGCCGCATATATAGAAGAGGATGGCCTTGTTGGACTTCAATGAGAGGAGAGGCCCTTGGTCCTGAGAAGGCTTGATGCCCCAGTGTAGGGGAATGCCAGGTCAGGAAAGTGGGAGTGGGTAGGTTGGTGAGCCGGGGAAGGGGGGATGAGATAGGGGGTTTTCAGAGAGGAAACAAGGAAAGGGGATAACAGGCCTCACAAACACTCCAAGAGCAGTTTTTGCCCTCACAGCAGCTGTGCCACTGATGCGTCTGAGGACACATCTTACAGAGCAGTTTGCCACTGGAGTTTGCAAGGCTCACAGCTGTCACCGTATCTACGGTTACCTAGGCTCAGCCTGCACAAGGCTAGGCCTGTCAACAATCATTGTCCGCGGAGGCCTCGTGAGAACCTAATGGTTCCTGTTAAACTATTGGAGATTGGTGGGTTCTGGAGGAGGGACAGCCATTGAGTTCTGTGGACCGGACAGAGCGCCCACCAGGTTATGGTGGAGAGTTCCAAATCAGAGGCCACATAGAGTGCGCTTGTTAAAAACCAGTGTGCCACAAAGCAACAGAGAGGCATGGGTGTAGGGAGGGGATTGGGGGTGTGTGGGGATGACAGAGGGGGGAGGAAAATGAGAGCGTGGGGATGAGAATCCGTGGAATGTGCTTCTGCATATATAAAATTGTTATGTATAAAATTGTTAATGAGCAAATGTAATCAAAATAAAGAAGAATAGCAATAACAGTAAGAACAGTAAGAACTTAAAAAGTAAAGGGATATAGCTCGCAGATAGTGCGTTTTTCTAGCGGGTGGGAAGTCTTATATTTAACACCAACCAAGTATCAAAGAATAAAAATGGAAAGGATAAGGGAGAGCAGAGACAAAGGGGAGGGGAGGGGAGAGGAGGGGGAGTATGGGAAGAGGGGGATGGGGAAAAGGACAGGCAGGGGAAGGAAAGGAAAATCCATGAACAGTTTCTGGTCTGAGTGGGACACCAGGCTTGACCCATAGTACCTAGTGCTTATGTTCTGCCAAAAATAGAGATAGTTTCTTCCAGAATTTAGTTCTGTCTGCTGTTATATATCTCGATTTTGATTCCTATAAAAAGAAATACAGGAAATATTTGAATATGGCGAAAAGAGAAAGCAGCTTTTGGCCAGCATGCTGTGAACGCAGGAGACTTTCTATATAGAAACCCATGAACCCAGCATCGAAACATCTGCCCTGTGCCTTCTGGGCCCCTAATAACTCCACAGAGCTTAGTATATTCATTCTTCAACACGGATTTATATAAAAAAAATCATGTGAACTGACATTTTCAGAGTTCAGAAACTATTGCTTCTCTACCTGACTCTACCGCTTACAAATGACTAGGTTTTATTCCTAATGTAACCAGCGTGGGTTTGTACAGAACCACTGGACCACAATCTGCCCTTCAATAATACTCATTCTCTCTCTCTCTCTCTCTCTCTCTCTCTCTCTCTCTCTCTCTCTCTCTCTGTGTGTGTGTGTGTGTGTGTGTGTGTGTGTGTGTGTGTGCACGCGTGCGCATGCACGTGCATGTGCACACATACACTGGGTGGGGACAGGAGTTAACATCAGGTGTCTCCTCCAATATCTTATTTTTGCCACCTAAGTTTTTGAGATAAGATCTCTCACTGAGCCTGATTCAGCATGACTCACTGGCCACCAAGCCCCAGGGACATGCCTGTCTGCCTTTCCAGAACTGGATTACAGGCACCAGTTGCCAAGCCTGGCTTTTTATGGCTTTAGAATCACCATGGAAACATACCTTTAGGTACATCTGTGGGGGGCGTTTCCAGAGAGGTTTAGCAGTGGGGGCGGGGGGGGGGGGACCCTACCCTGAATATGGGCAGAAACATAGTCCAGGCTGGGGTCCTGGCCGGCATGAGGAGGATAAACTGATACCCATTTCTTCTCTCTGCTTCCTGACTACAGTGCAATGGGACGAGCCGCCTCCCCTCCCCATCGCTATGCCTTCCACACCATGACGGACTGATTCCCCTCAAACTGTAAGCCAAAGAAACTTTCCTTTCTTAACTTACTTTTGTCAAGTATTTTAACATGGCCATAAATAAAGGACTGCTGTAGCTTTCTAACATCCAACGCAGCAAACGCCACAAAAAACAGACAATTTTCATCATTCCAGAAAATTCTTTTCTGCACTCTTTTGTAACAGGTTCTGTCTAAATTCCACTCCTAGAAAACAACTGATTTGGTTTGCATGTAAATGAAATTATACAATATGTGCATTTTCTCTCGTGCAAAACAACTATGTTGATATCAATGTATCAATAATTCATTCTTTGTTCTGTGATTTTTTTAAAAAAAAATTCTATTACATGGAGACATTCAAGGTAATTTACTAAAACTTAATTTTTCAGTCTATTTCTTTATACTGCGGAGATTGATGCTATACCAGTGAGCTATGCCCCTGGTCCTCTTGTTGTGTAAGACAGGGTCTCACCAGGTCTCACCAGGCTGGCCTGGACCTCACTCTGTAGCTCAGGCAGGCCTTGAATTTGTGATCCTCCTCCTTTAGCCTGAAAGTGACTTAAGGCTTCAGATGTGCAGGAGCAAGTGCTGCCCCCAAGTGTCAGGAAGGGGGACATCAGAGATTTATGTTTTGCAATTATGAGTAAAACTACTGAGAATATTCATGGACAAGCCTTTTGTTGTTCTAATGTTTTATTACATCTTACTCTGTGTGTGTGTGTGTGTGTGTGTGTGTGTGTGTGTGTGTGTGATAGAAACATGTCTTCATGTATGCATGTAATCCATTGTGCACATAGAAGTCAGAGGACAACTTATAGGAATCAGTTCTCTCCTTCCACCCTGGGGGCCCTGGGAATTAAGCCGGAGTTGTCAGTAGTATGTGACACTTTTACTCACTTGCTATCCTAGCAAAGCTTTATTCCAAACACATTTTCATGTGTCATGAGTTCAAACCTATGCATGTAACTACAGCAAGACATTTTAAATACACTTTCCTTTAAAAGAAACCGCCAAACTATTCTATGTCTTTGCCAATATGACTCGTAGTTTCTCATTTTAGCCATTATTGTGGGTAAAAAGTGGCTCCTTATTATGGGTTTGTTATTGGTATGGTTTTTTAGATAGGATCTCACTTGGTAGCCCAGGCTAGCCTTGAACTTAAAGCAAACTTTCTACTTCAGCCTTCCAAATATTTGGGTTTGTCTTAATTAGGGTTTCTATTGCTGTGATTAAACACCATGACAAAAAGGAAGTTGGGGAGGAAGGGTTTATTTGGCTTACACTTCCTTATTATTACACTTCTGTAGTCTGTCACTGAAGGAAGTCAAAACAGAAACTCAAGCAGGACAGGACCCTGGAGGCAGGAGCTGATGCAGAGGCCAGAGAGGAGTGCTGCTTACTGACTTGCTCCTCATGGCTTGCTCAGCCTTTAGAACCCAGGACCACCAGCCTAGGGATGGCACAACCCACAGTGAACACCCCCTCCTCCATTAATCATTAATTAAGAAAAATATCATAGAAACTTACCTGAAGCCTGATCTAAAGGATGCATTTTCTGAGTTGAGGCTTCTTCCTCTGAGATGACTTTAGCTTGTGACATAAAATTACCCAGTACAGGGCTACAAAGACCAACTACCATGCCCGGGTCCTTCTCATTTTGTTTGATAATGAATGATAACAAACTCATGTGTTTTTAGGTCATTCAAAGATCTCTTTGGAGGAAATGTTTGTTCAATTACCTTCTTCTTGATGGCCTTTCTCTTCCCTCTGTCCTTTTCCTTCCTTCTTCCCTCCCCTTGCTTTGTTTTAGGATGGGTCTCATTACAAAGCCCAGGCTGCTTTCAAACTTGTGATGCCCCTGCCTCAGCCTCCAAGGTTCTGGGATTACAGGTCTATGCCTACACATCTGGCCTTATTTCTATTTTACAATAAAGTATTTATTACTAGTATTGATTACTTCATCAAGTCATAGTTTTTTTTTAATAATTGGATAGGAGCATGATTCTTCTATACATGAGAAACAAAATATGACAGTCCATTTTCAATACAACATTGTCTTAGATAACTACAAGCTTTAGATAGATACATAAGAGACAACAGGGTCTCCTGACCCAGCAGCTGACCATTGGATATTGTATATTTAAGTCAGAGGTTAATCTCAGGGCAGGGAAAGACTAAGTATTGTCATGAAGCAGGGAGACTCTCACAATAGCAAATCTATGAGATCAAGAATCTGTTAAACAGGACATGAGCAGTAACTGGGGATTGGAAATGAGGAAAGAATGAAGGGGTAAGGTGAATGAAACCTAGGTGACTGAGGGAAAGATTGTACTTCCCAAGTATCCAACCAATGAGGAAGCAGAAGGGGAAGAAGAAAATTGTGCTTAGAAGTATAGACAGGACTGTTTTGAGCCTAGTTGTCATGTCTACTATTCTGTTTGGGTTGTTATCCAACCTGGAAAGTTCCTAAATAAACTGCCTTACCTTCACCACTCTGAGCCCCCAGGGCTTGTTATTATGGAATGGAAGACCCTGTTTCCCACATAGGTAGTCAACAGTGGGGAGTAACTTGGTTATTATCCTGGTTATGAAAACTAATAGTGCTAGTAACGATATCTCTAGTAGTTAATGTGAACTAGCCTGGGCTTCTGATGATGGTTAGCATATGTCATATTGAGCTCATATTCTGGGGATTAGGGTATGTGTACATGTGCATGTATATGTAGTGTGTGTGTGTGTGTGTGTGTGTGTGTGTGTGTGTGTGTGTTCATTACTTTTCTTTTGCTGTGACAAAACATCATGACCAACAACCACTGGAAAAAGAAAGGGTTTATTTTAACTTATGATTTCAGAGTTCTAGCATCCATACTAGTAAGGAAAGACATGGCCGAAGGATCAGAAAGCTGACTGGTCACATTTTCATCTACACATAGGGAACAGAGAACAGGAAGTGAGGTCAAGCTATAAACCTTCAAAGCTCACCCATCACCACGACATCCTCTCCTGCCCCCCATGACAGCACTGTTCTAAAGGTCTATAACCATCCCAAAGGGCCTCACCAACTGGAGACCAAGTGTTCAAATACACGGTACAAGCTTTTGGCGTCATTTTGCAATCAAACTATTATACAGTGGGAGGAAAGAAGGGGCCGTGAGGAAAGTTATGCCTTGTAGGAGTTCTGCGGTCCAGAAACTCCCTTTCTTTCAACTCTGACTTCTGTCCATGGCAGGCAGGAGCAAAGGGGCATGGGGAAGAAAGTGAAGAACATTCTAGGAAGTTATTAGCCACCTACAACTCCCACCAGGACCTAGATGAGGCTATTATAGTCGCACAGGTAATGAATTAAACATCCCTTGACCCAAACCAATGTTCAGCCTTTTAAGTCCTACTAAGTCCAGAAAATGAAGAATCTGCCTGACACCTACAAATATGTAAGAAAGGAAGCCACATGTCTCGCTCCTTCACGGTCACCTTCCTTAATCAAATAGCCTGCGCCCACACTGGAGGAAGAGCCTGAAGACATCGCAGGCTGTGGGTCAGCAGCGGAGGGCCATCTGTTCTCATCAAAGGGAGCAGTCCTGCTACCAAATAAATGAGTCCCAGCTCAGAGCAACAAGGAAGATGTCTGCCTCCTACCCTGGCTTCTGGCTAAGGCTCATTGCACTCAGCAGAGCTATAAAAGACAGCAGGATGTAGAAACACCAGCCTTTGAGGAGAGGATTAACATATTCAGAGACCTGGAGTTTATTCTAATTAAATTAATCCCCTGGATCAAGTTTGGATGGGAAGAAGGGTTGAGAGGAAGTGTGGGAAGGTATAGAAGATTTTCACACAACAGGAAATGGGAAAGAAGGGATGGGGACTCAATTGAGTTGTCTGGCTGTTTGGGCTGCCAGCTTCCTACCAAAGCGACACGCAGAGAAAACAAGAAAGAATGGTTGGAGGGGGTCTAGCTAGTGTTCCACAGGGAAGCGGGGGTGTGGGGGTGTGGGGGGGGACTGTCGGCTCAAGGTTGCTGTATCACACACCAGCAGTTATAAATCATTAAGTGTAAAAGGGCCCACTTGCCCTCCAGCAGGACTCCTGGTCGCAGCCCTCCTCCAGACATGATTGGTTCTGTTGCAAAACACTCCTGCGCTGCAGAGCTCAGGGGTCAGGGAGGAAAATGCCAGAGCAGCCAGTGTTCATGAAGAAGATCATTCAAAAGAAAGCTTCCCAGGGGTCTAATGCAGAGGCTCTGCCCTGACCTTGAACCAGGTGTACAGCTCAGAACTCCACAGACAACAAGAGCCGTAGCCCAGGGAGCTAACACAGTGGGTAAACTACCCACTGAGTTCAGAATCATAGCTCCCACATAAGAAAGTAGAGCATGATGTACCTGGAGCCTTAGCACTGGGAAGGTGGAGATGGGGATTCCTGGGACCCTCTAGCTAGCCATTCTTGCTAAACTGGTGAGCTCAGGTATCAGTAAGAGATCCTCTCCCAGAAGGTAAGGTGCAGGATGATACAGGAAGACACCCAACTTAGACATCTGGTCTCTAACATGCATGCATACAGATGTATACATGTATTCGTGTGCACACATAAACAACATGTACAAAAAAACACGTATACACATGCAAATAACAACAGGTACTCTCACTGCCTCAGGATGTTCCAGAAACTGTAGATAAACTCCTAAGCATATAGACGGGTAAAATAACGCTGATAAATGCCATTGTTATGATTGTGAAACATCGGGCTGGAAAGATGGCTCAGTGGTTAAGAGCACTGACTGCTCTTCCAGAGGTCCTGAGTTCAAATCCCAGCAACCACATGGTGGCTCACAACCACCCATAACGAGATCTGACACCCTCTTCTGGTGTGTCTGAAGATAGCTACAGTGTACTTACATATAATAAATGATTGTGAAAAAACGTCCCCCACAGTCTCCTGTGCCGGAACCTTTCCCAGTTGGTGGTGCTGTGTTGGAAGGTTCTAGAAGCTTTGGAACTGTGATCTAGCCAGCAGATATAAGTTGCTGGGGAGTGGGCCTTGAAGATGCTGTCTGCTCTGGGCCTACCTGTGCTTTCTCTGCTTCTCATCTACTGCCATGGCGTAACTAAACTGACCCAAGCTTCCCTTGCTGTGGACCAAGGCACTCCTGTTGTATTAGATAAAAAAAGAAAGAGCCAGTGATATGTTTGGTAGAGGCATGGTATGGTGAGGTGGAAGGGGGTGCCTCTGCGGGTCCGTGCTGAGGGTATGGTATGGAATAGAGTTTATTTAGGGCATGGGGAGGGGAATTGAGGAGGGAGTAGAGATAGAGAAGAGGTGGACCAGAAACATGTGGAGAGAGAGGGGGAAGGGGAATGGGGAGAGAAGGGACAGAGCAGAGCAGATAAGAGAGTAAAAGGTTAAGCGAGAGAGGAGGGGGAAAACAACCCCTTTTATACTGAGTCAGGCACGCCTGGCTGTTGCCAGGTAACTGTGGGGTGAACCTAGAAGGAATACTAACAACTCTGGCCTCCATGTCTTTCCCATCACCATCACGACTTACTGAGCCCTCCAAAACTGTGAGCCAAATCAGACTCTCCTCCCTTAAATAGCTTCTGTCTGGTATTTTGTCATATGAACAAGAAAAATAACCAACACAGCCATTTTCTTGACCCAACGTCACCCATAAATGAAAAAATGCAACCCGACCATGAAATATCAAGCTCGGAGACCAGGAACTATCAATTGCAAGGCTGGGAAAATGGCTCATCCAGTAAGGTACTTACTACATGCTATGGTTTGCATAAAAAAATGTCTTCCACAGACTTATGCATTGGTATGGTTGGGTCCCCAGTTGGTGGCCATTGTGTGGACCCTTTAGGAGGCAGAGCCTTGCTGGAGGAAGTCCATCACTCAGAGAGAGCCTAAGGTTATACAGCCTGGCTCCGCTTCCTGTTCTCTCTCTCTCTCTCTGCTTCCTGAGTCTAGATCCCACGTGCTCAGCTAGCTTCCTGTTCCCGTTACCACGTCACTTTTGTCCACAGCCATGTCTTCTCCATCATGGTGGACTTTATCCCTCTGGAACTGCAAACCAAAACAAGCCCTTTCTCCCTTAAGTTGATTTCTGTTGGAATGTTTTCGTCTCAGCAGCGGAAAGGCAAGTGGAGCACTGACTGTGTCAGCATAGCAGCCTGCATTCCAATCCCCAGCACCACAGGAAAGTCAAGGATGAACAGAAGGGCACGTGTCTGCCATCCCAGGGCTGGGGAAGCAGAGACTAGCTATGGTCGAAATGCTCAGAATCGGAGCTCCAACGTGACAAGTTACACCATTTTTTGGCTAACGGGTTGGGGTTCCTGGACCACCATGTACAAATTCTCTAAAGGGAGACTTCTGCTCTATTTCCTAACATCTTTTAACAGTCTTTTCTCCACGCCAAGCATTAAGATGATCACCACGAGCCACTATGCCAGGCTCCATTGTAAGAACTCTTGAGCACCACAATCAAAGGTTTCCTTTTCCTCCTTTTCTGCATCCTCGGCATCTCTCTTTCACAATTTGTTCTCATTCAACGTCTTCCTCACACCCCCTTCTCTCCACTCCAATTATCTCTAAGCTTCCAGCCACTCTCCTCTTCCTGCACATATTTCCAAGGCTTTAGAGCTTTGTCTGCAACTGCCAAATTAAAAAAAAAAATTTATAAGATGTTTCCAAGAACAGGCTTGAAATCCTACCCCACCCTGAAATACCATGGGCTCCAAGGTCCTCAGAGGGGAGCGTGGGTCATGACTTGTTCTATGGAGATGAAGTAAGAAGGCTCATTCAACTTCTGGAAGCCTTCAACCGATTGTGAGACGCTGCAGTGTCTTGATTAGACAGAATGAAAGATGGAACCCTGGCATTTCCTCCATCAAAGCAATGAAGAGTATGTCTCGTTTGTGGTATCTCTAACTGATAGTTCTGCATTTTAAGGTTAAGATATTTTACTGCTTCCAGATGGTCAGCTCACTTCCAGCCAGAAGAGCATTACTGTGGAGTTTAGCTAGGATGCAGAGCGAGATTTTAATTATCATGTAGAGGATCTAATTAAAAAGACATACAGTAGTCATCGTCTCTCATGCTCCAGCCTATAAAATGCAATAGTTTAAAAAAATTACCTTAAGGAGGAAATTGGAAAATTATTCAATTTGAGGCTGAGACACTTGAGGAATTTCTCAAATTAGGAGACGAGAATGAGGTTAACTGCTTACAGCACACCACCTCATGTTGTTCTTTCTATCCTGGTTAATGGCCCAGACTTGAGGCAATCCTTCTGTCTTTTTGTGTGGAGACTGGGAGTTGACATAAATGTTTTCCTTAGTCTCTTTCCACCTTATTATTTTGAGACAGGCTCTTTTTCCTAAACCTGGAGAGCTCACTGATTTGGCTAGATGGACTGACCAGAGAGTTCCAGGGATCTCTCTCTCCTTCTCTCTCTCTCTCTCCTTCTCTCTCTCTCTCTCTCTCTCTCTCTCTCTCTCTCTCCCTCCCTCTCTCCTTCTCTCTCTCTCTCTCCTTCTCTCTCTCTCCTTCTCTCTCTCCTTCTCTCTCTCTCTTTCTCTCTCCTCCATCCCTTCCTTCCTCCCTTCCTCCTTCCTTCCCCTCTCTCTTCTATAAAACATTTCCAAGCTACTATCTGTGCAACTATTATCTCTTCATCTACCCATGTATGTATCTATGTATTCATCTATCATCTATGCATCCATCTATAGATCTATGTACTCATCTATAGATCATATATGTATGCTAAATACACTGATAGATAATAGGCATAATAGAAGATTGATCTATAGATGATAGACTATACATAGACTGACAGATGATGCATGGATAGATGGATGGGTTGGCAGTCAAACAGAAAGATAAATAGACAGACAAACAGACAGATGAAAATATGGATGATATACATGGTGGTGTCACCACATCTGGCTCTAATATGGGTTCCAAGGATCCAAACTCAGATCTTTAGGCTTGAGTAGCCGGCACTATATAGCTGAGCTGCCTCCATGACCTGGTTTTATCATTCCTTAAGGGTCTTGCTATATATCCCAAGCTGACCTTGAAATCAAAATCCCCCTGCCTCAATTTTTCAAGGAGCTGGAACGAAAGGCACAAAACACCATTTTTTGGAAACCATCCAGATTTGTATGCTGCATGAAGTATCTATGTATCAAATTATCAATCTGTACAATAAAGACAATCTGTATGGATAGACAAGCAGACAGATGAATATATAGATGATATACATGGTGGTTCATGAAAATAAGACAAACCACAGAAAAGCTCAGTTTGGTCAAGGAGAATGTTCTGTAAACAGGGTTGCTTTTTCTTCCCTTAATTCTTAATTACTACTTTCCTACATTTCCCTATTCCCTCTATTGTGGGATTCCTTAACTGTTTGACTTAAATCAGTGGGCTCACGTGTTATGTACCCTTTGGCCTGGACACCTTTTACCCAGGCCAGTTTTTCAGCCAAGGATGATGACCTTGAACTACTGATCCTCTAGCCTCAACCTCTCAAATGCTGGGATTATAAGCATGGGTCACCAAACCCAGTTTATACAGTCTTGGGGATGGAACCAGGGTTTCAAGCATGCTGAGCAAACACATGATCATCTGTGGCCCCATCCGTGGCATCTATTCTAGTAGAACTACTAGGAAGTGGAGATTGCATACAAGTTTCATATATTGAAATTTAGGAGAAAGTGCCAAAAAGCATCACAAAAGCTTGACTCCAACTGGCAATGCATGAGAGTAGTGATTGTGCCTAGCCTCTGTCAGCAGCAGAATCCCAGAGGGCGCTGTTATGATTGTTCTATGAGTGTGTGTGTGTGTGTGTGTGTGTGTGTGTGTGCGCGTGCGCGCGCGCACACGTGTGCACATGCACACATAAAGACCAGAGGTTAACATTGGAAGTTTCCCTCAATTGTTTTCCATCTAACTTTCCTAAACAGGGTCTCCCACTGAACCTGTCTGGCCAGCAAGTTCTAGTGTCTTAGTTAGGGTTCTATTGCTGTGACGAGATGCCATGACCAAAGTAACTCTTATAAAGGATATTTAAGGTTCAGAGGTTCAGTCCATTATCATCAAGACTGGAAGCATGGCAGCATCTAGGCAGATGTGGGGCTGAAGGAACTGAAAGTTCTACATCTTGATTCAAAGGCATCCAGGAGAAGACAGACTTCCAGGAAGGTAGAAGGAAGGAATCAAAGTCCACCCTCCCCCCACCCCGGCAGTGACACACTTCCTCCAACAAGGCCACACCTACTACATCAAGGCCACACCTCCTAATAGTGTCATTCCCTAATAGTTTGAATAAAAAACATATTCAAACCACCACACCTGGAGACCTTCTTGCCTCTCTTTCTCTGGCATCACATTGCAGGTCAGCACCATACTGGATTTTTTATGTGGATCCTGGGAATCTGAACTCAGCTCCTCCTGGTCTCCCAACAAGCACTCCACCAACTGAATCATCTCACAGACATGTTTTATTTGCTTTCAACCGTTCAGATGGATGCATGAGGCTTTTGGATACTGCTTTACTTTACACTTCTCTGATGACTAACGACATTAGCACTTTTTCAAAAGCTTATTAGTCATCTGGGCGTCTTCTTTTGGGGGGAGAGGCTGTCTCCATTTTATCTCCCCATTTCTGTTGCTTCTTTTCCTTTGGGTTTGTGAGACCTTTTAAAAAATTTCACATACTTGAGTTATGACTCCATTATTGGTGGCATATGTTGTCTGAGTCATGCTGTCAAGACTATCATTCTTCGTGGCTTTCAGTACACATAAGGATGCGTTTAAACTGGGTGGAATTTTCTAAAAGTGAAATTTCATGGTCATGAGAGTTTTCAATTTAATATGTGCTTAGAAAATTTCCTGTCTGTGATAGACTACTCTGACAAAAGGAAAGGGGAGGGGTGTTATTTAGGTTCACAGACTGAGAATGCAGTCTGTCAGGGTAGGAAAGCCACAGTGCCCGGAGCATGAGGCAGCGAGTCACCATGCATCCACAGTCAGGAGACAGGAGATGAATGATGCTGCTCACCTTGCCCTCGTCTTCATTCAGTCTGAGAGCCCAGCCCAGGGAATGGTGCCGCCCACGTCTACACTGGCACTTCCCTCGTTAGTTAACTCAACTTAGACATTCCTTCATAGACTTGGTCTCTTGGTGATTCTAGATGCTGCTAAGGTGACAATATTAACTAACCATTAAAACATACAAAATATATAAAAGGGTGGGTGCAACAGCATGCATGTATAATCCCAGTGCAGGGGCAGCAAAGACAGGCAGAATTCCTGGTGTTTTTGCCAGCTAGCTTGGGCAAATCAGCAAATTCCAAGTTAGGAAAAAATCCCTGTCTTTAAAAAAAAAAAAAGAAAGAAAGGAAGGAAGGAAGGAAGGAACGAACGAAAGAAAAAACTAATATGGAAAAGAAACTCAACATTACCTTTTGACCTGCCATCAACAGACATACATAGGTTTATGTATCTCTGCATACACACATGTGCCCAGTGCATACATATAAAAACAGTTAAACATGAACTTCATTACACCCGTCTGTGTTTATGCTTCATGTATGAAAGACACGTGATGCATAACAAGGAGAAGATAATCCTTTGAGCTTTGAGGAAAGTACCCACATGATAAAGGCAGGCAGGAACCCACCTCCAGCCCCCTGGAATTTCCTACCTCTAATTTTGCCTCCATATAACAAGAAGCACTACATCTTGGTGTCCATTCTTCCAAGCAGTTGGGCACAGTACACCACAAGTTTTGCTTAGCTGGACCTTCTTAAGATGGTCTTAGATCTCAGATCTTCAAGGGAACATGCCACAAGTAACATCCTCTGTCCCCTCTGTAGATAACTTTTTTATTTCAGCTTTTCCTATCATCCTAGAGACCACTCATACATCCAGATTTCCAAGACAGAACCTCAAATCTCTAGATTCCTCGTCCTTATCTTCCCAGTGGCTCTCAGTGACATCAAATCCATCCCAATTACTTCTGCATCCATAAAGGTGGCTCTTCCTCTCCATGCCTCTTCTGTCACTAGCTGTGTATCTGTTGCCACAGTTCACCTTCTACATTTCCTTCATACCAGTAACCTACTGTGAAAGATTAAATGGGTTCATGTATCTGAATACTTGGTCTCCAGTTGGTGAAACTGTTTGGGAAGGATTGGGAGGTGTGGCTTTGTTGGAGGAGGTGTGTCACTGGGGGGGGGCGGGCTTTGAGATTTCAAAAGACCATACCATTCTAGGTGTGTTCTCTCGGCCTCAGGGTTGTGTCTCAAGATGTGAGCTCTCAAGATACTGCTCCAATGCTATGTCTTCCTGCCTGCTAATAAGGATGGACTCGCCCTCTGAAACTGTAATCCCCAAATAATCTCTCTCTTTCTATAAGTTGCTTTCTTTGGTCACTGATGTCTTATCATGGCAGTAGATAACTAATGTAGCTGTGAACCTACTTCTTATGGAGTAACCAAATGGGCAAAGCTAAACATATCTAGCTCTACTCCCTTATAAAAATGACCAAATATAGGAACTTCGCCTAACAAATCAGACCCTTTCTTCTCCAGCCTCATGGTCTGCCTTCCATGTGACCTTTATCTTCCTCCAACAAAGCATTATTATTTCACTCAGATTCTGCATGTCACTCCTGGCCCTTCCCCTCACTTCACACACCCTCTCTCTGTGCCATACACTCACTCTCTCCCCTGCCTCTCCCTGACTCTTCAACCCTCCAAACCCAGTTTGAGTGACATGCCACTTGAAGGTATCTCCTGACCAGCCCCACCTTCCCCTCACCTTCGCCTCTGTTCCCTGGAGCTCAGAGCATTCCTGTCATTCCACTTAGCAACTTGAAGGAGTTCTGATGACCTAGAGTCAGCCTTTTCCGCTAAACCATGAGACCCAGGAACACAAAGCCAATTGTATTCATTTTGTGTCTTAACCTCCCTGTTCTTCACCCTCGCAAAGTTCTGGCTCATAAGATTGTTCATAAATTAAATGCTCTCCAAATGTAAGAATCGTTGCAATCATGTGGCAAGCCTTTCCAGTCACTCTGTTTTGTGACCTGTCTTTTATTTTGTTTAAAAAAAAATTAATTATGTGCATGTATGTGTGCCTGTGTGTGGGTATGTGCTTATATTTGTGTAGGTGCACTCAGAGGTCAGAAGAGGGCATTGGGTACCCTTTGTAGTGGAGTTACTAGCAGTTGTGAGCTTCCTGGTGTGGGTGTTGGAAACTGAACAGAAATATTCTGCAAACACAATACACACCCCTAACTATTGTGCCATCTCTCTAGTCCCTTAATTTCATTTTATTAATATGGAATCATCATATTTTATATTGTTTCATTAAATGGCACACACACATACTCACATATTAAAAGATAAATAGTACTAAAACAAATAAGGAATTGAGGATGTAGCTCAGTGGTAGGGTGCCTAGCATTTGCAAGGTCCTGGGTCTAATCTTATTAACTCAGGGTAGATGTATGGGCTATATATAGTTTATGGTATAGTTATGGGATATTGCTATCTATTTTCTCTATGTGTGTATGTGTTTCCTATACAATTTTACATAGAAAAGGGATTCTAAATATACTTCAAATAATTTTCATTATTTTTATTTGTGTGCATGTGTATATATCTGCACATGCCATAGCAAACATGTGAAGGTCAGAGAACAGAGTTTCAGGGGTCTTCTCTCTTCTTCTACAATGTGGGCTCTTGGGGGGTAGTGCCTGACTGCAAGTACTTTTAGCTACTGAGCTAGTCCACTAGCTCCTAAAATATATACTTTAAGCTTTTTTAAAAAAAAATTTATGTGTATGGATACTTTACGTGAAAGTGTGTCTATGCACTACAATAATGCTTGGTTCCCATGGACGCAAGAAGAGGACATTGCATAGTCTGGGACTAAAGTTACAGACAGTTGTAAGACTCTGGGGTAGGTCCTGGGAAAGTGACCTCAGGTCCTCTGGAAGAACAGCCAGTACTCTTAACCATTGAGCCATCTCTCTAGCCCTTTAAATGATAGTTTTTAGAATTTCATTTCTGTAGTTTTAGCATGCCTTATGAGAAAGATTGAAATAAAAATACACAATGTAAATTGGAGTCTTCCCAGGTTTCATTGCGTGAAGTCTCTTCATAGCTCTAAAGGTGGATCTTACCATCCAGTACCTTTGAAATGCTCTCCATGGGGTAATACTTGGGGAAGCAGAGCATCAAACTCTTCCAGTCCAGTCAGCATAAAGATGGGGTTCTCCATAAATGGGTAGAGTTTACCTCTAATCAAATGTAATTGGAAAAAAAAACACTTCAGAAAGGTACTAGGTCCCCTTCTTCTGCATTTTGTCAGCTTAGCCAAAGTCACAGAAGAACATTTAGATTAAAACAATCCAAACAGACATTGGGCTCTTCAGTTGGGTTTGGCACTGCCAAAGTGACAGCTTTGTAACAAACAATAAATGGACAGCAGTTGGGAGTCCGATCTTTGGAAGGATACAGTTCTAAAGCTTCTCCCAGGATCCAAGTCTGACTTACGTGTAAAAGGCATTCTACTCTAATGTGATTATCTAACAGCACCCCACAAGCTTTTCATACAACCCTGAAACTTGGTTTGTAATACTTCCTTCCTGCAATTACAAAACTGTGGGCAAGATGGTTCAGTGGGTAAAAGCTGTTTGCTACTAAGCCTGATTTCAATCTCTGATGCCCTTGTGGTGGAAGGAGAGAAGCAACTTCTGTAAGTTGTCCTCTGACCTCCACATGCATGCTGTGGCACCTACGTACCCTTCGATGATAATTACAAAAATGGTGATGATGATGATGATGGTGACGGTGATGGTGAAATTTATTTTTAAGAAGGGCTTGCAAGATGGCTTCATGATTAAGAGTGCTTGTTACTTTTTTCAGAGAACCAGTGTTCAGTTTCCAGTACTCACATGGTGGTTCACAACTGTCTATAACTTTGGTTCCACGGAATCTAACACTCTATTCTGGCCACCAATGGGTATCAGGCATGCATGTGATACACAGACATACATGAAGGCAGAACATTTAAAGTAAACACATACACATAAAACAATGTATTTTTTTAAACTTTATAGTCCACTGGATCACTTTTAGTATGGCCCTGTCCCTCTGACTTCAGTGTGTGCGTGTGTGTGTGTGTGTGTGTGTGTGTGTGTGTGTGTTAGACACATTAGAAGTCAGAGAAAAGCTTTTGGTAATCAGTTCTCTCCCATTACCAAGATTGGCACCAAGGGTCTTTACCAGCTGAGCCATTTCACAGGCTTATCCATATTTTATATTTCTTGTAGCTCTCATGCCATACAGAGTTCATGGTGCTCAGTTTAAACAGTAGCTTCACAAATGAGCAGGACACAACTGCATCTAACAACATGTGGTTACTGGGAATTGAACTCAGGACCTCTGAAAGAACAGTCGGTGTTCTTAGCCAGTGAGCTATCTATCTAGGACACAATTGCATCTAAACTCTCCGACATTGAGAAAAAAAGATTGTGAGTTTGAGGCCAGCTTAGGCCACATATCAAAGACCCTGTAATTGAAACAAAACAACAGGGCCTGGGGAAATGGTTCAGATAGTAAAATGCTAACAGCTCAAGTGTGAGGACCAGAGTTCAAATCCCGCAGGATCCACATGAGAAGCTGGGTGTGGTGGTATGCACCTCTAACCCTAGCACTGGAAAGAGAGGCAGATCCTTAGAGTCACTGGCCCACTAGTCTTGCTTAAGTGACATCCTAACCAAGTGCAGAATGTGGCCATTAGTGGATCATGATGGAAAATAAAACTGACAGAAATGATATTTTTAGGACACTTAGAGGAATTTGGAATGTATAATAGATGAAATTATGAAATCATTAGGTTTCTTAGGAGAGAGGACGTCAGTTGTGTTACATGAGAGAAACATCATTAATCTTAGGAGATGAAAGAGGAGATATTTAGGAGCGAAATGCCATTCTGTCTGCAACTTATTACAAGGGGGGATGTGTGTGTGTGGTGTGCATGTGTGGGTGCTCAGGAATATGCATAAAGAGAGAACAATTAGGATTGGGAGATGAATGAGCAGATAAAAGTACTTGCTCTGTGAATATGAGGACCAGAGTTTAGGTTCCCAGAACACACCTAAAACTCAGGTGGATGGGGGCTGGAGAGATGGCTTAGCAGTTAAGAGCACTGACAGTTCTTCTAGAGGTCCTGAGTTCAATTCCCAGCAACCACATGGTGGCTCACAACCATGTGTAATAGGACCTGATGCCCTCATCCAGTGTGTCTGTCTGAAGACAGCAACAGTGTACTCATATAAATTAAAACAAAAACCCATCAGGTACCTGGTATTTCAGGTATCCCCAACCCCACCCTACCCCACTAGACCAATAATCCCAGTGTTTAGTAGGCAGACAGGAGATCCCTGGAGCAAGTTAGCAAGTTAGACCAATCAAATTGGTACTTTCAAACTCTCAGTTCGGGGATAGGCGGAGCCTTGATATATAAGGTGGAGAGTATGGAAGACGTAAGACACTTCCGAATAGAGAATGTTCATATGCACAAATATTCACTGTGTCCTTCCACACACAAATAACACACGCACACACACACACACACACACACACACACACACACACACAAGAGGGAAGTGCTTAGGCATGCTCACAGTGTCACACACTCCATGAAAGATGGGACCCCTCAAATTCTTTGAAGAATTCAGACATTTTAAGAGAGTCAACTTCATGAAAAATTAATGGGCAAAGTAAATTTAAAAAAAAAAAAGACTGAAGAGGCATCATAGCTGAGTGCAGAGTGAGGCTGTTAATGGATTGCAGATCAGGATTGCAGATCAGGGGGAATGTAAAAGTGACAAAAAAAAAAAAAAAAAAAAAGAACCCAGACATGTTTAGACTACTAAGAGAAATCTGGACTGTATAATAGATGAAATTATGAAACTGTTAGATTCCAAGAGAGATGACATGCTGGAATTATACAAGAGAAATGTTGGTCTTGGGAAATGGAAGAGAATGTGTTTAAGATTTAAAAAAAAAAAACAACAATTATATGCTATTTGTAACTTATTCCAGGTGTTTGGGGGAAAGGTGTGCCTGGGTAGATACAGATGTGTGCATCCGGCCCTCCCTATGTGTATAGCATGGTGTCATACTAACAGGTCTGTCTATGCAAACTAACGGGCCATTCTTTTAACTTTCATGTGACTCAATTTAAAAAAAATATTTTTTTTTTCAAAACGATCCCCACCAAGATTACTTTGTAGAGAAGTAGAATCTCAAACCAGTGAACAAAAACCTTCAGGAATCAGATGATAAGTTATTACCGAGGCACTGAAAGACACTGTCAGTATAGAGAATGACAGCTGGATGGAGGTAGGAACGCTTTGTCTAGGGGTCAGTGCAGGTCTGTCTGAGAAAGTGACAGTTGGCTCTAGTACTGAATGACGAGAAGGAAACAGTTCTGGGACGTGGTTCAGAACCACTACACAGAGGGGAACAGACAAGCCTTGGGGTTGAGTTAACTTAGTGGTTCAAGAAACTTAAAGCAAGCCTGAGGTTGTGGCTCAGGGGTAGAGCCCCTGCCTAGAATCCCCCAGGGAGGGGCTGTGGGCGTGGCTCAGTGGTAGAGCCCTTGCCTAGAATCCCTTAGTGAGGGGCTAGGGGCGTGGCTCAGTGGTAGAGCCCTTGCCTAGAATCCCCCAGGGAGGGGCTGGGGGCATGGCTCAGTAGTAGAGCCTCTCTTTGCCTAACTTTCCCAGTAAGGGGCTAAGGATCAGCTGAGTGGTAACACATTTGTCTAAAATCCTCCAGTCAGGGATTGAGGGCATGGCTCAGTGGTAGAACACTTGGCCTAGAATCTTAACAATGAGGGGCTGCGGTGTGTGTGTGTGTGTGGCTCAGTTGTAAAATGATTGCCAAGCATCCCCCAGTGGGTATGGCCTGGAGTTCCAGACTGCAACCAGAAAGAGAAAGTAAGCTGAGTACCAGCATGTATCTCTCTCTCTCTCTGCTTCCTTCTTTTTCTTAATCGAATATATTCTTCATTTCCATTTCAAATGTGATACCCTTTCCCAGCTTCCCCCTCTCCCCGAAAACCCCCAACCCATCCTCCCACCCTGTCTCCAAGAATATGCCCCTCCACTCAACCCACCCACCCGCCCCCTCGATTTCCCCATGCTGGGTCATCTATTGAAGGGGAGTGGTATTCGGAAGGGCGTGGCTTTTGGTGGTTGCTGGGTAGCAAGTCCTGCGCAGTCCCCCTCCCGGCCCCCCCTCAGCACCTCTGGGCCTCCAGAGGTGGGAGGGGGTTCTTACCAAATGCCCTGAGTGCAGGATACTAGTGATACTAGGAAGTATCAGGAGATGTGTCTTCGCTGTGGCAGACCGGGAGTGGGTGAAGGATCTGAAGGGGTCTCTCTGCTTCCTAACTGCAGATAAAATGTGGCCAGCTGCCTGCCGCTCCTGCCTGCCGCCATGATGGACTGAACCGTGAGCCCAAAGAAAGCTTTCCTCCCTTAGGTCATTTTTGTCAGGTATTTTATCCCAGCTATGAGAGAATTAATTAATATACACATCAAAACCCTTCTTACATATTAAATGTTTTATTGAGTGTCTATTAGTTTTGTTCCTTCAGTGCCAAGGTAAGCCTTTCTAAAACTGCTTTAGCAGAGCAGGACAGTGGTGGCTCACGCCTTTAATTCCAGCTGGTAGGAGGCAGAGCCAAGGTGATCTCTGTGACTTCTAAGCCAGCCTGGTCTACAGAGCGAGTTAGGGACAGCTAGGCTACACAGAGAAACTCTTGAAGGAAAAAAAAAAAAAACAAAATCTTTAACAGAATCTTGTAATCTTCTCTCTGATCTAACTCCCGTTCCCGTCTTCAATCATAAATCTACCAGGCAAGCATTTACTGACCATTGGTTGCATAACTGACTTTATGTGAGGGCTAGAGAAACCATGAACATGAGATACACTTTCAGCTTCTGGTATAAGAATGGAGGAAAATACTTGGACAATAAAAGATCAGACAGGCTCTGGCCTCACTGTAAGACTGTAGGTAAGGGGTCTTCTAAGCCAGGGGTCTAGCTCATTCATCAGGCCCTGAGTTCTCATTCCCAGCATCTATCTAAAGGAAGTATGGCGGTGTGTGTCTGGAGCCCCAGTTGAAGGCATGGGACAGACTTGTAACTTGTTGGCCAGCTTACTTGGCCAAATTGATGAAGATATCTAGTCTAAAATAACAAGGGGAACACACCCAATATTGACATCTAACCACATGGGTCTGTAATGCCTATGCATGCGCAGTGGGCACACATGCATGCACGAGCACACAGACACGTCACATACACAGACGAGAAATACACGCTGAAAGAGACAACAAAGTCAATATTTAAAAAAAAATCAAAGAGTTTTAGAGGAAGGAAGGAAATCGTGGAAGAAATCATAAGGTCACAATTCTCTCCCTCGAGGTTGCAAGAGACCTTTCTAAATATAAAATCAGGGGAAGAAAACACATACAAATGTCAATATAGCTCACCTTACTCGTTTAAAATGTGTACACACAAAGAAAGACACTATCAACAGTATTGACTCAAGCCTTCTAGGACAGTTCGGTGCTGTGTGCAGATGAAGAATGCTTTCTGAATGAAGTCACTCAGCAATGACGGGTCAAATGTAAACAGGAAAACAGAAGGTGGGTGGTGGTCCATGTACCAGATAAATATCTTTGGGGGCTAGGGTGGGAACAGAGTAAGGAACAGAATCAGAGTGTTTTGATTTAGTCCTGTTGCCGTGATGAACACTCGCGGGAAAGAACTTAGGAGGGAAAGGGTTTATTGAGCTTAGGTTTCCTGGTCAGAGTTCATCACGGAGGTAAGTCAGGTCAGGACCTGAAAGCAGGAATCTGAAGGCAGGTCTGCTTGCCACTCCACACATAATTACCTCCTACAAAGAACTCACTTCACAGTCAAAGCAGCATGTCAGGAACCACGGAGGATGCTTGCTGGCTCCCTCGAGGGCTCATGCTTATCCAGCTTCCTTACACCCTCCAGGACCGCCAGCCTAGGGAATGGTGCTTCCCACAGTGGATCTGGGACGCGCAAATGTGCACACACACGCCAATCTGAATGAGAGAATTCTCCAGTCAGGGGTCTCCTCTCCAGTGACTCCAGGCTGTGACAATTTGACAGTGAAAGCTTAACTAGGACGAAGGTAGAGAGAGAGCAAGAATAAGATACTGAATGTGCTCTGACTTCATACATGCAGGAGGAGTGCATGCATCGACCCACCCCAGCCATGTGTGCATACATTAAACATGTACACACACACACACACACACACACACACACACAGAGTGTGGTGGATGAGAATGGCCCCCAATAGATCCACATATTTGCATGCTGAGTCTCCTGTTGGTAAACTGTTTGGAAAGATTAGAGGACGTGTATCCTTGGAGGAGATGTGTTATTACTGGGAGTGGGCTTGGAGGTCCCAAATGCCAGACCCGCCAGGCCTTGCGTCTATCTCTCTTTGCCTGAAGCATACAGATCATGGTGTAGCTCTCAGCTACTGCTCCAGCACCACGTGTGCCTCCAAGATCCCCACCATGATGATAACAGACTAGGCCTCTGAAACTTTAAGCAAGCCCCCCAATGAACTGTTTTCTCTTATAAGTATTGCCTTGGTTATGGTATCTCTTCACAACAATAGAACACGTACTAAGACAGACAGACAGATAGACAGACAGACAGACACACACACACACACATGAACATCTCTGATAATTTAATATGTTAGAGACACAAACAGAACCTTGGGGACCCTTGATCCAAAATCGGATTGGAAGTGGGATGTTGGAGATAAAGGTCTGCCCTGTTGGAGGAGTGTCCCCTGTTCTGCGTTGCATCCACATCCGCAGTCGTGACTCGTACGGGCATCTCATCACAGCGGAGGGGTGGGGAAGCAATGAAAGACGCAGGAAGCGTCGGCTTCCCTCCATCATTTGTTTCTCTATTCCCACCAGCCCCCCGTTCCTGACGCTGGAGCAGCTGTCGCTCTTTAGTCAGAAGATGACAAAGAAGTATTCGGTTCAAGATGAATTCTGGGGCCCCGGCAGTGTGTGGGTTGCAGTGTAATTATTCTATGGAAGAGTGTGCGTGTTCCAGCAAATTACACCCTTCAGTCCCCTCATTAAGCCGTGCCAGAACAGCGGCCTGCTGACTCACTGACGATCCTGTCAGAGGCTTCACCTCGGGTTTTTCCAAGCAGCAGGTGGCAAATGCCAGAGCAAGGGCTGTCTAGTGGACTCTTTCCTCCCAGATGCCAGTAAAGAACGAAAGCCAGGCTGGAAGGAAGCTGAGTCATTAAGCTACCCTGTAGGCAGGAGGACCTTCAATGTGCTCTCCAGAAGCCATGTTTAAAAAAAAAAAAACAAAACACAAAAGCCAGGTGTGTGGGATGTGTTTGCAGAGCCCTGCAGGCATGGAGACAATGGGGACAGTGGAGACAGAAAGATCCCTGGATCTCACTGACCAGCCCCAAGTCCCAGTGAGAGACCCTGTCTCCAAGGAGGTGGATGGCTTCTGAGGATAAACAATGAGGTTGCCCCTCTGGTCTTAACATACACAAGTGTGCATCTTCACACTCATGAACAAGTGTGCACATGCACACAAATGCACATGAACACACACACACACACACACACACACACACACACGCAGATATGTGAGCTGGAAACAGGGCTCGTCAATTAAGAGAACTTGCTGCTCCAGCAGACGACCCGAGCTCTGTTTTCAGCACCCACATCTGGTGGCTCACAACCAGATGGATGACCAGCTCCTGGGGATCCCATGCGCTCTTCCAGCTTCAACCAGCACCTGCGTACACATGGACATCCCCTCCCCACCCACCCACATACACACGTCACTGAAACATAAGAGCTGGAGAAAGGGCCCACTGGGAAGAGGTCATACTGTTCTTGCACAAGACCCAAGTTGTTCTCTTAGCACTCACCGTAGGCAGCTCACAAAAACCCAGAACTCCTTCTTCAGAGAATCTGATGCCCTCTTGTGGATTTCATGAGTGAGCACTGCTCTTGTACACACACACACACACACACACACACACACACACACACGGATAGGTATAATTTAAAAAATAAATTCTTTATCTCTTTTTATTGAAATAAAATTGTTATGCAATATATTTTATTATGTTTCTTCTCCCCCAGTTCCTTCCAGAGCCTCTCCAACCCCTGTCCCCATCCAACTTCATGTCTTCTCTCCGCTCCTCCTCTCTTCCCCTCCCCCTTTCTCAAACAAACAAATACACAAAATAAAACCAAAAAACCAGAAACATGCGCTCATGGAAACATGAAAATGAAAATCAAAATAAATAAGTAAAAACCAATAAGGCCCCAAAAAAAAAAGCCCAAAATAAAGCAAATTAAGACTAAATATCATTGGATTTATTTTGTACTGGGCATAGTCATGCTCTGAAATGTGATTAATATTCACAGTGAGACTCCACTGTAGAAAACTGAGTGTTTTCCCCCTGCCAGTAGGAAAAGCTACTGCAGACAGCTTCTTGGTTATGGTAGGGAGCCCATGTTCATACCACCCCTCAGCACTGAATCCCCCCAATCTTGCTTGAGCCTGTACAAGTCTGTGCAGAGTGCTACAGTCTTTGTGATTCCTATGTTCTTCAGTCCTGGAAGACACTGTTTGCTTGGAGTGGAAAATATTCTTAATAACATATTTTTTAAAAAAAGAAAAGAAAAAGACATGTTAATCAAACTAATACACTTTTTTTGTCTTTTTTTTTCCTATACAAGATCTCATGCTATAACCCAAGCTAGTGTGGAACTCTGAAGCCCAGGTTGCTCTCCAACTTTGACAATCCCCCTGCCTCATATGCTGCTATATGCCTGGCTGCGGATACACCACCTTCAGATGGTGGATTTAGTGAAATAACTGTAGACGGAATCCAGATAGACATCCTGGAAAGAGGGATGCCCAGTAAGAAATGAGATCAACTCCAGTTGAGAGCTTAATATGCCTTTCTACCTAGCACAGGGGAAAGTGTCAACAACTTACCAAGCATAACTACCTTCCTGGTGTTAAATGTATACTACACCATGGTAATCGACTAACCTCTAAGACATGGTGGGGTGTGTCTTCTTGCACTTACTGATCAGCAGACTATTGTTCTATTAGCTTATGTGAGGTGGGGTCCTCTCAGGAGCAAGCAACATGATAAGCATGCCGTGTGTGTGTGTGTGTGTGTGTGTGTGTGTGTGTGTGTGTGTGTTATGTTTGAGTACACGTGATTACAGAAAGCACAGGAGGACCTTGGATATCTTGCTCTGGCCATCTTCCGCCTGACTCCCTCTGAGACATGATTTCTCACTGGCCCTGAAACTAGGCGGGTGGCCAGTGAGCCCCAGGGATCCTCTTGTCTCCACCTGCCACCGTGCTGTCCCCAGCACTGCAGAGGTGGTGACGGCAAGGTTCCTAGAGCTTGCAAACAGGTGAGCAGTACCATAACTGGCTTTTCAAATGGATGCTAGGGTCTGAACTCAGATCCTCATGCTTATATAAGCAATTCTACCTATGGTGGTGGTTTGAATGAAAATGGCCTCCATCAGCCCATAGGGAGTGGTGCTATTAGGAGGTGTGGCCTTGTTGGAGTGGGCGTGGCTTTGTTGGAGTAGGTGTAGCTTTGTTGGAAGAAGTGTGTCACTGGGGGTGGGATTTGAGGTCTCACATGCCTAAGCCAGGCCCAGTGTCACTCTCTTCCAGCTGCCTGAAAAATCCAGACATAGAACTCTCGGCTACCTCTCCAACACGCCTGCATGCTCTCCTGCTTCTTGCCATGATGACAGTAGTCTAAACCTCTGAACTGTAACGTTTATTAACTGTTTTCCTTTATACGAGTTGCCATGGCCATGGTATCTCTCTAGAGCAATAGAAGCCCTAACAAAGACACCCACTGATTCATCCCCCCAGTCTCTTGCTGAGCAAATCTTAAAAGTGCAAGAAAGCCCTGGCAGGTGGGCACAGCAGCGTGGCAAAGTTCACGGGATTCTGGGCCTTATAAACCCTCACTGATTTTCAGTCTTTGGCTGGTCGAAAGTTGTCCAGGGAATCCATTAAAAATAACACCCAATTTGCTGACTCTGAATCTGTCTGTACAAGGGGCCTCGGCCTCTTGATTTTTAACAAGTTCCCTAGGTAGTTCTGAGCCACACCAAAGCTGGAAGACCATTTGGCTCAACGGTTGAAGAATTCCATCATGCTTAGCTCTTGGGGAAGAGGTAATTTTTCTACATGGCTCCTACAGCTACACTGAAGAAAGCTGCAAAAAAAAATGGCTTTGCAAGCAAACTCATAGAGTACCAAAGACCTGGCATTACAGCCGTTCCTTCATCCTTTCTATGATTCACAAGGGAAAGGGGGAAAAGGTAGAGCCACCGGTCCCCAAAATCATGTTGTCCCTGGAAAAATTAACATAATCTGAGGAACAGTAAACAAGAATAAGGATTCATAGTACTTCTATTTCTGATTTTTTCTTATTCATATGTATACATCTATACATCATATGCGCATCTGTGGATGCCTGTGTGCATGTGTGTGCAGGGGCCCATAGAGGTCAGAAGAAGGCGTCTGATCTCCTGGTGCTAGAATTATAGGCAATTGAGAACAGCCCAGAGAGGATGCTGGGAACTGAACTCCTCCACCCCCCCCCCGAGACAGGGTTTCTCTGTGTAGCCCTGACTGTCCTGGAACTCACTCTGTAGACCAGGCTGGCCTCAAACTCAGAAATCCACCTGCCTCTGCCTCCCAAGTGCTGGGATTACAGGCGTGCACCACCACCACCCAGCAGGAACTGAACTCCTAATCATTGAGCCATCTCTCTGGCTCTAATTTTATTCAAGCAGCCAGGATCTCTCTGTTCCTTCCAATTTTACTTAGCTGTTTGCTTACTTGATTAGGAGTTTTATTTTGTTTTACCTATTTTTTTAAATTAAAACATTTATTTTTTTCAAGATATATTTATTATTATATGTAAGTACACTGTAGCTTTTAGACACACCAGAAGAAGGCATCAGATCTCATTACGGATGGTTGTGAGCCACCACATGGTTGCGGGGATTTGAACTCAGGACCTTCGCAAGAGCAGTCAGGGCTCTTAACTGCTGAGCCATCTCACCAGCCCTAGAACATTCACTTTTAAACTTTATTTCGATATGTTATTCGTGTGCGTGCATGCCTGTACAGGCTTGGTGCACACATGGAGGTCAGAGGACAGTTCTCAGGAGTCAGATCTCTTTCTACCACGTGAATCCTCAGAAACACTTAGATTATCAGGGGTTGTAGCAGGCATGCTTACCTATTGGAGGCAAGTTGGAAGCCCTGCCTTGCCCTATTGGAGCAGGATTTTGCTATGTATCTCAGGCTGACTTTGAATTCCTGGCCCTCCTGGCTTTGAGTCTCCTGGACTGGCATTTTAGACCTACACTACAATTTCTGGATCGATGTTACGGTCTCTTGGTTTTCTGTTTGTTTGTTTTGGTTGGTTGGTTTGTGGTTTTGTAATTGCCGCTGTTACTTGAGTCCTTATCTAATTACCCATGCTGTCCTCTAGACTAGAGAGGCCTCTTGCCTCTGCCTTCTGAGCGTGGCTGGGCACTACCACGTGGATTTCTAATATTAGCTTTAACAGCTATTATGCCTCCAAATTAAGCCGTACAGTGCGCTCCTGGATTTCTATCAGGCATATTCCTGTTACTCCCATATTTTCCTATACCATACTTTAAGTTAGCAGGAAGTTTACATCTTATAGTGCCTTTTGAAAGGACTTTTTAAAAAATTATGAGTGTGTGCTTGTATGACTGTACAGGGCTATGTGCCTCTACAAGAGACATCCACAGAGACGAGAAGAGGGCGTCAGATCCCTTGGAGATGAAGTCACAGGCAGCTGTGAGATGCTTGACACGGGTGCTAGGAGCCCAACTCAGATCTCTCTGCAAGAGCACTGAGGCATCTCTCTGGTCTCTGTGTAATCCTTTGCTTAGAGTGAGGATTGCAGCAGGGGCAGGGACGGGGGCAGGTAGAAGGAATTGTGGGTGTAGGAGTCAGTGTGTCTAATCCTTTCTTATGGGGAGCACACAAGTGCCACAGTGCCCGTGTGGAAGTAAGAGAATGACCTCGCAGGAGTGAGTTCTCTCCGTGCAGAAGCGGATGGCTAAACTCAGGTCCTCGGGCTTGGAAGCAGGTACCATGGAGCCATCATGCTGATTCTTCTACTAATTGCTTTTACATTCTGTTTCGTTTCATTCTAGTATCTTTCTACTCCTCAATTCTTTTAGTTGTTGTTTTTTTTTTTTTTTCACAAAAGTAGGGACTGGGAATGTTCTTAATAGAAGAGTATGTAACCTCTGATTAAAAGCTCACAGTGGAGCTGGGGAGATGAGGCGGTGGGCTAATGTACTTTCCTAACAAATGTGAAGAGCCGAGTTTTAACCCTAGAACATGTGTAATAAGCTGGGTGTGTTGGGTCATGCTATAATCCTAGACTGGGGAAGTAGAGACAATTGAATCCCTGGAGCACAGTAGCTGTGGAGCGAGTGGAACCGTGTCACCAGGCAGAAAGACCGAGAAGGTCGAGCGGGTTAAGGAACTCCCGGCAATTCTCGTAATTGAGAACTGGAAGGTGTTTGAATCTGCTCCTGACCCGATTCCTGTCCTGAAGCACGTGACCGTGACACCCCGCTAAGAGGACCATGACAGCTGGTCGTGTAACGAAGAGCCCAGCCTGGGAGTCCTCCAAGCTAATGGAGGGTTTCTAGATGGGAAAGCCTGAGGGTTTAGCCAGTACGCTTCCCTTCCCGGACATTCCTTCCTGCAAAAGGTTCACCCTGAGTGAGATGTAGGCAACTGTTTTCCCACCGTGAATAAACAGTTTGGACAAGCAAGGATTGTCTCTCTCTCAAGAACCACCATGGGGGGGGGGAAGCCTTCCACCTAAGCAAAAAGGCCCCTCCGAGCTTCTGACATTCACCCGGAGCTAAGCTGGACTCCCCCTGGACCCAGGTCCATCGCTGGTCCATGAGCCCCTGTTCTCAACTCCTCACAGTTCCTAGGGGCCTCTGGGTATACAGGGGTATGAGACCCACAGCCTTGGTCCCAGGCCACCACTCCATTTCTCACCCAGAGGAACATGGGCCGAGGCTCCCATCTGCCCGGAGTGCCATGAGCCCAGTACCCTGATGGCAGCAAGAAAGGAATGTAGCCTAGAGCCCCCGCATGCCATCTCCCTGAGCTGCATACACACACCCCAGCAGTAAGGCACGACTAGGACCCACAAGTGGCCAAACAGCCTAGCTTACTTCATGAGTTCTAGGCCAATGAGAGATCATATCTCAAAGCAATAAGATGGACAATACCTGAGAACTTCAGTAAGATTGACCTCGGACTTTCACATATATGTAAAGTATGTGAGTATGTACACTTACACACACACACACACACACACAGATACACACAGACAGACACACATACACAAGCATGAAATAGAGACAGAGACGGAGACACAGAGACAAAGACAAGCAAGAGAATGCTTACAATGAATAAAATAAATGTTATGGGTGGGCGTGGTGACCTGTGCCTATTACAACAGAATTTGGGAGCTTGAGATAGGAAAATCACAAATTAAAAGCCGTCCTAGGCTAAGAGTCAATTCCAAGCCATCTTGTCCTATAGAGTAAGACCCTGACTCAAAAGGGGGGTGGGGCCTCAGGAACATGCTTTAGTACTAAGAATTCGTGCTTTGGACACCGCCACTGAGAGCCTGGGGCTGGAGCTCAGTGGTAGAGGACTGCATAGAATCCCCCAGTGAGGGGTTATGGGTATGGTTCACTGGTAGAGCACACGCCTACAGTCCCCAACTGAGGGACTGGAGTGTGGCTTAGTGGTAGAGCCCCTGCCTAGAATCCCCCAGTGAGGGGCTGGGGGTGTGGCTCAGTGGTAGGGCCCCTGCCTAGAATCCCCCAGGGAGGGGCTGGGGGAATGGCTCAGTGGTAGGGCCCCTGCCTAGAATCCCTCAGGGAGGGGCTGGGGGTGTGGCTCAGTGATAGAGCCCCTGCCTAAAATCCCCCAATGAGGGGCTGGGGGCGTGGCTCAGTGGTAGAGCCCCTGCCTGAATCCCCCAGGGAGGGACTGGGGGCATGGCTCAGTGGTAGAGCCCCTGCCTAGAATCCCCCAGTGAGGGTCGGGGGCGTGGCTCAGTGGTAGAGCCCCTGCCTAGAATCCCCCGGTGAAGGGCCGGCAGGGCTCAGTGGTAGAGTGGGCTGGGGTGTAGCTCAGAGGTTGAACTCATGCTCGGCTTGCTCAAGTTCCTGAGCTCCATCCGCAGCATCAGATGAATGGATGAATAAATGCATCAGTAAGACACGATGTGAATGGCTGTGAGAGGATCGTGAAGGGCATCTAGATGGCATTTTCTCCGAGTCATCTTCTCCCCACCCCCTCCCCTCCCCCCTCCCCCCGCCCGCATCTTATCTCAATCCTTGGATGGTGATAAATGGCTACTGGCTCCGGGGAATCATAGCATGACTTCCTTCCCAGGTCAATTTAATGAGCCCTTCTCTCAGCCGCTGGCCAGGTGCCGGCCGAGGGTTGCAGAAGCAGCAGTCCAGAGTGCAGAGGCAGATCGGGATCCAGCCTTCCCTGCTCCTGGGGTACAGCGCCCCTAGCTTACATGCAGGTGAAGGTGTGCATGGCTCAGCTGTATAGCCTTCAGAAGGTGGGGCTGTGGGCTGTGGACGAAGCTCAGTGGGTACAGCACTTGCCTGGCATACACAGATCTCTGGGTTCTGTCCCGAGCAGTGCCTGAACCAGGCATGGTGGTGTATGCCTATAATTCCAGCAGTGGGGAGTTGAAAGCTAGAGAAAGTTCAAGGTCATCCTCGGCAACATATGAAGTTTGTAGATAGCCTGGGTATGTGAGACCCTGTCTCAGAACAACATGAACCAACCAAACAACAACCAAACTAGCAAACAATCAGCAACAACAGCCGCAAGACCAACAACAAAATAGACATTGGTCGTTGCCACACATTCAGGAGGGAACCAGCAATCCCACCCCGTCTGCCTGCCCCCCAGGTGTGGCTCCTGACCCAGGCAGCTCCTCATTTTGATGAGTAATGTTTTTTTTTCCATTCCTCTGGAAATAAATAGGGGCCATGGGTTAAGTGGTCTACACGGTCTGCCCCAGCCATCTAGAAACAGAAGAACAATAGAGCCACCCCGACAAGGAGAAATGACAAACCTGTGTGCGTCACTTATAGGTTTATGTAGCATGTGTACACTGACTTAGCTCTGTGAGGGAAAGCTATTTTCCCCATTGGCTGCCAAGCCAGAGATACGAGAACAAACAGCCAGACTGGAGTTCTGTACTGACAGGTAATCTCCAGATCATCATTCCTTCTGTATACAAGCTTCACACATCCACTGTGTTTTTTTTTATATGTCTTTATAACAACACCTTACCCTGTAGCCCAGAGTGGCCTTGAACTCATGGTCCCCTCCCTCAGTCATTCCCCCCCAACCCCCCCATCCAGTGTCCTGACACCCCACCCCCACCCCAGTGCTGAGATTATAGACACCATGCACCACCATGCCTGGCTTTGGTGCTACATTCTTTTGTGGCAAGTGGGTGAGGCTTAGCAGTGGCATGAGTCTGGTGGGTGCCTCTGGGGGGGCATACTTTCTTATCATTACTCTTAGCTTTTCCAAGGATACATGAATGAGCGAGCATTGATGCTGGGCTGGGTGGTTCCCGCTATAATCCTTGCATTCTGGAGGCTGAGGCAGAGGACCACCACACCACAAAGTTGAGGCTCTCCTGGGCTATGTGGTGACTTTCTGCCCATCCTGGACTGCAATGGATGGCCCTGTCTCATGAGAATAAAAAATAAATAGATAAAGGAATGGCAGCCTAGAGAAATGGACCAGTAGTGAACGTGCAGCTCTCACAGAGGACCCAAGTTACCTTCCCAGTGTTCAAGTGAGCAGCTTACGAGACCTGTAACTCCAGCTCCAAGAAATCCAATATTTCGGACCTCCAAAGCACCTACATATACCTGTACATACAAATACAAACAAAATAATATACAAAAGTGAGGAGGGAGGGAGGGAGGGGGGATTTAGGATTGTAGATCCTTTGTGTTTTCTTAGCATATACTAAGCTCTAGATTTGGTCCCCAGCACCACATAAACCAAACTTATTTGTTCTTTATTCGAGTTAGCTTTCAATCATAATAAACACTGCGGCCAAATGCAACTCACAGCCTATGGTGAAGGGAGTCAGGAGAGTCAAGCAGGAACAGAGAGGAAAGAACCTACCTAGGGGGAGTACTGCTCACAGTGGGCTAGGCTGATGGTTCTCAACCTTCCTAATGCTGAGACCCTTTAATAGAGTTGCTTATTTGTGGTAACCCCCAACTGTAACATTGTTTTCATTGCTACTTCATAAATAAATGTTGTCACTGTTATGAATCATAATATCTGTCGATATCTGTGTTTTTCAATAGTCTTGGGTAACCCCTGTGAAATCATTATTCAGGCCCCCTAAAGGGGTTCTGACCCACAGGTCGAGAACCAGTGGGCTAGACTCTCCCACAACAGCCATGAAAAATGCCCAACAGACATGCTCACAGGCCAATCTTATGGAGACATTTTCTCAACTGAGGGTCCCTTTTCCCAGATGACCCCCAACTTGTGTCAAAACAATACAAACCCAACCAGTATAGAAATACATGCCTGTATTCCTATCATATGGAAGGTAGAGGCAGGAAGCTAGTTTGATGGCAGCTTGGGACATACATATATGACTTTGTCTTAAAGGGAGAAACAAAGATTATTTTTAAATATTCGGGTGGGTTTTTAATTTTTCTATCTTTGATGTTTCCATTGTATGCTGGGCATCCATCTTGGAACTCATCAGCTATTTGTCTGACTCTGGACCATGGAAGATAAAATTCCAGTAACCCATGACCTAGTGACCCTTCCCCAAAGATGTACAGCTGTGAGCATCACCTTGTAAGGAAATGACTAACTTCTTTTTGGCTTCTGTAGCTTGTTTCCACAGGCATTCAAGGACTATTTCAATGTCAGCTTGACTACCTAATCTTGACAGAGCAAAACAATTCTTAGCTTGCTTAGACAAGGTCTTCTCATATTTTTGCCTTTAAAAAGCCATTCCTCATCCTCTGTCTCATGGCAGTTTCTAATTTGCCTCAGAGATTGCTGTCCTGGTACAGTACAAAAAAATATCTGGATTGTGTCTCTGGTCTTTTTCCAAGGGTCACAGAGTCCATAATGATGGTGGTTGGTTGGTTGGTTGGTTGGTTGGTTGGTTGATTGGTTGGTTAGTTGTTGGTTGGTTGGTTGGTTGTTGGTTAGTTGGTTGGTTGTTGGTTGGTTGGTTGTTGGTTGGTTGGTTGTTGGTTGATTGGTTGGTTGTTTGGTTGGTTGTTTGGTTGTTGGTTGGTTGGTTGGTTGGTTGGTTGGTTGGTTGAGAAAAGATCCTGTTGGAACAACTCAAGCAGCTTTGAATTCACTAGGTAGCTGTGGACAGTCTTCAGTTTCTGACCCCTCTGCCTCTACCTCCCAAAATGCTCTGTTTGCAGTGTAGACTACCAGACCTAGCTGGGTATGACGCCTCAGTAACAGGTTAGCTTTTGTCTGAAAATGATTTGATGTTGGCATTTAAAAATAAACAGGAAATCTGAGCACCCCTTCATGTTAGAAGCTGCTATCCACAGGTGTCTTTTTTCTCCTCTCTGATTTGGTGAAGAGATAAACTCTAAAGCCCTTTGTCTCCCTTAAATCGGCCATGTGACAACTCTGCATTCCCCATAACTATCCATTCCCCACAGCACCGAGAGGTCGAGTATTCATGACCTCTGTGAATGGCAAGAAAATCAGGTAGAGCAGATGAAACGCAACTTGCATAGGACTAAACCCTGGATGCCCAAATGTCCCCTGGAAACAGTTAACTTAGAGCACAAGAAAGCTCCCTGGGCCAGCCAATTGGCATGGTGGGAAAAGACACTTTCGACCAAGCCTGATGACCTGAGTTCAAGCCCCAGGACCCACATGGTAGAAGGAGTGGACTGGCTCCTCCAAGTTGTCCTCTGACCTCCACATGTGGACTGTGGCACTTGTGTGCCACCCCTGCCCACACATACAAAATAAATAAAAATGTAAAGCATAAAAATGTTAAGACTACCCCGTCAGGTGCCATACAGCACCAAGGTTCTCCCCCTCATGCTTGCTTCTGTGCCCTCTGAACTTGCCCAAGCTCCCTTCCGGCTTTTCAGGAACAACTACTATCCCCATGCAAGGAGAAACATCTCTAACATATAGCTGCTACACCATGAAGTGACCTAGAGGGCATTAGCCCTCCCCCCCCCCCCGCTCCCGAGTCTCAAATCACAAAGACAGGACTCACTGGCTTGTTTTCTAGCCACACAAGCTGGGCTGAGGTGCCCATTTCTCTGGTGGGCATGGCCTGGAGCCAAAGCCAAATCTTTAGTTGTTTGCAACCCTGGCAATTCCTCACTATCTCTCAAAGATGTTCTATCATTATAGATGACTGTGGCAGGGTCTAAAGTGAGAACCTCTCTTCCTTCTCTGCCTCCTCCTCTCCTTTCTCCTCTTCTTCCTCTTCTCTTCCTCCACTTTCTCTTCTTTTTCATCCTCCTCTTTTTCCTTCTATTCCTCTTCTTCCTACATATTTATTTTTCTCCTCCTTCTCTATATATACACATTTTTAATATATTTGTATATCAGACCATGTTAAATGACTGGCATTGCAATTATATATCTTCGATGCCATCAAATATCTTGGCTCCAAACTCATCATCATTTTCCTGCTCTGCTTTCCAAATGCATGTACCACCACACCTGGCCAAGCTGCTCTCTTGATACTAATTCAAGTTAACACTGAATATTTGATCTATCCCTAGACTGAGAAAAACATACATAACAGAACACCTGTATGGATGAACCATTTAATCTCTCAGCATCCCAGACTAGAGAGATAGCCTGGCGAACAAAGGTATATGTTGCCAAGCCTGACAACCAGGGTTTGATCCCCAAGACCCACACTGAAGAAGAGACCTCCCATATGCTATTCTCTGACCTCTATGCCCATACAATAGAACATGTTTGCACACATACACACACAATAAACAAATGTAAAAAAGAAACTCTCAGAAACTCAATGATCTTATCTGTAAACTCTCAACATATATATGTATATGTATATATATATATATATTGATATATATGCATACATATTGATATATATTTAGATATATGTGTATAATATACATATATATTCCTTTTCTGTAACTGTGAACATACATATACAAATATATGCAAATATTCACACATATATTCATAACTTACAGACATAGCATACATTTACATATATTTTTATGTTTGTTTTCAATATGTAATATATACAGTGTGTGTGTGTGTGTGTGTGTGTGTGTGTGTGTGTGTGTCTTAACTCCTGTGCTTAAAATCTATGCTAAAAATTGCCTCTTAGGAAATGGCTTAGTGGGTAAAAGTGCTTGCTGTTCAAGCATGGCGACTTGAGTTTGAATATCTAGCATGTACATGAAAGTCCAAATGTAGCCTCTCATAGGCCTGTAACTGCAGTACTGTCAAGGAATGGACACAGAAACATCACTGGGGCTTCTTGGCTTCCAGCCTAGCTCCAGATTCACAGAAAGGTCTAGTCTCAAGAGATGTTTCAAGAATTCCTTCCCTAGAGAGTCTTAAGCAAAAGTTTACCCTTTGCTCGTAAAACATCCCAATGTCAATCAGATCTGCTGAACTGGAAACACACAGGTTAGGTTCCTTCCCTGCATCTATTCCCCTGCTTGCAGGGTCCTCTGGGGCATGCTCACCTGCCCTGAGTGACCTGCTGTTCCCTCACCCCCAGAACTCCATTGTTCTACCAACTCTCTGCCTGCCTTCCCCCATCAAATTCCCTCCCTGATGTGTCCCCAGAGGCATACCCAGCTGCTAGGAGATTTGTGCTGTCCCCTGAATTTTATTGTTCAGCCAAAGGCTACCCACCGGAGGCCTGCTGCACCAGGAACATGGAGGTTAGGCCACCCCTCCCAATATCTGCTACATCAGGAACATCTGGGGACAACCAGATGGTTAAAGGTCAGTGTAAGAATACAATCAACAAAATCCAGGGCAATATGACACCTATCAAGCACAGCTACCCCACTACAGAAAGCCCTGGATATCCTAACAGAACTGAAGCACAAGAAAATGACCTTAAATCCAATCTTATAAAGATGATAGAGACCTTTAAAGGGGAAATTAATAAATCTCTTAAAGAAACACAGGAAAATACAACTAAATGAGTGAAGGAAATAGATAAAATGTTCAAGACCTAAAAATGGAAAAAGAAGTAATAAAGAAAACACAAACTGAGGGAATCTAGAATGGAAAACCTAGGGAAGAGAACAGGAACAACAAACACAAGCATGACCAACAGAATACAAGAGATGGAAGATAGAATCTCAGATATAGAAGATATGATAGAAGAAATTAAAAGAAAAATGATAAATCGAAAAAATTCCTGACACAAAGCATCTAGGAAATCTAGGATACCACAAAAAGACTTAATCTCAGAATAATAGGAAGAGAAGGTGAAGAGTCCCAGCTCCAAGTCCTAAAAATATTTTCAACAGAGTCATGCAAGAAAACTTTCCCAACCTAAAGAAAGAGATGCCTATAAACTTACAGAACAGCAATTAGATTGGACCGGAAAAGAAAATCCTCCTAACACATAATAATCAAAACACTAAATGTACAGAAAAAAAAAGAAAGAATATTAAAAGCTGCAAAGAAAAAGGCCCAAGTAGCATACAAAGGCAGACCTATCAGAATTACACCTGACTTCTCAACAGAAATCCTAAAAGCTCTAAGGGCCTGGAAAAATGCCTTGCAGCCTCTAAAAAAAAAAAAAAAATCATAGATGCCAACCTAGACTGCTATAACTAACCAAACTCTCAATCACCATAGACAAAAAAGATAAGAAATTTCAAGACAAAACCCGAATTTAAACAATACCTATCCACAAATCCAGCCCTACCAAAAAAAAAGTATATATATACTAGAAGAAAAAATTCCAACCCAGAGCATCAAAATAAAAGGAGCAATCATTGGTCATTAATATATTTCAACATCAATGGACTCAATTACCTAATAAAAAAAGACACAGGCTAGTAGAATGGATGTGTAAACAGGATCCACCATTCTGTTGCATACAAGAAACACACTTCAGCAATAAAGATAGACATTACCTTAGAGTAAAGGACGGGAAAAAGTTTTCCAAGCAAATGGACCCAAGAAGCAAGCTGGCATAGACATTCTAATATCTAATAAAATGGACTTTAAACCAAAATTAACCAAAAGAGATGGAGAAGGACACTTCACACTTATCAAAGGAAAAATCCATCAGTGTGCTGTCTCAATACTGAACATCTTTGCCCTAAGCACAAGAGCACCCACATTTCTAAAATAACCAGTGCTAAAGCTTAAACCACAATTAGAATCCCACACTTTAATAGTGGGAGTTTTGAATACCCCACTCTCATCAATGGACAGGTCATCAAGACAAAGACCAAACAGAGAAATAATGAAACTAATTGATAGTATGAATCAAATGAACTTCACCAATATCTACAGAACATTTCACCCAAACACACACACACACACACACACACACACACACACAACCTTCTTCTCAGTAGTTCATGGAACCTTCTCCAAAATTGATCATATAGTTGGTCACAAAGTAAGTCTCAACAAATACAAGAAAATTGAAATAACCCCTTGTATCTTATACTAGCATGAATTAAAGCTGGAACTCAACAAGAGCAGAAACAACAAAAAAGCCTACAAACTCACAGAAACTAACAACTATCTACTCAATAATCACTAGGTCAGGAAAGAAATAAAGAAAGAAATTAAAGACTCTATAGAATTCAATGAAAATTAAAACATAACATACCCAAACTTATGGGACACAATGAATGCAGTACTCAGAGGAATGTCCATAGCACTAAGTGCCTTCATAAAGAAATTAGAAAGTTCTCATACCAGCAATTTAAAAGTACATCTGAAAGCTCTAGAATATAAAAAAGAAGAAACAAACACATCCAAGAGGAGTAGACAGCAGAAAATAATCAGACTCAGGCCAGAAATCAATCAATTAGAAACAAAGAAAATATACAAAGAATCAAGGAAAACAAGGGCAGGTTCTTTGAGAAAGTCAGCAAGATAGGCAAACCCTTAGCCAAACTAACTAAAAGACAGAGGGACAGTATCCAAATAAACAAAATCAGAAATGAAAAGGGAGGATGTAACAACAGACAATGAAGAAATTTAAAAAATCATTAGGTCTTACTTCAAATACCTGTACTCCACAAAATTGGAAAATCTAAATGAAATGGATGATTTTCTAGACAGCTATCACTCATCAAAGTTAAATCAATACCATGTAAACGACTTAAACAGTCTTATAATCCCTAAGGAAATAGAAGTGGCCATTAAAAGTTTCCCAACCAAAATAAGCCAAATGGTTTTTGTGCAGAATTCTTTCCGGCCTTTAAAGAAGAGCTAACTAATATCAACACTCTTTAACGTATTCCACAAAATAGAAACAGAAGGAACATTGCCAAACGCATTCTATGAGGCCACAGTCACCCTGATAACTAAACCACATGCAGACTCAACAGAGAAAGAGAATTTCAGACCAATTTATGAATATTGATGCAAAAATAATAAAATACTCGTAAATCAAATCCAAGAACAAATCAAAACTATTACCCACCATGATCAAGCAGACTTCATCTCAGAGATGCAGGGATAGTTCAATATATGAAAATCCATCAATGTAATTCATCATATTAACAAACTGAAAAAAAATCACATGATCATCTCATTAGATGCTGAAAAAGTCTTTGATAAACTCTAACAACACTCCTTCTTCATGACAAAGGTCTTAGAGAGACCAGGGATACAAGACACGTACCTAAACATAATAAAAGCAATATACAGCAAGCCAATAACCAACATCGAATTAAATGGAGAGAAACATAAAGCAATTCCACTAAAATCACGAACAAGACAAGACTGCCCTCTCTCTCCCTATCTATTCAATATAGTACTTGAAGTTTTAGCTAGAGTAATAAGACAACTAAAGCATATCAAAAGGATATGTGTGAGAAAGGAAGAAGTCAAAGTATTTCTATTCACAGATGATATGATAGTATATATAAATGATCCCTAAAATTCTACAAGAAAATTCTTACAGTTGATAAACACCTTCAGCAAAGTGGCTGGATACAAAATTAACTTAAAAAAATGAGTAGCTCTCCTTTATACAAATGATAAATGGGCTGAGAAAGAAATTAGAGAAATAACATACTTTAAAATAACCACAAATAATATAAAATATCTTGGTGTAACTCTAAACAAGCAAGTAAAAGACCTGTTTGACGAGAACATCAGCCTCCAAAGAAAGAAATTGAGGAAGATATCAGAAGATGGAAAGATCTCCCATGCCCATGGATCAATTGTATTAATATAGGGGAAATGGCCATCTTACCAAACGCAATCTATAGATTAATGCAATTCCTATCAAAATTCCAACACAATTTTTTACAGACCTTCAAAGGACAATTCTAAACTTTATGTGAAACAAGAAAAAGCCCAGGATAGCTAAAATAATCCTGTATAATTAGAAAAACAAACTCTGGTGGCATCATAATCCCTGATCTCAAGCTGTACCACAGAGAAGTAGGAGTAAAAACTGCACAGTATTGGGACAGAAGCAGATATATTGATCAATGGAATCAAATCAGAGACCCAGAAATAAATCTACACACCTAAAAACACTTGATTTTTTTTTTTACAAAGAAGGCAAAACCAAACAATGGAATAAAGAAAGCATCTTCAAAAAAAATGGCGCTGGTCTAACTGGATGTCTACATAGACATAGAAGAATGCAAATAGAGCCATATCTATGGCCCTGCACAAAATTCAAGTTCAAGTGGATCAAAGACATCAACATAAAACTGGATACATTAAATCTAACAGAAGAAAAAGTAGGGAGTGGCCTTGAATGCATTGGCACAGGAGACAGCTTCCTGACAACAGGCTCTAAGATCAACAACTGATAAATGGGGCCTCATAAAACTGAAAAGCTTCTGTAAGGCAAAGGACACCATTGATAGGACAAAATGGCAGCCTACAGATTGGGAAAGGATCTTCATCACCCCTACATCCAACAGAGGGCTAATACCCAAAATATATGTCAAGAACTTAGATAACAACAAATCAAATAACCCAACTATCAACAGAGGAATCTCAAGTGGCTGTGAAGCATTTAAAGAAATTTTAAGTGTCCTTAGTCATCGGGGGAAATGCAAACCAAAACCACTTGAGATTCCATCTTAAACCCGTCAGAATAGCTTAAGATCAAAATCAACTGACAGCACATGCTGGCAAGGATGTGGAGCAAGGGGAACACTCCTTCATTGCTGATGGGAGTCAAACTTGTACAATCACTTTGGAAATCAGTTGGACAGTTTCCCAGAAAACTAGGAACAGTTCTATCTCAAGACCCAGCTATACCATTCCTGGACATATACCCAAAAGATGCCCCACTGTACAACAAGGACATTTGTTCAACTATGTTCATAGCAGTTTTATTCAAAATAGCCAGAAACTGGAAACAATCTTAATGTTCCTCAACTGAAGAATGCATTAAAAAAATTTGTAGTACATCTACATAATGGGGTACTATTCAGCTATTAAAAACAAAATTATCATGAATTTTGCAGACAAATGGATGGAACTTGAGAATATAGCCTGAGTGAGTTAACCTGGAGCCAGAAAGATGGGCATGGTATGTACTCACTTATAAGTGGACATCAGCCATAAAGTGCAGGATAACTCTGCTACAGTCCACAGACCCAAAGAAACTAGGTAATAAGGAGGTCCCAAGGGAGAATGCTCAATTCCAGAAGAGAGTGGGGGACATCAATCCATCCACAAAGCCTTCAACTCAAATTTTGTCCTGCCTACAAGTTGCGCAGGAATAAAGATGGAGCAGAGACTGAAGGAATAGCCAACCAAGGACTGTCCCAACTTGAGACCCATCCCATGGAAGAGAGCCAACCCCCGACACTATTAATGATACTCTGCTATGCTTGCAGACAGGAGCCTAGTATAACTGTCTCCTGAGAGGCTTCATCCAGCAGCAGATGGAGGCAGATGCAGAGACCCTACACTCAACAGGAGTCTTGTGGAGGGACTAGCATAGAAGTGAGTAAGACAGGGGTCAATGACACCCCAAGAAGACCCACAGAGTCAACTAACCTGGGACCACAGGTACTCACAGAGCCCAGTCTACCAACCAGGGAGCATGCAGGAGCTAGACCTAGGCCCCCTACACATTTGTAACAAATGTGCGCCTTGGTCTTCATGTGGGCTCCCTAACAAGCAGAGCAGAGGCTATCTCCTTCTCTATTCCCTACACTGGATCCCCTTCCCCACCACTGGATCCCTTTCCTTTCCCCTACCTGGACTGCCTGATTGGATCTCAGTGGAAGAGGATATGCTTAGTCCTGCTGAGACTAGACATTCCAGGGTATAGTAGTACCGAAGGGGTGGAGGGTTCTTCCCTTCTGTGAGGAGAGGAGAGGGAGAATAGGGAGAGGGATTTGTAAGGGTGGAACTGAGTAGAGGAGGAGAGGGCTGTGATTGGAATGTAAAGTAAATACAAATAATAATAATAGATTAAAAAACGGAAAAAGACCCCAACAACAAAGCAAAATATGATTCCACCAATTTCAACTCTGGGAATCAATGAGTTTATTGGACTTTACTTGCTGAACGTTGGTGAGGAGTTACTGAAAGGAACATGGGTAACCCCAGAGCTGCTGCCCTGAAAAGTCTTCACTAAGCCTGGATGATGGCTTCCCCATATCTGCCCAGATGGAACCCCTTCAGCTAACTTACCTGAACCTATATACTCTGCTACCTCCCAGATCCAGAGGTCGCGTGCAACTAGTACCAAATTGCACATAAATGGCTGGAAGGAATAACTATAATCTCAGCTAAGGGTCCAATTGTTATCCCCAGCCCCTCCTTCTCTAATGAAATGTCAATAATCCACAAGCCTACTGGGACTGTGTCTTGTAATCAGGTATAGCTGATCTTACAAACATGGTAGTTGTTTTGCTCAGAGGACCTGAGCATATTCATATTTAACAAGGGAATAAGGCTGAACAAGGTACCCAGCATCCTCTTCTGGCCTTCACATGCCTGTGTGCATGCATGCTCATACACACACACACACCTTCTAGCAAGCCCTTTCTCTGCTCATACCTACTCATCTTAAGATTCTTTTCTACATTGGTGTGGAGGATCCTGATTTACCTTAGTCAAGTCCCTTTCTAAAGATAAAGGGAATGCCTGAGGGTGCTCCAAGTGACAGTGTGGAGTTGTACTTCCATCCAACGTAAGAGCCATTTTCTGAGGAGCGTCCCAGCCTTCCAGAAATCCAAAGTGCCCATCTGGATCTTAAGTCCCTCTTAGCTAACAAGTAACCCCCCCCCAGTATAATCTCACACTTCAACATTCAGAATAACAGCATTAACTATCACCCTCTGGGTTAAAATAGAAAATACTTCAAATGTCAGCCCGGGCTGATCAGAAGAGAAGCGATTGAAATGCCTGCTGTTTCTGTAATGCAAGTGGGTTTATAAAGGACAGTGTCCGCAGGGTCCCATCATAAAACAAGACATGAGGACAGAGAGTCGCATTCAATTTGCAGTGCCAAAGCTCCTGTTAAGCCAGTGAAGGGCTCTCCTTAGGAGTTAATAAAATCATAATGGCCAGGCATCAGCTTTTCTTAATTTCCTTTAGTAGTTGAGGCATTTGCTCTCCAAGGAAGTCTTACGAAGTCATTTCAATCCATTCTTTCATCCTATTCCTGGTAGAGTGATAATTGTTATCCTCTTAAAAGCCATCCCTTCCGTTCCATTCCTAACAGTGTGATAATTGTCATTCTTTTTTGCTGCCTAACATCTGATCCCTCTCAATATTTTTTTGAACTACCAGTTAAAAGGGAATTAAAGCGCAAGGTGCTGATTTGTTCAGCCTCCCTTGCAGCTATATATGGACTTATGGCTTGATGTACCTGGACGCTGGGTAAGAAATCAGAATTATAAGGGTGAAAGGACTACACAGAGTTGGACACGTTGTGGTTGATGCAGCCTTGATTTCTGAATTGTAAGCATTGCTTTATAGCAGGCATGTCTCCAGGCAGCCACTGTACCCAGCCACTATGAGTATCGTTTCTGATCCAAACACAATGCTCAGTTTCCTCCAGAACTTCTAGGAGAGGCTGGTTCTATCAGTTATTTTCTTGTTGCTATGACAAAACACCTGACAATTAAGGAAGAAACGTTTGTTTTCGCTTACAGTTCAAGCGAGGAAGAGGGAAGAATGGGGCATAAGAACAGGGCATGGAAGCCATAGAGGCCAGAGGATGAGACAAGTCCTGACTTGTTTGCAATGTCAGGAAGCACAAAACGACGAATGCTGGTGCTCAGATCTCCATCTCCTTTCTCCATCTCTGCCTGCCCACCCCAGCCCACAGGATAGAGCTATTCACATCCCGCATAGGTCTTCCTACCTCAGTTAAACCAATTTAGAAATCCTTCACAGGGGCCTGAGGAGGTACCTCCGTGGATAAGATGTTTTCTGTGTATGCAGGAATAGTTGAACACTCACATGCAAAGGCCAAGTATGACCACAGGTGTCTGGAACTCCAGTATAACAGCCGAGGTGACCAGTGTCTCCCTTGAACACTTCGGCCATCCTAGACAAACCTGGTAGGTTCCAGGTTCAGTGAGAAGACCCTATCCCCCAAAAACATAAGGCTGAGAGCAACTGAGGCAGACAGGGCCAGTCTCCGACACCTACAGATGCATGCATGTACACACACGAATATGTATGCATACATATACCACATACACAGGATCAATCAATCGATCATAAAAAAATACAAACATACAATGCCTAAAGCTGGAAGGTTGCCCAGCAGTGTGGAGCACATACTGCTCTTTCAGAGGATCTGAGGTGGGTTTTTAGCACCTATGTCAGGTAGTTCACAACCGCTTGTACCTCCAGCGCTAGGGTATTCTATACCTCTGGCCTCTGTGGGCATCTCCACCCAGTGTGGGGTATACACCTCCACAAGCACACACACACACACACACACACACACACACACACACACACTTAAAAAAAATTAGAAAGACTGTCACAGAGATGTACCTCCTAGGTAGGTCCAAATCTAGCCATGTCAGTATCATCACCTTGACACATCTCCTGTGCCTGCCCTGTGCTTTCTTCTCTTCATCCTGGTGACTCCTGCCTATTCTTTGACATCAGCCTCACTGATGACTTCCTCCAAGAAGTCTTCCTTGACATAACTATCTTTTTTGACTGAACTGTCTCCATGTCTTGACACAGCTATAATATGCCTTGAAAGGTTTGGTCTCCTTTAGAATTCCACTGTTAAACTCAATCTCCAGTGCAAGAGTGTTGGGAGATGCAGGACTCTGGAAGACGCTTGAGTCATAAGGGTTCAACTTCTTCAGAGGTCCTGCCTGAGGAATGGATGCCCTATTCTTCCTTGCCAGACACAGAATTAAAGATACCTTTTTGGAAGCCAAGGGACCTCGCAGTATCTGCTGATCCTTCCATCTTGACTGCCTCAGTTTTCAAAGCTGTGAAAAAATGTTTCCTTTCTTTACAGAGTACTCAGCCTTATGTCTTCTTGTATGGGAACACAAACTAAGATATACTTACAAATCGTGTTTTTTTATATGAGACTAAAATTATGGCTAACGTAATAAATACATCCGGAATATCTTCTTATAGCCGCCCTAAAAAATAGCCATGCATAGTCACGTAAAAAATAAAACAAAATAAATCTTTAAAAAAAATAACAGTGAAAATAAAATTGAATTACTTAGTTTCAGATACTCTTCTGTAGGATCTAAAGTGACTAAATTCGTGTTATTTATTATGCTTCTCTCCATGCTGCAAAAATTTAGATATGCAAAATATTCTTACTTTATTTTACTCTGTCCACTCTACAAGGAGCCACGAGCTTTGTGGTTCAAAACAAAACAGGTGTCCTCTCTGGGTTCTAGAGTCGTCCTAGAGGTGATTCGGGTCTCTTCCCTGTGAAATTCCCCCTCTGACTTGAGCTTTGCCCAGCACTCTCTTCCTCACAGTCTCCCCCAAGGCACTGCTGTTCTTCTCTGAGCAACTGAGGATGGGCTTCTGGGGCTACAGAGGGAGTCAGACTGAAAGTCAAAAGTTTGGACACAACAGAATGTCCTTAATGGTATCGAATACGTCTCCCACCTATTACCAGCCAACTTGCTATGCCATCCCATGAGTGAGATTCAGAAGGTCAATAGTTCTGGGAGGGGGAAGTGACACAGTAAGAGGCTTGTCTTGCAGGCATGAGGACCTGAGTTTGATCCATTTGAACCCCATGTTTAAAAGCCAAACGAGGGTGAGATGGCTCAGTGGGTTTATATGCTTGCTACCAAGCCTAGAATCCTGAGATTGAATCCCGGGACCCACACAGTAGAGGGAAAGGCGCCAGAAAAGATGACATGTCTTCAGATATTTTGGTCTCAAGACTTCTTTACACTTAATAGTTACTAAAGACTTCAAAAGGGTTTTGTTTATGTAAATTACACCTAGTGATCATTAGCACGGTAGAAGTGGAGGCTGAGAAATTTTTAAAATGCCATCTTAAGGCAACAAAAAAGCCCACATTACAACTCAAATAGGAACCATTAGGAAAACACAGGTTAAGAAACAGTGGAACAGATCATCCTGCGTTCTTTATGTTTTGGGTTTTGAGACAGGGTTTTGTGTAGACCAAGCTTAGCTCAAATTCACTATGTAGCAGAGGCTGACCTTGAACCCCTCATTCTCCTGCCTCCACCTCTTGGGTGTGGGAAGACAGTGGGCACCACCATACCTAGCTCCCATCCTTCCAAAGGTTACCCAGGAGCTTTGGAGACTACTCCATCTGGGTTGCATACCAAGCTTGGTGCCTCCTGGCTGTGCCTCCGTGGGTCAGCGACTGATCTCCGAGTTTCCCTTTCTCTGAAAGTGGTGTATGAAGTGCTTATCACCACATGTGGCCTCTGTGGGGTTCTCAGTAAATTTCCATTTCAGTCTATCTTTCATAAAAACAAAAATGACTTTCCTGGCCCCTGGGAGACTGAATCGCCCACTGAGGCAGAGCTCGCTGCCGGATATGAATTCAGTTACATGGTATTTTTTATCATGGTGTGTATGTTTTTTGTGCATATATGCTGGCAAGTGCAGATGTGAACGGGTGCACATATACATATGCCTACAAGAGGTCAAGGGTCAACCTTAGGCGCCAGTCCTATAGGATGCTATTCTATATTGCTTTCTGAGATAGGGTCTCTCACCGAACCTGGGGGTTATTGTGATGGATTACCAGTGTGTACCATCATGCCAAGTTTATTTATGTAAGTTCTGGAGAATGAATTTGAGTCCTCGTGATTGTTGGGTGTGGTGATTTAAATATGCTTGGCCCGTGGGACGCGGCATTACTAGGTGTGACCTTGTTGGAAGAAGTATGTCACTATGTCGGCAGGCTTTGAAAGCTCCTAGTGCTCAAGCTTCGCCCAGTGCAGAGGAGACCCGCCTCCTAGCTATCTGTGGAAGGACCCTCTAGCTACCTTTAGATCAAGATGTAGGGCTCTCAGCTCCTTCTCCAGCGCCATGTCTGCCTGCACGCTGTCATGCCTCCCACCTTGATGACAATGGACTGAACCTCTGAACCTGTAAGCCAGCCCCAATTAAATGCTGTCCTTATGAGAGCTGCCTTGGTCATGATGTCTCTTCACAACAATGAAACCTTAACTAAGACACCAGGCAGGCACTTTACCAAATAGTCCATCTTGCAAATCCAGCTGTTTCATCATTTCCAACACGCTCCCAGATCTTATTAATGCTACTGGTCTAGAGTCTGCAGTTGAGAACTATTAATGTGGCCCTTTAAGAATTCAAATCTTGTACATGAGTACAAACTGTTTGCCAGCCAGATGTGGTGGTGCCCAACCCTCAGGAGGCCAAGGGTGGGGGACTGAGAATTCAAAGCCAACTTGGGCTACATAGCAAGACTCTGTCTCAAACAAAACAAAAACCAAGTTTTATTTCCTGGATATTTAATGAAACCCAAGTCCTGGAAGGTTCTTGGAAGCAAAGTATTTCCTGAGAATAGACATGGGTCTACAAAAAAACAAGAGACACCCCCCCTCCCTGACCTCATTAACTCTTCTTTCAGATTTCCATAAATAGATCTTCCATTTCCAGGTCCCACATTACAAGCCTCTCCTAAATACACAGAGAGGGCAATGAACTTTCACTGGTTGCCGTGTACACTGCATCCCAAGGTCAGGGAGCCAGAATTGACATCAGCTACTCATGCTTCAGCTTATACAAGCTTTAGTATCCTTCGGAAGACCTGATGTAAGCATCATTATCACACACATACCCAGACACGTACTCACAAGCACACACACACACACACACACACACACACACGCATGTGCACACACCAAGAATAAATCTTAGAAAGAAATGTGGGTATGGTGGGACATGCTTGTAATCCCAGAGCTGGACGGTAGAAACAGGGGGTCCTTAGGGGTTCACTGAACAGTAATGGTGAATGTCACATTCCAACTCTATCTCAAAAAGCAAGGTAACAAACACACAAAGTTGACCTCAGGTCTCCACATGTACCTGCACACCCACAGATACCTGCACACATACAAATATGTGTATGTATCCTTTCATGTACTATAAATACACACACACACACACACACATCATAAGAAAAGTTCATTCACTCTTGAGAAATTGAATGACGTGACAGTTGTTCCAAAGCCAAACCAGTGTCCTTGCTTCTATCTGTGAAGGAATTACAGTAACAGACCTGTGTTTGAGGAAGCATCAACCATAATGCAAAGGAATCCTTTCAGGCTCATGGACTAAGGAGCCAACCAGTGCGACTAACTAGCAGATGAATTTGCTCTCAAGAACTCTCTATGCTTTCTTCATTGTGGTAAAGACATTCACACTAGACTAAGAACTTTCTAGGCAAGGACTCCCTTGAAGGGGAAGCAGGTCCTAGTAAAATGCTAAGTGCCTCTAAAACCCTGGCCCTGGTTTTCTCCCCTGGTTGGTAGCTGAGCCCTGGGCTGTTGCACTGGGATGGCTAGCCCTCTCTCCTCACTCCTCCCTCTATTTATTCAAAAGGCTGGCAGCTGCTCCATTTTCAATCTGCTGTCTGGCCTCAGATCCATGGCCTTGAGCCCTGGGCTGGGAGCCCAAGAGACCTCCGAGAACACATCTTTTTTCCCTGAATGCCTGGATTTGATTATTTCCAGCTAGCTGGTGTTCTCCTGACCTAATCTTAAAAGCACATAATTATGTCATTAAGCGGCAGGACACAGCACACCGTGTGTCCCACTGGTGAGGGTCAGAATGAATCGGTGCTAAAGGACGGAGATAGAGCAGGACTCACCACAAAAGGGATGGGAAGAAAGAGGGCAGGAATTGAGCTGTGCTTACAGGCTCTTTGACAGTGGAGAGAAAGAGCTCCTTGCTGACATTTACAGGGAATAACATCTGTTTCATCAGCTTTCTGTTACTGTGACAAAATACCTGAGACAAACAACTTAAGTAGGAAAGGCTGTTTTGGCCCTCACGCAAAAGTGGCACAGTGTGTCAGGGAAAGGGATTGGTATGTGCTTTTAAGGTGTTCAATAATAACAAAATTCAGAGACTTGGAGACTGGAAATGCGGCTCAGCGGTAGAGCACTTGCCCAATATGTGCAAGGCCCTGGGCATCATGCCCGCCATCACAAAAGAATAATGATGTTGGCTGGGGGTGTATCTCAGTGGTAGAGTACTTGCTTAGCACGTGTACTGCCATGGATACCATCCTCAGCATCATAAAGTAAGTGATGATGATTATGAGGAGGAGGAGGATATTCATGATGATGGCGATGGTGGTGATGATGATGGTGCTCGTGGTGAGGAGGAGGAGGATGGGGAGGATGGGGATGAAGAAAATGATGGAGAGGGGCATGGTGATAATTATGAGGATGGGGTGAGGGATGGTGATGATGTAAATGATGGTGTTAGGGATAATGCTGAGGATGAGGATGGGCATATGGCTCAGAGGTACAACACTTACCTATTATGTGCAAGGCCCTGGGCTCCATCTCCAACAGCACAAAATTAGTTATTTTAATTATTAATTAATTAACAAGCTAATTAACCAATTCGGTGACTTAGTAACTTCTTTGTATGTAACTAATCTTTCTTTTTTTTTAATTAGATACATTCTTTACTTACATTTCAACTGTTGTCCCCTTTCCTGGTTCCCCTCACCCCAAAAATCTCATAAGCCATCTCCCCTTCCCCAATCAACCTTGCCCCTCTTCCCTGTCCTGGTATTCCTCTACACTATGGCATCAAGTCTTTCCAGGACCAAGGGCCTCTCCTCCCTTTGGAGACCATCCTCTGCTGCCTATGTTGCCATGGGTACCCTGTTGCCATGGGTAACTCCACGTGTACTCTTTGGTTGATGGTTTTGTCCCTGGGAGCTCTGGGAGTAGTGGGTGACTCGTATTGTTGTTCCTGCTGTGGCGCTGCAAACCCCTTCAGCTCCTTGGATCCTTTCTCTAGATCCTCCATTGGGGATGCTGGGCTCAACTCAATGGCTGGCTGAGAGTATCCCCTCTGTATTTCTCATACACTAGCAGAGCCTCCCAGGTGACAACTATATCCAGCTCCAGTTAACTAATTTTTCATCGTTACTGTATCCCATGTGTAGTCTGTGGGTAAACATCACCATGGGATGTATGTGAATGTCAGAAGATACTTTGCAAGAAGAGTCAAGTCTTTCCTGTGGTCCTGGATATTGAACTCACAGGTCATCTGACTGGGGAGCAGGCACCTTTAACCTATCGCCATATTATCTGACTAGTTTAATTACTGTTTATATAAAAATGAATTTAAAATAGATTAAAAATATGTGAGACAGGATCTTACTATGTAGCCCTGGCCATCCTGGAACTTACTCTGTAGCCCAGGCTTCCCTTGACCTCACAGAGATCCACCTGCCTCTGTCTCCCAAGTGCTGGCAATGAAGGAATATGTAACCAAATGAAACAATGAAAGAATCAGAAGAAAGATTGCGTCTCCTAATCTTGAAGCTGGCAATACTTTTCTGAGTCACATACAAAACCCAGAAGCATAGAAAAGAAGTTGGATAAATGTAATGAACGGAGTTAAAATACGGATACAAAGTATAGAAACCGTTCATGTGTGCAAATGGTTAGTTCCTTTAGGCATTTGGACAGCACATCCAAATCAACAAAAAAGATATCTGTCAAAAGAGAAAGGAAAACCAGTGGAGATAGCTCAGCAGGTAACCGTGCTCACTGGGAAACCTGACAACCTGAGTTTGATTCCCCAGAACTCAGACGGTGCAAGGAGAGAGCCAGTTTCAGCAAGCTATCCTCTGAACTCCACTTGAGGGCTTGAATACACAAAAACAAGCCATGTGCACACCAATGCAGATGCACACACAAATACTTACACACACACACACACACACACACACACACACACACACACGGGGGACTCCCACACTGGGATGAGAGTGTAAATTAATGCTTCCCTTGTAGACAGAGATCGGGATGCAGCTCTCACACCAAATTTAAATGTAAAATTCCACGTGCCCTTGGAGGTGTGATAAACTTCTGGGAGCTTATTAGAGACATGTTTCGAGAACTAGTTTTGATTCTTTCTACTGTCTCCATCTCTCTCCTCCCTCTTTCTCTCCTTATCCCTCTCGTCCCCATCAAACCTACCTCTCCCCCCCCCATCTTTCCTCCCTTCGGTGAGATGGCTCAGTGGTTAAGAGCACTGACTGCTCTCCGAAAGGTCCCGAGTTCAAATCCCAGCAACCACATGGTGGCTCATAACCATCTGTAATGAGATCTGAAACCTTCTTCTGGAGTGTCTGAAGACAGCTACAGTGTACTTACATATAATAAAATAAATGAATCTTTAAAAAATATAAATAAAATCAGTCTTTTTAAAAAAAAGATTTATTTATTTTATGTTTATGTATATGTAGCTGTGCAGAGGGTTGTGAGCCTTCATGTGGTTCCTGGGAATTGAACTTAGGACCTTGGCTCCAGCTGGCCCTGTGTGCTCTGGTTAACCTTGCTCGCTCAGTCCCTGCTTGCTACAGCCCAAAGATTTATTTACTATTATAAATAAGTACACTGTAACTGTTTTCAGACACACCAGAAAAGGGCATCGGATATCATTATGGGTGGCTGCGAGCCACCATGCGATTGCTGGGATCTGAACTTAGGACCTTCGGGAGAGCAGTCAGTGCTCTTACCCACTGAGCCATCTCAAAAGCAGTCTTACTGTATATGAAACCTAAGCTTGCTTCAAACTCTAACCACATTGTATCTACAGTCAAGGGGAAAGAGCCATAAATGAACCCATGCATCCTAGTACTCAGCTTGTTTTCTCACTCTTATACAACCTAGGATCCTTTGCCTAGACAATAGTGGTACCCACAGTGGGCTTGGTCTTCCCACCTTAACTAACACCATGGGCTTGCTCAAAGGCAAACCCAATCTGAACAATCCTTCATTGAGACTCCCTACAGGACTGATGCTAGATTGTGTCAGATTGACAGTTAAAACAAATCCCTATTTTCAAAGGTTCTCTCTTTCTCCTCTTCCAACCCTCTCTCTTCTCTCCCCCACTCATATGGCAAGAACTCAATGAGGAACAAATAAATGTGACTGTAAAAACCATTCCAGAGGCCATTTGAGATAGAGTCGTGCTAGGCAGCCAAGGTCAAACTCATACCCCTCCTGCCTCAGCTTCCCAAATGATGGTATGACAGGCGTGCACCACCATGACGCCCGACTTCACATTTCAACGTCACTGATTTCTGCTCTAATCTTTATTCCCTTGCTCCTCATCCTTGTTTTACGGTCAACCTGCTTAATCCATCATAAGGTCCCTGTACTAAAAATGTAGGTAACTTATTTTTTTCCTCTCTCTCTCTCTTTTCTACATAGGCGGATCCCAATAGCAGGACTTCTAGAACCCAATCCCAGAGGCTTCTGGGAGTTTTATCTCTCCATGTATTTGTTTTTATTTTCCCTTGAGATTCTATATTTGGTTTCCTTTTAGCGGTTTAAATTTGGCACTTCCTGGTTTAAAAATGTAAAGCTTTGGTTCTCAGAGTGGCCGTGTAAATTTTAGCTCAGAGGTGAGAGGCACATGGCTAGAGCAGCCATCACTCCAGGGACCACCGGGCACCAGGGAACTAAGTGAATTGTTGAGATGGGTTTTTTCATGGTACTGGAGCCTGAACCTCAGAGCACACATGTACTGCAGTGTCTCCAGCCCTTTTTCTTTTCTTTCCTTGACTTATTTCATGACATAAGGTTGAAGAGGCTAGCCTTGGACTAACTCTATAGTCCTTGAACTTACTTTGTAGCCAAGGCTGGCTGGCCTTGAACTGTGATCCTCTCACCCAGCCTCCTAAGTAGGTAAGCTAACAGGACTCCTTTGTATGGCAAGACCTCCCAGCCAGAACTGTTTTCTGATGAGGAGGACAGCTCTGAGCTCTGTGTATACCCCAGGCCTGTCCATAGAGGGTGCTTGCCTCCATAATACAGGGGTGACAGGGAAGCCATCAGGGATCACAAATAACATTCCTTTCCCAACAGAAGACACTGAAGGGTTTAGGAAACGAGGAAAAGGAAGAAGAGGACCTAGGCCATGGAATATTCACAGTACACTGGGTCTTTTTCATGTTCCCATCGGCTGTGTGGAAAACTCAGTTATTGTCATGTCATAGCTATGTGATATCAAACATCTGTTTGCTAGCAAATAGTTGGGTAATCGAAAACAGTATTTGTTGAAATCCCAGGCCCTGCAACAACTTTGCCAGGAATCTCTCCCTACCACCCACTCCCACCTTGAAGCCCTGGCCTTTGGCCACAGAACTCTTCTGGGGTGCCTTGCAATGCACAGACAGCCTGGAAGAGAGTTTTCTCAGTGTTGCCAGAGAGCAGACATTTGGCTTCATTGATTCAGATGTCTGGGTGTAGAAATGCTTGTGTTTATACAGATGTTTTGGTCACCAGAACAACACTAAAGACATCAGAGGGAGTAGCTTGCCTCTCCCAAATCTACATGCTTGCTCTGATCTTGATTTTTCCCAATGAGCTGAACTCCATGGGTTTTAAGCAAAAGCAACTCCATTTCACATTGGCTTATTCAATGTGACTGATTATTTATTTACTATGTATTTATTATAGTATTAGTGATGGGATCCAAAGCCTTATGTATGTTATGTAAGCACTCTACTGCTGAGCTATACTGCCTAGAGTTATTCTAGATTCCCTAGAGGATTGTAGGCAAGCCCTCTCACACTGAACCGTGCAATCATGTACATATTTTGTGAATAAATATTAACATTGTAAACTTATAAATGTACACATTTATATACATATGCATCACAGACATACTTTATCAGTATATATTACACATGTAAAGTTCATGTTATGAATATACACTTTATAGAAATATATTGAAAATATATAGATTAAGCAAGTATGTAAATGTATAAATAACAGGTTACATTTATATGTATTGAAAACATGTACTTTTCAAATTTATGTTGCAAATATATATTTTGCAAGCATGCATATTGAAAATATGTAAATATACATTACACATATACATTATGTAAATTTAATGCAAATAAATGTGTGACTATATATCCATAACAGGTTTAACGGCTTGCACTAGTTCCTTTTGCATAGCTTTGACCAAAAACCCTAGAGAAACCACCTTAGGGGGCAAAATTTATTTAAATCACAATTTCAGAAGGCTCCATCCACAGTGACTTAGCCCTGTGTACTTAGGCAGGAAATCGCTGCTGTAGAAATATGGCAGAAGGAACATTACTTCATGGTGAACAGGAAACAGAGCATAAAGGACTGGGAACTGGGTGTAACCTTCAAAAGTACCCCCAGAGACCTACGAGGACTCATCTCCAAAAGGTTCCACAGCCTCCCACAACAGCACTACTCACTAGAGAAGGAATGTTCAAATGGGGAGTGGGAGGTTCAGATTCAAACTGTAACTATGTTTCCTATGCTTATCTCCGTGCTCTTCTGTTTCCTTGATTTCTGTTTTCCCTCAAGTGCACTCAACAGTCTTTGATTCCATCCCTTTTCAGACTAAAATACCTTGTCTCCAGCATACTGCAACCCATCCAGGAAAGCTCATAGCTGTGTTAATTTCTGTTGTATCTTTCAGATGATAGAGCGCGGCTAGAGGGACTGAAGCCCTACAGTGGGAATCTGGGGCAACTTATGATGCCCCCCTGACAAGTCATAATGTCCCCTGTGGACACAATCCCACCGACTCTCCCATTGCTTCATCTCATTGCTCGGATGATATCTACCATCTCCCCATAGAGCATCCCATTCAAGGCTTGTCGGGGGAGGATATCTGTGTACATATGTGTGGAGACGCACATATGTACACATGCACATGAAGGTCAGAGGCTAATGTCTGGTGTCTTCAATCTCCTTGAACAGTGTTTTGAAGACCGGGTTTCTCACTGAACTAAGGCTCTCCAGTTTGGTTAACTGGTTGACCCATGAGTCCCCAGAGTCCTCCTGTCTCTGCATCCTCAGGGCTGGGATTATAGGCTCCCCACCGCTGTACCCAGGTTTTTCATGACTGTTGAGAACTGAACTCAGGCCCTAATGCTTGCATGACAAGCATGTTTTCCAAAGGAAAATCTCCCCATCCCCCAATTTCACAGCTTTAACCACTTCTTCCCTGACTCTTCTTGTTCCTCTTTGACCAGAGGAAATATCCCCCCCACCCCCAAGCTGGAAAAATCTTTTCTTTTTTTCTTTTTTCTTTCTTTCTTTTTTTTTAAGAAAACAGATTCCAGAGTTTCTGGACCAACTCAACAGCTCTAAGGTATGCAATCCGTTTGAACAAGAGGTGATGAATTCAGGAAACCACAGATGACCCGATTAATATTCCATCCCTGAGCCAGACAGAGAAACCCTGTCTGGGAAATAGATGACAAAGGTGAAGGATGAGCCTTGGCAGGGACTTGAATACTTCCCCCAGACAGCTTGGTGGTGCAGCATCCTAATGGAGTCTCCTTCTGACATGGCAGTCAGTGGTCTCCAAGGAGACACCTGGATACATGAAGGTCCAGTCCATTCTTCATCTGAGTGTGATCCTTTAAAATTAGGTGTGTGTGTGTGTGTGTGTGTGTGTGTGTGTGTGTGTAGACAATTTTCTTCAGCTAATCCTCTTCTATCGTGTAAATCCTGGAGACTGAACTTGGCATAGCAATGAGTACCTTTTACCCACTGACCCATCACACCAGCCTGTAATTTCTGAGATTGAAAGGGCATATGTGCTTCTTAGGTATTTTATTTTTTTAAATCGTTGTGTGAGTATGCTATGTGCATGTACAGGCTGTGTGCACACATGTGCAAGTGTGAGCATGCCAAGGCACACACGGGAAGTCAGTTGTCCACCTTGAACGTCAGGTCTCCCCTTCTATGGCCCCTGAGATAGCATCTCTTGTTCATCCTGTATATGCTAGGCTAGCTGGCCATCAGCTCATGGACATTCCCCTGCCTCAGCCTTCTGTCTCACTTTATGAGCACTAGCATTTCAGATGCACATCACCACATCTGATTTTATGTGGATTCTAGGGGACGTAATCCCAGATCCTTAGGCTTGTATAGCATTGGATTATCTTCCCAGCCCCAATCCCCATGTTTTAGAATAACTGCCCTTGTGTCCCTTAGACTATTCAGAGTACAATCACTTTTAGGAAGAAGATTACATTATAAGGCAAGCCATCAATTCTCTAAACTCTCAAAATGAAAGACTGTTTTTTTGGAATATTAAATGTGCCAGGTATTAAGATGGTGCTGTGTATAACACTCTAGTTGGGCCAGGATCTATCTGTACTGTTATTTGTTAGACATTTCTGAAAATATCAGTCTTTCAGTCTCTCCCTCTCCCTCCCTCTCTTCTTCTCCCTCCCCTCCCCTCCCACTCTCCCTCTCCCTCCCTCTCCTCTTCTCCCTCCTCTCCCCTCCCACTCTCCTTCTCCCTCCCTCTTCTCTTCTCCCTCCCCTCCCCCCACTCCCCATCTCCCTCTCCCTCTCTTGCTCTCTCTCCCCTCTTAGACTAATAGGAAAAAAGAAAAACTTTTTCAACACTCAGGCTCAGGCTGTCAAGATGGATCAGTGGATAAAGGTGCTTGCCACCAATTCTAATGATCCGAGTTTGATCCACAGGGCCCACCTGGTGAGAGGAGACAACTGATTCTGTGCACTGTCTTCTGATCTCCACATGCAAGTCATGCATGCATATGTGCACTCATACACACATACAATGTGATAAAGATAAACAAATAAGCTCACAGACAAAACTATAATCATGGACCTGGAATTACTACGTAAGAAAATAAGAGCACTGTTAAGAGTTCAATTGTAGCTGAAGGAGCTGTCAACCCCATAGAAGGAACAACATTATGAACCAACCTGTACCCCCAAAGTGCCCAGGGACTAAACCACCAACCAAAGAGTACACATGGAGGGACCCATGGCTCCAGCTGTATATGTAGCAGAGGATGGCCTTGTTGGACATCAAAGGAAGGAGAGGCCCTTGGCCGTGGGAAAGCTTGATGCCCCAGAATAGGGGAATACCAGGACCAGGGAAACAGGAGTGGGTGGGTTGATGAGCAAGGGGAGAGGGGGGTGGGATAAGGTGTTTTCAGAGGGGAAACCAGGAAAGGGGATAACATTTGAAATGTAAATAAAGAAAATATCCATAAAAAAACGAGAGAGAGAGAGAGAGAGAGAGAGAGAGAGTTAAATTGTGCTCCACTCCCCCTGAAAAAGTTATTCTAGGTCTGGAGAGGTGTCTTAGCAGCTATGAGCACAGGCTGCTCTTGCAGAGGACCTGGGCTCAGTTCCTAGCACCCACATAAACGTTCACAACCATCTGTGACTCTGGCTCTGAGTGATCCAACACCATCTTCTGGCTTCCAAGTGTACTGTGTTTCGTTCACAGGGTGTATGTGCATACATGTAGGCAAAACACTCGTACACATAAAACAAAACTAAATAAAATGTAAAAGGTTGTTCTCTAGTATCTACAAGCATGCAAACATAGGTGTGTATACACCTGAGCGCGCGCGCACACACACACACACACCAAAAAATTATCACTTAAAGCCACTCATATTCAAACTGTAAATTAAATAACACCAAGCTCACAAAACGTTGCTATGTGACAAGATGCTGGGGTAATCTTACAAGCTGCCTGTGCTCAAAGATAGACTCATAGAAAATCACCAGCAAAGTGGACTAAGATTTATTACCAAGAGGTATGCATGTGGTATTCATCATAATTGTGTTCCGATGAAGGTAGTACAGGCTGATTACTTCTCGTTTGTATAACCTTGATGTCATTATAGTATTGCTTCAACAATAAATATAGATTGGAGTGGGGGGGAGATCCATTTATATTAAGACATATCACCCTGAGAGGAATTTTAGTTTTGTTTATTGTTTTTTTAAGCCACAGATTGTTGCTTCTTGGGTTCTGTGAATATCAGTACCAGCTGAGTGGGACAGCATCCACTTTTAAATCCAGCTCTCAAGAGACAGAAGCAGGAGGATCTCTATGAGTTTAGGGGCAACCCTGGTCTACATGGAGTTCTAGACTGACTAGAGCTAAACAGTGAGACACTGTCTCAAAGAAAACCAAAAGAAAAACAACAACAAAAAGAAAAGGATAGCTAATGTTTCTGACTTGTAGGGAGATTGATAAATAGCATTTTCTTTAGAAGGCCCAGGAAAGTGCTTGTTAGTTGTCTGTGTGACATCTGTCTTCATTGTCAATGTGACTGGATTAAGGATGACATCAGAGATAAACCTCTAGGCACGTCTGTGAGGAACTTTCTAGATGGAGTTCATTGAAATAGGACAGCCCCCTCAAACTGTGGGCGGCACCATCCCATAGGCTGAGGGTCCTGGATTGAATTAAAAGGAGACAGTGAGCTGAGCACCAGCATCCATCTCCCTCTGCTTCCTGACTGTGGATGCGCCATGAGCAGCTGCCTCACGCTCCTGCCACCATGCCTTCCCCATTGTGATGGACTGGACCTTCAAATATGATCCATTAGACCCTTCCTCCCTTAAACTGCTCTCCTCGAGAATTCATAGCAGCAAGAATAAGTGATTCAGGATGGTTGGTGCTTAGCTTTGCTTTGAGGCTTTGTCTTTTGGGTTCCGAGTCCCGCCTGGCTGAGCAATTTCTCCACTGAGACTTTGTAAAACAGCAGAAGCAGCCACCCTGTCCTGCACATTGGAGCTCAATAACACGAGGATTCTCCAAAAAGCACAACCCAGCTGAGCTTCTGGAATCAAATCAAACAGCACAGCATCTACCGCCACCCACGTAGCTGTGTGTCCCTGCAGGACAACCTCAGTGGCAGCTTGCTGCATTTTCAGTCCCTGCCATTGCCAAGCTTGCATAGCTGAGAGACTAGGAAATGTAAAAAAAATGGGAGTTTTTGCTAAATTGTTGCTAATATGTATATATATATACATATACATATATGTATATGTATATATATATGTATGTATATATATATATATATATATATATAGCCTTTAGGAGTGATTAGTGTTTAGAGAAGTCATAGTCATACCCAAATATCGCCAGAAGAGAGCTGGTCTCTCAGGAGTGCTGGCATACCTGTGAACACAGGTGAGACCACCACCTGTGTTACAGAGCCCTTAGGACATGGGAACTGAGGAGCAGCCTGGGATAGGGTCCTTCCAGTTTCTGTCTGCAACTGGAGCTGATCCTATGCCACAGCACTCCATACCCAAATACCATTGAGGAAGATCTGGTCTCTCAGGAGTGCTGGCACTCTTGTGAGCACAGGTAAGACCAACACTTCTGCTCAAAATTCTGGCCCAAGAGGGACCATCTCAGAGTCATCAGGACATAGGAACCAAGGAACAGCCAGCAACAGGATCCTTCAAGTTTCCGTCTATACCCTGGAGCTGACCTTGTGCCACAGCTCTCCATACCCAAATTCATCCCAGAAAGAACTGGTCTCCCAGGAGTACTGACACAAAGGTTTGCAGAAGGAACAAACCACAGTCAGAGACAGCAAGACCAGCTAACACCAGAGATATCCAGATGGCGAGAGGCAAGGGCAAGAACATAAGCAACAGAAACCAAGGCAAATTGACTTTATCAGAACCCAGTTCTCCCACCACAGCAAGCCCTGGATTCCCCAACACACCAGAAAAGCAGGACTCTGATTTACATCTCGTGATGATGATAGAAGATGTTAAAAAGGACAGATATAATTCCCTTAAAGAAATACAGACTACAAGTAAACAGGTTGAAGCCCTTAAGAGGAAACACAAAAACCCCTTAAAGAATTACAGGAAAGCACAACCAAACACGTGAAGGAATTGAACAAAACCATCCAGGATCTAAAAATGGAAATAGAAACAATAAAGAAATCACAAAGGGAGGCAACCCTGGAGATAGAAAACCTAGGAAAGAGATCAGGAGTCATAGATGCAAACATCACCAACAGAATACAAGAGATAGAAGAGAGAATCTCAGGTGTGGAAGATACCACAGAAAACATTGACACAATAGTCAAAGAAAATGCAAAATGCAAAAAGCTCCTAACCCAAAACATCCAGGAAATCCAGGACACAATGAGAAGACCAAACCTGAGGATAATAGGTATAGAAGAGATGAAGATTCTCAACTTAAAGGGCCAGTAAATACCTTCAACAAAATTATAGAAGAAAACTTCCCTAACCTAGAGAAGGATAAACATACAAGAAGCCTACAGAACTCCAAATAGACTGGAACAGAAGAGAAATTCCTCCTGTGACATAATAATCAAAACACCAAATGCACAAAACCAAGAAATAAAAGCAGTAAGGGGAAAAGGTCAAGTAACATATAAAGGTAGACCTATCAGAATTACACCAGACTTCTCACCAGAGACTCTGAAAGCTAGAAGATCCTGGGCAGATCTCATACAGAACCTAAGAGAACAGAAATGTCAACCCAGACTATTATATCCAGCAAACCTCTCAACTATCATAGAAGACAAGATATTCCATGACAAAACAAAAATTTACACAATATCTTTCCACAAATCCAGCCATGCAAAGGATAAGAGACAGAACTCTCCAGCATAAGGAGGGAAACTACACCCTAGAAAAAGCAAGAAAGTAATCTTCTTTCAACAAACCTAAAAGAAGATAACCACACAAACTTAATTCCATCTCTAACAACAAAAATAACAGGAAGCAACAATCACTATTCCTTAATATCTCTTGACATCAATGGACTCAATTCCCCCAATAAAAAGACATAGACTAACAGACTAGATACATAAAACAAGACCCAGCATTTTGCTGCATATAGGAAATGCACCTCAGTGTCAAAGACAGACACTATCTCAGAGTAAAGGGCTGGAAAACAATTTTCCAAGCAAAAAGTCCCAAGAAACAAGCTGGAGTAGCCATTCTAATATCAAATAACTTTTACCAAAAGTTATCCAAAAAGATAAGGAAGGACACTTCATATTCATCAAAGGAAAAAAATCCACCAAGAAGAATTCTCAATTCTGAACATCTATGCTCCAAATTCAAGGGCACCCACATTCATAAAATAAACTTTACTAAAGCTCAAAGCACACCTTGCACCTCACACAATAATAGTGGGAAACTTCAACACCCCACTCTCTGGGCTGGAGAGATGGCTCAGTGGTTAAGAGCACTGACTGCTCTTCCTGAGGTCCTGAGTTCAATTCCCAGCAAACACATGGTGGCTCACAACCATCTGTAATGGGATCTGATGCCCTCTTCTGGTGTGTCTGAAGACAGGTACAGTGAACTCACATACATAAACTAAATAAATAATTCTTTAAAAAAAAAGACTCCACTCTCATCAATGGACAGATCATAGAAACACAAACTAAACAGAGATACAGTAAAACCAACAGAAGTTATGGACCAAATGGATTTAACAGATATCTCTAGAACATTTTACCCTAAAACAAAAGAATATACCTTCTTCTCAGCACCTCATCATACCTACTCCAAAACTGACCATAGAATCAGTCACAAAACAGGCCTCAACAGATACAAGAAGATTGAAATAATCCCATACTTCCTATCAGATCACCATGAACTAAGGCTGGTTTTCAATAACAACAAAAACAACAGAAATCCTATATACACATGGAAGCTGAACAACACCTTACTCAATGATAACTTGGTCAAGGAAGAAAGAAAGAAGGAAAGAAATCAAAGACTTTTTAGAATTTAATGAAATTGAAGGCACAACATACCCAAACGTATGGGACACAATGAAAGCAACGCTAAACTCAGCTCTGAGTGCCTCCAAAAAGAAACTGGAGAGAGCATACACTAGCACCTTAACAGCACACCTGAAAGCTCTAGAACAAAAAGAGGCAAATTTACCCAAGAGGAGTAGACAGCAGGAAATCATCAAACTCAGCACTGAAATCAACCAAGTAGAAACAAAAAGAACTATACAAAGAATCAACAAAGCCGGGAGCTGGTTCTTTGATAAAATCTTTTTCTTTCTTTCTTTCTTCCTTCCTTCCTTCCTTCCTCTCTCTCTCTCTCTCTCTCTCTCTCTCTCTCTCTCTCTCTCTCTCTCCCTCTCTCCTTCCTTCCTTTCTTCCTTCTTTCCTTCCTCCTTTCTTTAGTTCTTTCTTTCCTTTGTTCTTTGTTTTTATCAAAATAGTCTAACAGGAGTCAAACTGAAAAAGGAAACTTCAGTTGATAAAATGTCTCAATTAGATTGTCTAGTAGGCAAAAGATTATTGAGTATTTTCTTGACTGATGATTTACTATTGCAAGTGCCATCCCTGAACAGCTGGAATAAGAAATCAGTCTGTACAAGATAGTAATTCTATTCCTTCATGACCTCTTCTTTAGTGCCTACCTCCAAGTTCATGTTTGATATCTGGTCCTGACTACCATTCATTATGTACTGTAAGATAAAAGATGAAATAAACTCTTTCCTCTCCAAAAAGAAAGAAAGAAAAGGAAAGGAAAAGAAAAAAAAGTCATAGTATAGGCATGGTCTGTTGACCTTAAAAGTTTCCCATAGCATCACTTCTTTAAAATATTTGTGTGTGTGTGCGTGCGCATATGCGCACATGGTGCACACATGCATGTATGAGTACATACATGCATTGTGCACATGTGTGCACAGGTGCTGAGGCCAGAATAGGACGTGAGATGCTGTGTATGTTGTGTGTGTGTGTGCACATGTGTGTGCATGTGTGTGTGTGCTGGCACATACATATGTGCTTATATGCATGGGTACATGTGTGAATATACATGTGGAAGTCAGCTGTATGGGTGCACATGTAAATCTACATGTGGAAACCAGAAATCAACATTAGGTCTCTTCTATCTGCCCTGATCAATTTTTTTTTTCTGAGACAGAGGCTCTCGTTGAACCTGGAACACACCTCTTCAGTTAGACCTGGCCAGTGAGCCCCAGGGCTCTTCCCATCCCTGTCTCACCCCTGTCTCCAGCATTAGAACTGTAGGCACACACCACCACACCCAGCTCTCCCGTGTGAGGTCTGAGTATCTGAACTCACGTGCTCATGCTTGCATAGCAAGCACTTTGCCTGTTAACCAGTCTCTTTCTAAAATATATCGTTGTTGTTGTTGTAATTTATTTACTTATTTGTTTTTTTTATTTGTTTTTATTTGAGATGGAGTCTTGCTCTATGTCCAGGCTGGTCTTAAACCCAAAGATCTTCCTACTTCACCTTCCAAATGCTGGAATTGTGGGCACGGACCCCTTCACCCAGCTAAAGTGCTGGTGTTCTAGTAGAGACACAAGACAGAAATAATCAGAAAGTACAAGCCCCCCACTTCTTAGGTGCTTTAGGGAAGCTATCGACTAGCTTCCTTTTCCCACTGGTGCTGGAGATTAAACCCTGGGGCTCCTGCACACCAGGCAAGCCCATGACCAACAGTGCCACATTCTCAGCCCTGGTCCTCGAATCCATCCTTAGTCAGTCTTAGCCGCATCACCCACCCTGACAGAACAGACTCATCCTGCCCCTGTGAGCACAGAAGCTTCTCAAGGGCTGGAAAATGCCTCAGTAGTGAAAGTACTTGCTGCAAGCATGAAGGCCATAATTTGGGTCCCCAGAAACCATGTAAATGCCAGGCAGACATGACAACTCACCTGTAACTCCAGCCCAAAGCAAGGTGGCTTGCAAAGGTAGTTATATCCATGGGTTTGATCACAAGACCTTGCCTCAGTGAATTAGGTGGAAATGTGATCAGTTAAGAATGATTCCTGGCCTGGAGAGATGGCTCTGCGGTTAAGAGCACTGACTGCTCTTCTGAAGGTCCTGAGTTCAAGTTCCAGCAACCACATGGTGGCTTACAACCATCCGTAAAAGAGATCTGACGCCCTCCTCTGGTGCGTCTGAAGACAGCTACAGTGTACTTAGATATAATAATAGGAGAGGGGCTGACCAGAGCTAGCAGAGGTCCTGAATTCAAACTCCCAGCAGCCACATGATGGCTCACAACCATCAGTACAGCTACAGCATAATCATATACATAAGATAAATAAATCTTTTTTTAAAAAAAAAAAGAATTCCTAACATCAATCTCCACATGCACACATGCATGTATGCACACACGCACACACATACTCACATGTGCACATACAGACGTGCTCAAACATGCACAACATATACCCATGAAAGTGTCCACACGTGAATGCATGTACACATGCACACACACACACACACACACATGCTCAAATCATGCATAGCATATACACATGGAAATATCCACATGCACATGTGCGCACACACACATGCGCTCAATCATGCATAGCGAACACATGTGAAAATGGAAAAATAAACAAGCATAAACCTCCCTGGGAATCCTTTATCCGTGCCTTTCACAGCATCTTCCCAGGAAAAGCAAAACACTTCCCGAGTGCCCAGCCAGGGACCTTGCCTGCCCACAAGCCCTCACTCTCCTCCCCTCTGACTCTCCGCCTGTCCTCCCGCACACTCGGTATTCTATGGAGGGGTTCTCATCGATTCAGCCCTGGGACTCCTGGGATGCTATTCAAGATGCTTCAGGAACCCAAGACCAAGCACAGCACGGCAGGCATTAGCAGCCTGCTGAGCATGACTCTGGCTATTGGCAGGTGAGAGGTTGAGAGGAACAATCAATGCCACAGCTGGATGGGGGGTGAGGCACCTTCAGCATTCCGAGTAAGGCTGGCATGGAAGCATCTTCCCTCTCAGGGCCAGAGACAGCTGAGACACACAGGGCTCTGAGAATCCCAATCAGAATCAGAGGTTAGGGTTGGGCTTATGGTCTGGTTTCGTGGCTGGTAAGTAATCTCTGAGTTCCACAGCAGTGATCTCAGTGGGCTGGAGGGAACACTGACTCTCTGTCCATGGAAATGTCTTACCAGGCTATGATTTTCATGTGGGTGGGTGTTTTCATGTTTGGGTGGTTGGATGTTGATGTCCGAGTACAACCTCAGGTACCATCCGCCTTGCTGCTGCTGCTGCTGCTGCTGCTGCTGCTGCTGCTGCTGCTGCTGCTGCTGAGATCTAGGCTGAGATTCTCACTGGCCCGGAACTTGCAAACTAAGCTAGGTAGGTTTGATAGTGATCCGCAGAGATCTACCTGGCTCTGCCTCCTCAACACTGGTATTACAACCACAAATCACCACAGCCTGTTGCTTTTAAAAAACAACCACACACACACACACATACACACACACACACACACACACACACACACACTAAACATATTCATAAAACTTATAAAATATATGTATTTTATTGCTTGTATGTGCACATATGTGTGCAGGTGAACTGGAAGCCAGAAGAGGGTGTCAGGTGTCTCCCAGAACTGGAATTACTGGCGTCAGTGAGCCACCTGACCTCGTGTTAAGAGCTGAAACCAGTACTCTGACAGACAACAGCCTGCTCTTAACTGCTGAGCCGTCTCTCCAGCCCCACACATATCCTGTGTCTTTACATGGGTTGGAGGATCAGATTCTGATCCTCCTGCTTGTGAGGCAAGCACTTTCCCAACTGACTTAGCTCCTAGGCACCATGCTTTAGTTTTTTTTTTTTTTTTTTTTTTTTTTTTTAAGAAGGAGGAAGTGTCCTGGCTTCTTTAGATAGTCCCACGTACACACACAGTCTGGGAAAAGGGGTGTTAGTATTGCTCTGCCCCACTCCTCACTTCCTCTCATATCTATCTTATTCTGCTCACTGCTATCTCAACTTTAACTCTCTCATCCCTTCTCCATCTCCACCCTCAGTGACCCACCGAGGCTCCCACAGCCTGGTCATTCTTTTGTTCCCTTCATCTCTGATTTGGCTGAAACGTGGCATTCTGAGACAATGGCCCATCCCTAACCTCTGTCCCCTGCATTCTATTATTACAGGATTTCTTCTCCTTTGGATTCTTGTCTCGTAGCCAAGGAAATTAAAGCACATAGACAACATCCGAGAGGGAGCCCAGGAAAAGGGGCATTTATTTTTAATTAAAGTGGGTTTTCTGATTATGTATATTTGTGTATGGGTATGCACATGTGAGTGTAGACCACCACCAAGTCCAGAAGTGGGAGCTGATCCTCTGGAGCTGGAATTACACATGGTTGTAAGCTGCCTGACCTGGGTGCTAGGAATTGAACTGGACCCGGGTCCTCTGGAAGAGCAGCCAGTGCTCTCAACAGCTGAGCCATCTCTCCAGCCCCAAGAGGGGATTTTATTAAGCAGAAAAGAAAGTTCTTGGCAGCAGAGGGGGGACCTAGAAGTGGGTTGCCAACAAAGAGATTGTGTTCTGTGTGCTTCAAATGAGTAGGTGGGTTTTGATTGTTTTGTGGATGTGTTAATTAGGTGAAGGAATAAGAGGAAGAGAGCCTACCAAACCAGGAAAGAGTCTCATTTAGGTCTGCGGCTCTGTCCCTCTTCCATCATCCCTGATGTTATAGTGGATGCGTGGTGGGTGAAATGAGGGATAAGCTTCCTTAGGCAAACGAGTTTCCCTGCATGCTTCAGGAGGCCACGTTTCGATTAACAGGACACAGCTACGTAACATATCCATCGTCTTTTTGTCCCGTGAGACAGGGTCTCCTGTAGCCCAGGCTGGTCTTGTGGGACTTGCTATGTAGGGTGATCTTGAACTCCTGATTCTCTTCCCACTCCACCTCTGCAGCGTTGGGGTTATAAGTGTGAACCGGTACATTTGGTTCCATCCAGACCACTCTTAGCTTCAAATTCCCCCTGGAAACACTTCCAAACATCACACATTCCAGACTCCCTGACCAAACTCATCGTCTTTCTTCTCCGTCCATCCATTGATTCTCCAATGGTGGGGACACTGAGTTACTCTTTCTCTCTTTCCTGCTTTCCTTGGTGAACAGAAAAATCCAAAATTAGAAGTTCTCAGTCAAGCTCGAACCAATCGTTTTCTGGTGGATTTCGCTTTTGAAAGCATCAAAGATTTAAAATATATGATATTTTAAGTTTGGCTGTCACAGCAACAGCCGCATCATTTTTACACATCCAGTAGAAGGCAAATGTGTCTCCTCTCGAAGAAGAGAAACCCAACAGAGAAAACACGAGACTGTCTCTGTCCGATAGTTATGCTTCTGTAGAGTTTACAAAGAGCTCCAGTGGCTTCCTCCACTGACTGAAGAGCCATGGCCTTCTCCAGATGTCATGATGGGGAAAGAAGATGCTGTGTGTCATGTCTGTATCTCAGCCTTATAAAATATTGACAATGATGCATTTGTATGGGCGTGTCCGTGAGGCATTTAACTGAATTATTAACCTCCTCTCTAAAAGATCATTAGTATCTACTTCCCGCTGGACCAAACCCAAAATCTAACTAGGATTCTATGGGGGGTGGGGTGGGGAGAAAATGACAAAAGATAATGGTTCTCTATATGGTAAACGGCATTAAGTAATATATTTGCAGAGTTTAAATAGATTTCATTCACAAATACTCAACGTCGTTAATTCAAGGTTTTCTTTTCAAAGTAGAAATAGATATATTTTCCAGCACTAGAGGTGGAATTGAGCTATACTTCTTAGGAGCCTCCTTTACCTCTGAGCCCTTCCCCAGACTTTTAATGCAGGCTTTTAAAGCAAAGGCTCTGATATTGAACTCCACCCTCAGCTCCTCACTGGGAGATTCTAGGCAGGGGCTCTACCACTGAGCCATACCCCAGCCCCTCCCTGGGGGATTCTAGGCAGCGACTCTACCACTGAGCCACGCCCCCAGTCCCTCACTGGGGGATTCTAGGCTGGTGCTCTACCACTGAGCCACATCCCCAGTCCCTCGCTGGGGGATTCTAGGCAGGGGCTCTACCACTGAGCCACGCCCCCAGCCCCTCCCTGGGGGAGTCTAGGCTGGTGCTCTACCACTGAGCCACGCCCCCAGCCCCTCACTGGGGGATTCTAGGCAGGGGCTCTACCACTGAGGTTTTCTAACCTCAGTTCATCCTGTTGGTACTCTGTTCAAGCTCCACCCCACAGTTACCTGGCAATAGCCAGGTATGCCCCGCCCCACATGCCTGGCCCACTATAAGAGGAGCTGCCTGCCCCTCCTCTCTCTCTTTTCCCTCTCTTCCCTTCTCCCTTCTCATCCTCTCACCTCTCTGCCCCTCTTGGGCTCCTCTCCCCCCTCTCTCCACGTGGTCATGGCCGGCCTCCACTCTCTCTCTATTCTCTCTCTCTCTCTCTCTCTCTCTCTCTCTCTCTCTCTGTCTCTCTCTCCTATACCATTGACTCTCATCCTATTCTCTAAATAAACTCTATTCTATACCATGTTGGTGTGTATGTGTGGTCCTTCAGGGGGAGGGGATGCCTAGGCATGGGCCCGCTTAGGTACCCCCTTCCCCCACGCCGCCATGCCATACTCACTAACACCCTTTCTCTCTTTTAAATCCCATCAATGGTGCCGAAAACCGGGAACATCAACAACTCCATTAATAAACAAACCATCGCATTCTTCCTGGAAATGGCATCAGACTGTCCCAGAGGCATGCCTCGGAGTTGAGTCCCAGATCCCATCAAGCGGACAAAGCATCGAGATAAAGTATCACACTATCTATATGTAAGCATCACCTGCAGAGCTTAAAAATAGCACCAACGGGGCCAAGGAGATGTTGGCTCAGCAAGTAAAAGTGCTTTCCATACCAACCAGATGACCAGGGTTGGCTCATTAGAACACATATTGAAGCTGTGCATGCGATGACACTCACCTGTAATCCCAGCACTTCTAGAGGGTAGAGACGATAGAATCAACCCAGTGCTCGTTGGGTCAGCTAGCCTGGAGGACACAGAAATAAGAGAGAGCCTGCTTCCACAAAGAGGAAGGAGAGGACCTGTGCTTTAAAGTTGCTATTTGATGTGTCATCTTGCACGTGCACACATACACACACATGCACCTGCACACACACACATGCACGTGCACACACACATGCACCTGCACACACACATACATGCACTCATGCACCTAGACACATACATGCATGCACACATATACACTACGATAATATTAGCAATAATGATAATAAATGAAAATCAATTAAATAAAAATCAACTGATCCATAGAAATTCTCTGTGTTGGAACCTAGACATAGCTGTAAAAGCTCCTCACTAACTCTGATACACGGGGAGTTTGAGCATATATCATTGTCTGGGTCATCAGGGTCTAGCACCTTGGCCGATTGCTGGAATACCTTTCTCATCTCCATGACCTGGGCAAAGAACATACTAGAAGGATTTGCCCTGGAACTGCAGGACTCGAGGGACAGCTTCCATTTCTCCAGCTGTCCAGGGTGAGACCATCTGGCGATCCCCACAAGACCACATACTGCAAAGCCAGAAAAAATTATTCATGGAACTCAAACACCGCGAAACTGGATGCCTGCTGAACCGAAGGCAGGGGTTCCAGTTCACAGGGATAACTAATATGTATCCTGCCTCGCTCTTGGGGTGTTTATGACTCCCAAATGGGGATGTAGGTAGTAAACCACAATACAGCTTATAAGACTTCTGCACAACAATGAATTATTGTGTTGAAATAATGTTGTCTTGTGAGTATAAAATACAGTCAACATAAAAAACAACAGTTGCGTGAAGGGAAATTTTTTTTCCCTCTTGTTAGACTCATTTTCAACTAGAAATCGGGCATAGAGGTATTAGCAGACTCCGCCCGTGGACACGCACGTATCCTCCCAACCCAACCTCAGAGCGAAGTGTGGCGTTGTAAGTGAGGGCACAGTGAAACTGACAAAGTAACTGTTCCATGGGTGGCATTTCAATGGCGGGGGGGGGGGGGGGGAGTCCAAAGCAGGCGTGGCTACCTCTCGGGAGGGGCAGGGCAGAGAGGGAAGAAGATTGGCCACAGCCATGGCGGGGGAAGCCTCTAAGAAGCAGAGAGGAGAGTGGAGAGAGAAGAACACATGGGGGAGGGGCGGCTTGCCATTATGAAGGAAATTGGGTAGCTGCCGGGTGGGGTAGGGAGACTCTGGAGCAGCCTGGGACTTAGCATGGTAGAGGTGGTAAGAAGAGCCACAAGGCTACATGGGGGACTTGATATTCATAACAGCTGCACGTTAAGCAGAGCTGGAGGAGGCTGGGGGTTACGTAACCACGGGGATATGCTAAGGGCCCTTTCTGATTTGTATGTTTGTGGGAAATGCTGTCAACAATCCTTCTTTAGTCGCTGCCTGTTGGAGTTTGAGACCTAACAGGTAGTATGGTTTGAATGTCAAAGAGGCCGCCACAGGCTCATGGGTCTTCACACTTGGCCCTCAGCAGGTTGCACTGTTTTCCAAGGTTGTGGAAACGTTAGGAGGCGGAGCTTCTTTGGAGGAAGTGGGTCACCGAGGGCAGCCCTTGAGGTCTTATAGCCCCACCCCACTTCCTATCCTCTCTCTATTCCCCAACAGCAGACACTATGGCCAGCTAGGTCATGCTCCTGCTGTTGTGCCTTCCCTGCCATGATGAACTATATCCCTTCAGATATAAGCCAAGATATATCATCACTTCCTTGGTTGTAAGACAAGCAGTCTGGAAGCATGTGGGGGGTGCGTTGTATGTACATGTGTGTACATGTGTATACATGTGTGTGCATGTTGTACATGTGTATACGTGTGTGTACATGTTGTACATGTGTGTAGATGTGTGTGTGTGTGTGTGTGTACATGTAGAGGTCAGTGAACAATCTCCACATGTTGTTTTACAGGAGTCATACATTTTGCATTTTGAGATTAGGGTATATGTCTTAGGCTTACTGTTGCTATTCTAAAACATCATGATCAAAGCAACTTAGGGAGGAAAAGTTTATTTGGCTTATACTTTCACATCTCTGTTAATCATTGAAGGAAGTCAGGACAGGAACTCAAACAGAGCAAGAACCTGGAAGCAGGAGATGATGCAGAGGCCAGGGAGAGACGCCTGCTGCTTACTGGATTACTCCCCATGGCTTGATCGACCTACTTTCTTATAGAACCCAGGACACCACCACCACCACCACCCCCGTCCAGAGGTGACTCTAGCCACAATGGGCTAGGTCCTTCTCCCATCAGTCACTACTTAAGAAAATACTTTACAGGCGTGCCTACAGCCCAGTGCTGTTAAAGTATTCTCTCTAATGAAGCGCCTTCCTCTCTAATAACTCTAGCATGTCAAGTCAATGTGAAAGTAGCCAGAATAGCATCTCTCCTTTGCCTGGAGCTCTCTGGACAAGCTAGGTTGGTTGACCAGGGGACCCCAAAGATGCTCCTCTGTCTCCACCTCCCCGGTGCCAGGAACACATCCATAGACCATCACTCTCATCTTCTTTTAAATTTCTTTTATTTTTTTTTTGAGATTATAATTACATCATTTCTTCCTTCCCATTCTTCCCACCCAACCTCCCCATATCTCCCTCCCCACTCTTTCTCAAATCCATGACCTCTTCATTAATAGATGTGTGTATATGTATATGTATATGTATATGTATATGTATATGCATGTATATATGTATATGTATGTGTATGTGTATATGATATATATGTATATGATGTACATGTATATGTATATGTATATGTATATGTATATGTATATATGTATATATATATATATATAGTGTATATCAACCTTCTGACAGTGGGTTTAGGAGTGTAAACTCGTGTATTTATGCTTGTACAGCCATCCCTGTGCTGGTTGAACCATTCCTCCTGCCCTGGAAGCTTCCAAGTTAACCATGGCCTCTTTGAGAGCCTCTGTCTACAACTGTACCCATGAACTAAAGAGGGGTGAGGAGAAAAAGTCCCAGGGCCCAGAAAGTAGGGTACAGCAGGTCTCCCACATGCTCGAGGATAGCTCAGAAGTAGAGGCAAGTATACCTTAGGAAGCCCCGTAGCCAGAGAAGAATGAAGGGCCACACACATGGACTGAGGCCCCGAGGATCTGAAAGACACGGATGGGGTGGGGTCCAAGATGGCCGGCCTCTCGCTGCCTCCCACCTGTCTAGCCCTGGACCTTGAACGTAAGCCCAAGGAAACAAGAGACTGGCTTGTGAAGCGATCTGCCACTTTGTGGAATGCGTGCTTTGCAGGGGGATTAAGCACCAAAACAGCATGGGGTACACGCCTGTCCTCAGGGCACTGAGGAGGTTGAAGTTGTAGGATGTACAGTTCAAAGTCAACCTGGGCTACCTAGTGAGACCCTGTTAAACATAGGAAAAAAGGAAGGCGAAGGGGAAGGAAAGAAGGAAAGAAGGGAAGGAAGGAAGGAAGGAAGGAAGGAAGGAAGGAAGGAAGGAAGGAAGGAAGGAAAGTTAAATTCCATTATAAGAAAATAAAATGTCGTTTCCCCTGGTAAAAATCTAACTGGTTTCATACTCGCTCATGGGCAAACTTGTGGAAATGTGTTCAGCCCTGGGGAAGCCTGCGGCTGTCGGCTCGGAATAATGATTTTCTTCACAGGGCCATATCATTTGTCAAAATGTCATCAGCTCCAGTCCTGAGAAGGAGCCGCAGTGCCAGAGGAAAGCTGAGATGGTCGGAGCTGGAGGCTACACGGGACTGCCTGAGTCTCAGGCCCTAAGCGGGGACCCGGGTGGGGTTCTGTGCGTTGAGGCTTCTGACCCAGCCACCTGTTGCCAGGGTCTGAAACTGACACTGCAAAGGAGCTTCTGCCTTAGAACTGCATCCATTCATGGCACATAAACCACCTTGCCTGAGTTTGTGCAGAACTTGCTTGAGGGGGCAGTACATCTTTGATGGCATTTTTTTTTCCGTTCAAATGTTTTTCTCCAGCATTTTCTTTCTCATCTTGGGCTCACCTGCTACTCAAAGGCTGTCCTCTGACACCTCACAGGAGCCAGCTTTCCCCAGAATCCCTTGCATCTTTCCCCCACAGTGCCCAAAACGTACAACCATAGCCCTTGCCTCTCGTGTATACATATACAGAACTCAGACTAAATTATGCAAACCCTGTCTTGCTATCCCCTCCCCACCCCACCCCCCAATCTGGGCAGTACTAAGTCCCGCTCTGTCACCTGGGTGTCCCCTGCTTCTACTTCTCTCAGTGAAAGCAACTTAAGGAATAATTTATTCTGACTCACAGTTTTGAAGTCTACAGTCTGTCCCTGCAGCAGTGGCGTGGGGCAGCTGGACACATTGCATGTATCCACGGTCATGAATCAGAGACAGATAAGTCTGGTGCTCAATTCACTTCTACCTTTTTATTTAGTCCAGGAGCCCAGCCCATGGAGAAGTACCACGTACACCCAGGGTGGGTCTTCTCTACTCAATCCATTCGATCTGGAAATTCCTTCATAGACAGTGCCCAGAGGTGTGTCTCCTAGGTCACTCCAAATCTAGTCGAGTTGACAAAGGAGAGGGACTGTCATCATACCCCCTTTCAGAAGATGACACCGGCTCCACACTTTCATGCAGACCAGAATCATAGAGGTCAGCCTCTGCCCAGAAGGTTAGATCTTTGTGTCGCAGCATTTTCCCCGTCCAATTAAATTAATACAGAGGAGGCCTGTGATTGGACAGGGAAAAGGTAGGTGGAGCTAAGAGTTGGGGAGAGAGAGAGAGAGAGAGAGAGAGAGAGAGAGAGAGAGAAGAAGAAGAAGAAGGAGGAGGAGGAGGAGGAGGAGGAGGAGGAAGAGGAGGAGGAGGAGGGGGACAAGGAGGAAGAGGAGGAGGAGGAGGAGGACAAGGAGGAAGAGGAGGAGGAAGAGGAGGAGGAGGACAAGGAGGAAGAGGAGGAGGAGGACAAGGAGGAAGAGGAGGAGGAGGAGGAGGAGGAGGAGGAGGAAACCCAGATGGCTGCTGATGTATACCGGTCTGTGTGGCATTTTCCAGCCACAAGTAGCTACGATTTCACAAGGTTAGAAATATTGGGATGAAGCTTTTATCATTATCAACTGGCTCTGAAATTACTGTATTGGCATCTTGTAAATCGTGATTTTATTGATATATCAATCTAATTGGTTAATTAAGCTTTAAGAGTCTTGATTCTACTGGGTAATTAGGTATCGAGATGGCTGACCGTGGGGCATGTGGGGCATTGCGCAGAAGTGAGAGGCACTCAGGGCCCCTGCCAGAGAGATGGCCCTGCAGGGGCTGGAGAGTTGGCGGGCTAGCAGGAGCGTGGAAGCATGGTCTGAACCCTCAGAGAGTTGGCAGGTCGATCTTTTGTTTAAGTAGCTCACGCAACACTTTTGTCCAAATAAGTCACAGATCATGCATCTTCCCCTGGCTAACCGGCCATCACTCTAACCAAGCCATCATCCTCTCTCACCTGAGTTATTATAGGAATCAAAAATTTGAGATATCATTGCTGTGACCATTTTGTCAATTTGACTCAATCTAGAATCATCCAGGAAGAAGGTTTCAGTGAGGGATTGATTGTCCGTACCAGGTTGGCCTGTAGATGATTATAATGGTTACATTAATTGACACGGGAAGACCCCGTCTACTGCGGGTGGCATCATTCCCTAGGCTTTTGGAATGTAGAGAGTGTGCTGAGCACTGAGAACGCATCCATTCGTTTCTTTCTGCTCTTGACAGTGGGGGGGGGCGTGTTTCCAGTAGCTGTTTCAAGTCAAGCTGCCTTGACTTCTTTGCTTATAATGAATGATAAGCTGCAATTGAGAGCTAAAATAAACCCTTGCCCCCCTAGGTTGCTTCTTGTCAGGGTATTTTATCACAGCAACAGAAATGAGAGCTTAACAGTCTCACTCACAATGTAGCCCACACTCACCTCGGATACATGATGCCTTTGCTTTAGCTACCTAAGCGCTAAGATAGACTGTACCCCAACCCCAGACTTGGTCTCACCACTTAAAGCATCACATTTAATTGTGTGTGTGTGTGTGTGTGTGTGTGTGTGTGTGATATGTGGGGGTTAGTGCAAGTGTGCCACATTTCAACAAGGCTCTATTAGTGAACTGAAAAGACAAGAGCTGGTATCTGTGACTGGGCCCCTGGAGTCATGACCTGGAGCTGGAGCCTTCTTCAGTCCCCTCTGTTTAGGAATTACCTCTCTCCCAGAGCTGAGTAGAGCAACGATCCCATAGGAAAAACCGAGCACCAGCCTGGTGACCGTTCCTCTTTGCTGACTGTCTTGAAGCTCAGACCTCCTCTTTTGGAGAACGGGTACTATTTTAAGAGACCATTTGCAGCTAGCTACCGTGACGACAGTGTCTCACCTATTTCCCTCACTCTGGGACTCAAGAGCACTAAAAATGCTGTGTGGTGTAATTGCTTCCTTCAGCGTGGAGCCTTAGCCTTCTGAGGTGTATTATGTTCCAAATGGAAAGAAACGGTGAGAGAAACCATTGTCTCGGCTTCCTCTCCCGGAAAAGTCTGGTTCCTCCTAGCTGCTGTGAATCTGGTATTGGGAGGGTTGGGGGGGGGGGCTGGGGCTGTTAATGATGGAGGACCAACAGAAGTATTTTTCCATAGTGCTGAGAAAGTACCTGGGGACAAGAGGGAGGAAGTAAGACAACCGCATGACAACCAGATCCCAGAGAATCAAGAGATGTGATTAGAGCATCTGTAAGTTCACTCCACGTGGCAGACTTGGGGAAAGGTTCCTGAGACTGCTTCAAAGAAGATGGTCATTCCATGGCCCTGTGTCTGCCCCATGCCATGAGTGGGACAGACAGTTGAGGACATTATGCAAACCTTATCCTGGGTGACAGGAGAAAGAAGAATTCTAAGAATTCTGATCTCTCTCTCTCTCTCTCTCTCTCTCTCTCTCTCTCTCTCTCTCACCTGGAGTTCACTGATTAAGCTGTGATGACTGGCTGAGGCATCCCAGGCATCCTCCTGTCTCTGCCTCCCCAGTACAGGTATTACAAACACATGCTACCATGCCTTGATTTCACTTTTGTTTCAGCATGGGTTCTGGGCATTGAACATAGAGCCTTGTGTTTGTTCACTAGGCACTTTACCAACTGAGCCATCTCTCCAGCACCTCGGGGGTTCTTAATTCAGGGGGCCAGTGTCTTGTCACAGTAAGCTCGGGGAAGAGCCAACCCATCCCCGACTCCTTCTTGTCATTTCCAGTCACCTCACTGCCATCACACAAGCCTCTCGGGTCCTGGCTGGAATGATTTTCGGGCCTCAGAGAAAGGGCGAGGTGAAGGAATTCTGTTTCATTTCACTCTATCAATAACTGAACAGCCAGGTCTGAAATATTGATGGACACACACACACACCGGATGCATTTTGGGCAGAAAGAAGTGGGTGGAGCGGCCATTTTTAAGTCTGCTGCCTTGGACCTTTACCAGAAAAACAGCGCAACACTTTTTGGGTCAGAAGAAACGAGCAAGATAAAGGCTGCTTTAGACATTTGTGATCTGCTCAGGCATCCAAGGCTTCCTCCAGATCCCAAGAACACGCCGAAGAGGTGTGTGGCATGTCTTCTCGTTATTTTTATGTCGTTGTGATAAAATAGTATGACCACACAGCAATTCAGGGAAACGTGGGTTTATGTTGGCTTCTGACTCCAAAGGAAGAGAATCCATCACAGCAGGGAAGGCATGGTATTAGGCTGGAACTTACGGTGGCAGAAGGTAGAAGCAGGCTGGTCACATTGCATCCACACAGGAAGTACCGAGAAGAGAACAGGATGTAGGGTCAGACTACACATCCTCAGAGCTTACCCCCGCAGGGATTTACTTCCTTCCGCAAAGCCCCGCCTCCTGAAGGGTGTGTAACCTTCCCAAAGAGCAGCAGCAACTGGGACCAAGTGTTCAAATACACGTAGAACATTTCTCATCCGAAGAACTCAATGCTCTTACCCACACAACCCCATAGGTTCCTCAGGAGACATTACCAGTAAGTGCGCCACATAAACATGCACCGAAGCTAGTTCGCCAGTAGGGGGTGCTCTCAAGAGGCTACAGAGCCTCTAGAGGTGGAGGAAGTCCTTTAGTTCTGGAAGAGCGCTCTGTTTTTATCAGCCATGTTGGAAGGAAGCCCCCACCCAACATGACCACCACCATACCTTCCCGGCCACGATGCACTGAGACCATGGGCAACAGCAAGCCCAAATAAACGTCCCCTCATGCCCCCCCCCCACACACACACACTTCATTTGAGTCTGTCGGATATTTTGTCACAGGGATGGCAAAGCGACTAAGACGGTCTCACTTGGGCACATTTGTATCTGGTGGGTTGGAACCGCATTTCAGAAGAAAAGGGTTAGGAATGGAATCTTTCTCCAGGGATTAAGATGATGCAGCCGTAGCCATTTCTTGCTCAAAATCCAGGGCAACATAGCACAGCTTCTCCTTTATGTCACGAGCAATTTCCCTCTCGACAGTGGTGGTAAAGCTGTAGCCTCGTTCCGTCAGGATCTTCATGAGGTAGCCTGTCAGATCCCGGCCAGCCAGGTCCAGATGCAAGATGAGGTGGGGAAGGGTGTAGCCCTCATAGTAGGGCACTGTGTGTGTGACCCCATCACCAGAGTCCATGACAATGCCAGTGGTGCGCCAGATGCATACAAGGACAGCACCGCCTGGATGGCCGCGTACGTGACTGGGGTATCAAAGGTTTCAAACATTATCTGCGTCATCTTCTCTCTGTGAGCTTTGGGGTTGGGGGCGGGGCGTCGGTCAGAAGCACCGGGTTCTCCTCTGGGGTCACACTCAGCTCATTGTAGAAGGCGTGGTGCCAGATCTTCTCCACGTCATGCCATTTGGTGACAATGCCATGCTCGATAGGACACTTCAGAGTCAGGATACCCATCTTGCTGCATGTGCCAATTCTCAAGTATCGATTTGCCCTGGCAAATGCACACACCTCATGCTAGCCTCGTGAAAAGAAATTTGTCCTTGAAGCTTGGATCTGATATCGGCACCGGATCATAGAACTTGTCGCTGAGTTTTGACCTTGCATTCAAGTTAACTGTTCCCTTGGTATATGTTTAATACTCTGTGCAGATCTTCAGGGTTTCTCTGTGTAGTCCTGGCTGTCCTGGAACTCACTCTGTAGACCAGGCTGGCCTCGAACTCAGAAATCCGCCTGCCTCTGCCTCCCAAGTGCTGGGATTACAGGCGTGTGCCACCACGCCCGGCCTCTGTGTAGATCTTGATTTAGTCCTTAGTTCATGTGGCTTGGTCACTTGGTGGCTGGGTAGAGCACGCTGTGGAAGAGACATCCCCGGCCTAGTGGATCTCTGTGAGCACCACGGAGCGATCTGTGCAGGGTATTAACTGACAGCAGACTGCCAGGATTTCCCGAGGCTGGCAAGGGTCCCTGCACCAGTTACCACTCCTTGTTGCCAGTCTAACAGGGTGGGACCCAGTTTCCGTTCTGGTTTCTTTCCCTCCTGACCGCCATGGGTTGTCACTTGCCTTGAGCTGGGAATGTTTGCCTCGACACCTGTAAATGTATTCATCCTTTTAATTTACGGAAGGTTTTCTGAACTCAGTTCTTTAAGAAATGACAAATTTTGGTTTTCTACTGTTCAGTGAGAATATTCGGCCCCAGTAATGCGTCGTTGTGTAAAGAAAAATAATAGTACCGCAGTTAAAAAAAAAAAAAAAAGAATGGAGTCTTTCTCCAGGAAGCTTTTATGGAACCTGTGTGTGTGTGTGTGTGTGAGTGTGTGTACACTAACCAGATTTATGTCAGCTTAGCACAAGCTAGAGTCATTTGGAAGAGGGAACTTGATTGAGGCTGTCTTCAGACACACCAGAAGAGGACATTGGATCCCTTTACAGATGGTATAAGCCAACTTGTGGTTGCTTGGAATTGAAATCAGGAGCTCTGGAAGAGCAGAGGGCTCTTAACGGCTGAGCCATCTCTCCAGCCCTGTATTATTAAAATTTTAATTTTTCCTACTCATTACCAATGTCTTTTAAATGTTTAATTATGTGTGAGGGGTCTGTGTGTGGATCTGTGTGAGTGTCTGTGTGTGTGTGTCTGTGTGACGACGGATCTGTGTGTATCTATGTGAAGGGTCTGCGTGTGTATCTGTGTGAGGGTCTGTGTGTGTCTGTGTGTGTGTGAGGGTCTGTGTGTGTCTGTGTGACGGGTCTGTGTGTGGGTTTGTGTGAGGGTCTGTGAGAGGGTCTATGTGTCTGTGTGTGTGTCTGTGTGTGTGTATGTGACGGGTCTGTGTGTGTCTACGTGAGGGGTCTGTGTGTGTGTCTGTGTGAGGATCTGTGTGTGTCTGTGTGTGAGTGTCTGTGTATGCGTCTGTGTGTGTCTGTGTGTGTGTGTCTGCATGTGGGTCTGTGTCCGGGTCTGTGTGTGGATCTGTGTGTGTCTGTGTGACGGGTCTGTGTGTGGGTCTGTGTGTGTCTGCATGTGTGTCTGTGTGTGTGTCTGCATGTGGGTCTGTGTGCGGGTCTGTGTGTGGGTCTGTGTGTGGGTCTGTGTGTGGGTGTGTATGAGGATCTGTGTGAGGGTCTATGTGTCTGTGTGTGTGTGTGTGTGCATCTGTGGGTGTGTGTCTATGTGTGTCTGCATGTGGGTCTGTGTGTGTGTCTGCATGTGGGTCTGTGTGCGGGTCTGTGTGCGAGTCTGTGTGCAGGTCTGTGTGTGGGTCTGTGTGAGGATCTGTGTGAGGGTCTATGTGTGTGTGTGTATGTCTGTGTGTGTGTCTGTGTGTGTCTGCATGTGGGTCTGTGTGTAGGTCTGCATGTGGGTCTGTGTGAGGGTCTGTGTGTGGGTCTGTGTGAGGGTCTGTGTGTGGGTCTGTGTGAGGGTCTGTGTGTGGGTCTGTGTGAGGGTCTGTGTGTGGGTCTGTGTGAGGGTCTGTGTGTGGGTCTGTGTGTAGGTCTGCATGTGGGTCTGTGTGAGGGTCTGTGTGTGGGTCTGTGTGTAGGTCTGCATGTGGGTCTGTGTGTAGGTCTGCATGTGGGTCTGTGTGTGGGTGTGTATGAGGATCTGTGTGAGGGTCTATGTGTCTGTGTGTGTGTGTGTGTGTGTGTGTGTGTGTGTGCATCTGTGGGTGTGTGTCTATGTGTGTCTGCATGTGGGTCTGTGTGTAGGTCTGCATGTGGGTCTGTGTGAGGGTCTGTGTGTGGGTCTGTGTACATGAGCACAGTTGTTTGATGAGTCTGAGCGACCTCAAGATGCCAGGCACAGATGCCAACAGTGAGCACTTAGGAGTTCTCTGTGAAAACAAACAGCATGGGGTCCTAGCCACTGGGTCGTCTCTCCAGCCTCATTACCCACGTTAACAATTGTAGATGTACCCCTGGGCCTGCGAGAAGGCTCAGAGGGTGAATTCAGTTGCCACAAAGCCTGACACACTGAGTTCAATGTGCAGAGCTCCCATAGAAAGAGGAGAGGCCCATCACAAGGTGTTCCCTGATAACCACAGGTAGACTGTAGCACACACACACACACACACACACACACACTTTGTAAAAATAAAATGTGTCTATTAGATAATACTTTCAAAGATATCCTCTCATTTCCAGTTCTTGGAAAGCAAATGGAATTCAGTTTCAACTTTCTCTCTCTCTCTCTCTCTCTCTCTCTCGTGTGTCTTATAATTTCTTCTGACTTCCTGTTACTATATCCACTTCACTGGGGAAGACGCACATTTCCCATATGCATTTCCAGGACAATTGGACTGTGGGAGAATCTCTAAAGAGCAATTTAATGTTTGATCCAATCGGGTCCCTAGGGCTTTCGCTAGTCAGTACATGTTTCATTTTATGTTCGGATTTTGTTCTTGTTTGTTTGTTCTAGCACTGGGAATCAAATCCAGGGTTTTATGTGTGTTAGACAAGCATTCTATTGTTAAACAACAACCCCAGCCCCATACCGGGAGATTCTAGGCAGGGGCTCTACCACTGAGCCACGCCCCCAGCTCCACACTGGGAGATTCTAGGCAGGGGCTCTACCACTGAGCCACGCCCCCAGCCCCTCACTGGAGGATTCTAGGCAGGGGCTCTATCACTGAGCCACACCCCCATCCCCTCCCTGGGGAAGTCTAGGCAGGGGCTCTACCACTGAGCCACGCCCCCAGCCCCTCCCTGGGGGATTCTAGACAGGGGCTCTACCACTGAGCCACGCCCCCAGCCCCTCACTGGGGGATTCTAGGCAGGGGCTCAACCACTGAGCCACGCCCCCAGCCCCTCATTGTTTCTAGGGAAACAAACTACTGATGAGCCATGCTCACAGTTATTTCTCTGTTCAAAATCCTTACCCAAGGTGATAACAACGTATAAGCTGAAACCATGGCCCAGCTGGTCTTCTGTCTCTCCGCTCTGTCAATATTGAAGCCAAATAGCTTGTGTAAGTTCATCTTACACTGCAACAGTCATAGAAAAGATATATACGAAAGTGCCTCTCTGTCTTAGAAACGGTCGGTGACTCATCTACCAGGGTATCCTTAAGGAAGACCCGCAGTCACTCCCTTTCCATTGGAAGACACTCTTATCCACTAACTCCTTAGCAGCTGGTAATCAAACTCCTCTGGCCACTGTGGCGGACATGGCGAAGCCGGTCCCCGCCTCTTCCTTTGCGGAGCTTGATTGCTTAGTCAAGCACATGGAGATGGATCCTGACGAGACCTCATGTCGCAGCCTCATGGCGGGCTCTGTGAGAGCCAAGGTGGCCACATTCACATGCCTATTTAGATAACAAACCAGACAGGGTCTGGGGAAGATTTAGGCTCTCTATCAAAGAGGAAAGAAAAGCTCACAGAGGACTGCTTTCAGGCTCGGGGTAGAGCTCAGCTGGTGGTGTGTCAGCTTCCAACATGCAAGGCAGAGTTTACTCTCTAACAATGCATAAGCCAGGACTGAAGGTGTGGAGAGGTGGGTGGGCGGGGAATTCAAGGTCAGCCTGAGCCACAGATTCTATAAAAGGAAACAAAGAGGAAGAAGAGAGGAAAGGGAAGGAGGGGTGGAGGAGGGAAGGGGGAGAGGGGAAGAGGAGGGGAGAAGAAAAGGGGAGGGGGAAGAGGGGAGGAGAGGAGGAGGGAAGGGGAGGAGGGGAGGAGAGAGAGGAAGGGACCAGAAGGGGAGGAGAGAACTCTGAGGTAAGGGATAAAGATGGATCCCTGGGGCTTGCTGGCTGCCCCCAGACTGTCTCAAGGCTGAAAATGATAGAACGGGCTGTGTGACGTCACCTGGCCTCCCTCGTGTACACGCGACTGTATATACCCCCCTCTCCCCAACACATACATACCCACATCCACTGCACATGAATACACGTAAGGGAAAAAAGGAAGCCCGTATCTTGAGGTGCAGGCTAGAACCCATCTTTGGAGGACTTTGACGTACTGCCGGTATATGACCTCCAGCGTGGTTGTCATCCGCAGAGAACGGAGTCTGAGAGACCCTTCCTTCTGAGTACCAGCCTTTGGAGTCCCTCTTGCATGATGTAAGCCTTATCTGAGAATTTAGGAAGAAGAGGAAAAGGAGGAGTCAGAATAGGGTGGGGGAGGGAAGACGGGGACAGGTTAGGATGCGAGCCAGGAGGACCATGAAGCAAACTCTGCTAGGATTTCAAGGGTCCTGGTATTTCACACCCTCTATCCCTCCATGCAGACACGCTCCTGTGAGCCCCGTGTGGAGGAAGAACCCCTCCTAGGCCCTATAGAAGAGCATGAGAACTTGCTCCTCCCGCTGGCCCCACCCCATCTCCCCCTGCATCTCAGCAGGAAGGGAAATCACACCTTGAAGGACCCAATTAGCCAAAGAACCTCACACCAGAATCCATGGGTGGGTATGAACCCTTCCAGGCCCTTAGCTTTGGGGTTTGGCTGTGTTCTTTTTGGCAACAGAAAATGGACAGAGGAATTTAAGGCTGGGACACTGAGCTATTTTTGCAATCAAACTCCCCACCCAGGGCCCGCTATGGTTTGCCTCTTTCTCTTCCACCCTTCAGGAAAACGGAAGGACGATGCAGACTCTGCAGTCCAGCGGGGTCGTCTTCTGCATTGAGCATGCGCACCAGGCACTGGGCTGCAGGGCAGAAAGCCGGAGAGTCCAGATGGCCTTTGGCTCAAGAAAGATGGCTGATATCAGCAGCTTGTCTGCGGCAGGGTGGACATGGGAAATTGGGGCCACGCAATAGATTTGTTCTTGGCTGACCCTCAACCTTACTCTGGTAGCTTAATTTTAAATTTAAGATGGAAAGTTGTCTCAGAGAAGAGAGACCCACATATATCCTGGCCGCTACTGACACTCAGAGGTTGAACTTGACCAGGGGGAAGATATGGGGAACTTATGCCCTTTATAAGAAGTAACAGTGACAAGCAGCTGTCGCAGGGGGTGCTCTTAACCTCCCCATGGGGGCAGAGGCGGTCTCCGCAAACGACTCACAACCATGGGTCAGCAGAATGGATCTATCTCGTAGGATGGTCAGGTGACCAGGCCGCTCTGCGCGACTTTTGAGGCCTTTCTGTGAGGCGCTTCCAGGCAAGGAGGGCTGTGTTGCTGTGCTCTACAAGTGCTGAGCCCTCTGCATCCCGGGGGCTTCTGCAGCCTTCAGGGGCGAAGAGCCAATCTTCCCAGTAGCTGGCATTCCAGAGGCTGAGGGGTGCTAAGTGTATCCAGAAAGGCGAAGGCTGGGAGTAGAGTAATGCGGTTCAGTTGGGTTTTGTCCAGTGCGCTGGGTTTGATCCAAAGCACCATTAGAAAAATGGGGTAGTGGTGAACAGCAAAAGGACTTGGAAAGCGGAGGCAGAAGTTCAAAGTCAGCCTGAATAACATACCCTACCAGAGGAAGAGAGGGTGTGTAGGCAAAGGGGAGGGAGAAGAGGGAGGAAATAGGATTGCCTATTACGTAAAACCTTGTTCTGTCCTTAATTCCGTTAAGGGAGGGAGTAAGAGAGGGAGAGAGGGAGAGAGGGAGGGAGGGAGGGAGGGAGGGAGAAATGGAGGAAAGGAGGGGGGAGGGAAAGAGGGAGGGAAAGAGAGGGGGAGGAAAGGAGGGAGGGAAGAAAAACAGATTGATTTTTTTTTCTTGACTTGGTGGCAGAACCCTGGCATAGACAATATTTAGAGATACTCCCTCTTTAGCACAGACTGTCCTTGAACCCATCATAGCAATCCCTCTGTCTCAGCATCCTAGAGCTGAAATTGCAGGTATGGCCACCACCTCCAGCTGCCTGACCTAAACAGTTTAAGCGAATATGCTGTTATTTCAGCTTGTGGTTTCAGAGTGTCTCCGTCTGCCATGCCAGGAGAGGCACGACTGGGCAATTCCATCTGTCCGCACGGAGCTTCCTAGGAAGCTGAGGAAGGCGGCTGGAAGCCGAGCTGGCTCTAACCTTCTGAGCCTTGTCCCTACTGAGACACTTCTGCTCCGCAGCCTTCAGGACAACTCCACTAGCTGAGGACCAAGCACTCAAAACAAGAGCCTGCCGGGGACCTGTTGGCTTCAATCAACGGCCCTGCACATATGCCTGAATTTTGTTGCTGTTGCTGTGATAAAATACCTGACAAAAAGCAACTTAGGGGGCAAAGGGGTTTATTTAGCTTACAACTCTGGGTTACAGTCCATCTCGACTTCCAGTGGGGAAGTCAAGGCGGGCGCTTGCAGCAGCCAGTGACATCACACCCAGTCATGAGCAGAGAGAAATGAATGATGTTTGCACGCTCGTTCGTGCTCAACTCTTCGTCCGTGCACACACAGCTTTCTGCTCAAACCTAGGGAATGTTGCCACCCACAGTGGGCTCGGTCATCCTACCTCAATTAAGGCAATCCAGACAATCTCTCCAAGTTATGCCTACAGGTTAACTTAATCTAGGCAATCTGTCCCTTGTTGAGACCCTCCTTATAGATGATTCTAGGTTGTATCATGTTGACAACAAAAACTATCACAGCGTGAAGCTAGAAAGATGACTTGGTGTTTAAGAGCATTGGTTGCTCTTTCAGAGGACCTGGGTTCAATTCCCAGCGCCTAGCATATAGCTGGAGCTTATAGCTGGCTGTCACTCTAGCTCCGGGGGATATGATGCCTTCTCTGGGCTCCACAGGCACTGGGGGCGCATGGTCTACAGACATACATGCAGGCAAAACAGCCATACACATAAATAAATAAAATGTAAAATGTTTTAGGATTTGCGAAAACTATTACAATGTATGCCATCTGTGTGTGACCCAGAAGCGCTACTCCTTGTATAAGCTGGGGGTAGGGGGGGGCAGTTGGCTTTCCCAAGCAGGCTCAGGAGAGGTATACATTAGAAAGCTCTTAGCAGCATTGTTTACAAAATGCCCAGGCTGGACATACTCCAAATGTCTGTCAGCAGTGGATGGATAGAGCAGGTGCTGGACGGAATAACTGGCAATATGTGACTTCTGCAAAACTCTACGATGAAATAAAAGAAATGCCCGTTTCCCACTGGTCTCTGTAAGCCAGTCTCAAAACATACAGTGTCAGCCAGAAATCACATTTAGAAATGCCCAAAGAGCCTGGCGTCCTGGTGTACACCTGTCATCACAGCACTAGAGACCAAGGCAGGAGGATCAGAAGATCAATGTCC
>OZ030028.1:21665000-21815000 GCA_964023405.1 Apodemus agrarius
AGTTCTATAACCTCCTCAAACAGCAGCACCAGCTGAAGCCCAAGTATTCAAACACATGAGCCAGTAGGGAACTTTTCTCATTCAATGTTATTACACCTAGAAACATCTCAACGAGGGGTTGTGCAGATCAGACTGGCCTGTAGGCATATGTGCTGGAGGAATCTTCTCATTTATGTTCTTTGAAATGGGAAGAGCCACCCACTGTGGGCGGCACCATTCCCTACGCAGGGGATTGCGAGTTGCGTAAGAGTGGAGAGAGTGATCTGATGAGCCTTGTCATGTACGCACTCATTCCTTCTCCTTGCTCAACTGTGAGTAGGACTGGCTGCTTCCAGTTCCCGCCACATTGCATTCCCCCTAATGAATGAGGGGACTGTGCCCTGGAACTGTGAGTCAAACAAACCATTTTTCCCTTAAGGTGCTTTTATCATGGTATTTTATCACAGCGATGGAAAATGAAGCCATGGGCGTCCACTAAGTTTCTGCTTACATCATACATATCAGCTAAGCTCTCCCTGAGACAAGGTGGAGAAATGACCAGTCTAAGAAGGAGCAGGGTCTTCTCATGAGTCCAGTCAACATAAGATCACAGGTTATGGTCAAGAAACCTGTCCCACAAGACAAGGACAGAGGTCGGTGCTGCAGCCCTACGCCAGCTAATGCTGCTCTCCCCCATGTGCACACTTTTCCTTTGTGGTGTAAACTCTGTTTTCCCGTGAGCATCCCTATCCATCCTGCTTTGCCCTAGAAAGTCTGGGCAAACTGGGGTGGTTGGTCACCCTAGTTCCCGCACGCAGTCAATCAGCTCTGATCTCTGAAACGTCCCAGATGCTTGCTTCAGTCAAATTAATAACGGGCCCAATGACAGCGCTCTCTCCCCTTTGGCCCATTCTTTGAGTTGCTACTTTGGAAGGCATGCTACAGTCACGCACTGTGCTCTCGAAGACTACCTGATTTTGTTCATTGTATTTCCATGGCAAATGTTTTGTGGCAAGGTTTTAAGTGATGGCTCGGTGGTTAAGAGCATGTACTACTCCCCATGAGGATCTGGCTTTGGTTCTCAGCATCCAGGTCAAGACTCTTAATTGCTACAACTCTATCTCCAGGAGATCCAAAACCTCTTGCCTCTGATGACTCCTCCATTTGTGTACACACACATACATGCACACACATGCACACACACACTTAAAATGAACCTTTAAAATATACACATATTTGTATGTGTGTGTGTGTACATGCACACATGTGTGTATGTATGTCACTGTCTGGTGGACAAAGGATAGCTAGTAGGACTTACTTCTTTCCATCCATAGTATGGGTCCTTGAGATTGAACTCAAGCAATCAGGCTTAGCAGTTAGTTAGTGACTCATTTTATTCCCATTTAGAGATGAGAAAACACTTTTTGAGAAACTGATACTTTATCTAAGAACACAAGGCTGTATGGAGTAGAGACTGGAAGTGTGGTTTCAGGTGTTACAGGGTAAACATGTCTTCTTGCCACACACCCCTGTTCCGGCCAGTGTCGTGGGACATGGCATTTGTTAGGGGAAATGGGAGAAGAGTTATTCTGGGCTTGTTAAGGGCTCATATATCCTGTTCGCCCATGGTTGTCCTCCAAATGAATCATCTCATTAGAGAGCTGTTTTCAGACACATGTCCCAGAGGTACCTGAGACCCCTGAGTATGTGCATTTCACTAACATCTTTCAATGTGCCCAGTGGTGGCCGTTTGAATCTCACTCTGGGTAGCCTGTGCTTCATGGCCTCACCAGGACTAGAGCCCTCTTTCCTCCACTCAGCCTGCTCTCGAACTCTCAAACTCTCCTTGTAGCTGAGATGATCTTGAACTTCCGATCCTTCTACTCCGCTTTGCTGGGATCACAGGTGCACACCTCGGTGCCTTTTTATATGGCCCCAAGGATGGAGACCAGGCTCATACACACGCTAGTCAAACACACCTCCAAATGCACTGCATCTCCACCCAAAGCCAGAGTCTTGAGAACAGCATTTATCTCTCACATTTTCGTTCCTCCCTAACATTGGCAACCCAAGCCAGGCACGCAGATTTTTTTTTTTTAATAAATACGTCTGGTTCTCATTGATTTTATAGCATTCCCAGGTATCCAAATACAGGCTCCTGGATCAAATCAGCATGCTTTTGAGCAGCAGGGATTGTCTGATTAATGGAATCATCATAAACGTATTGAGTTTACTTGATAATAAGTAATCGCAATCAATTGATAATGAAAAGAAACACAGAATCACTTAATCGAGAGTAATTGGGTTGAATGACAAACTCGGGCTCCTGATTAAAATTAATTGTGTTACCGAGATGGCCTTCGAATTCCAATTGGAGGTAATTAAAACCTCCGAAGGTAAGGAACGATCAATTCCTTTCTGCGGCTGTCCAGGAAAAGACAGTATTCTTACAGGCCATGCTTAAGCTACGTTAAGAAAAGCCATGATGGCGCAATCATGGGCGAGCTGCTCCGATGGAAAGCAAAGGCCGGGTTAATTTGAACGAGCAAATATTGAACCTTTCTCAAGAAGAGAACTATTTAATCTGGGAGCTCGGGAGACTTAGCTAACTAATCGAGGATTTGGGTCAGAGGAAAATGCAAAGTGAGAGCTTTGTAAAGCATTTAAAGTGGTGAGTGGGTCGCCAACATGAACCTCAGAGAAGACCTCTTTCTGATGTCTGATGTGTGTGTGTGTGTGTGTGTGTGTATGTATATGTATATGTATATATGTATATGTATACATTATATATGTATATATATGATATATATGCATATATATACATATTACGCACACACACTATAGTCTTATTAAAATTATGGACTGGAGAGATGCCTCTGTGAATTAAAAGGGCCTAGTGTACACATGAGAGAGCATGGGTTCACATGGGTTCAGACCTCAGCACTCACATAAAAGCCGAGCAAGGCTCCAAGTGCCTCAAACCTCAAGGCTGCTGGAGATGGAGACAGAATTTCTTGGGTTTACCATTCTGGGCCTCAGGTTCAATGAGTGCCCCTGCATCAAAGGATAAAGTAGCATGTGATAGAACAGGATATGGGGCATCCTCCTCTGGCCTCCATGTGCATCTGCAGGCAACACACACACACACACACACACACACACACTAAAAAACAATTAAAAAGTAAAGAGAAATCATGAATTCAGAAAGTTGGTAGAAGAAGAAGCCCCTGACCCCATTCCCTCAGATAGACTAAAGCTGGTGACACATGCTTGTCATCCTAACCCTTAAGGGGCTGTAGCAGGAGGATCAGACCGTGAGCTCAAGGTCAGCCTGGGAGATGAAGCCAGAAAAAGACAACAAAACAAAAAAAAAACCCTATGTATTAGGTGATAGTTAATGTTGACTGTCAATGTGACTGGACTTGGGATCACCTTGGAGACACGCAGCTGGGATGTCTGAGATTATTTCCAGGAGTTTAACTGAGGAGGGAAGCCCCACCCCCCACAACCCCCCAGGTGTGAGCAGTGCCATTCCATGGGCTGGGGTCCAAAACTGAATAAAAAGGAGAAAACAAGACAGCTGAGTATCGACACACACTTTCTCAGCTGCTTCTTCACTCCCCGAGAGGCTGGGTCTAAGACAGACGACATCTTCAAAAGTGAGCCTGGATATACCTGCCCACCTCTAAGTTGTTTGTTTATTTATGCAGTTTTATGTATGTGTGTCTGTGTGTAACTTTACTTTTTTTCAAAGCTTATTCTTAAGGATGGTTCTTAGAGGCTCTAACCACTCTTTTAGCCCACCACTCACCAGAGGTAGTGGGAAAGAAAGGATATGGGGTCGGGTTAGGGGTGGGTGGGTGGACCCGTTTAGAAGGGTTCTCGGGAGCAACTTCTGTGTTGTCTGGAAATCAGCAGTTCAATTCACAGGCCAGCAGCGGCCGCTCAGTCCACTCGCAAACACTTCATGGATATACCAGCAATCCAGTTCCAAAGAGTCCGATAGCAAACACCAATCAGCAGCGTCTGGCACTACCTAGCAGAGACAGCCAGACCTCAGCCTCAGCTCGTCAGCAGGAGGGACCAGGGCCAACAGGAATGCTGGGAAAAGTTCTCAGCTGTGCCTCTCTCGGGAAACAAAGATCAGCTAAGATGTGAGACCAACAGGCGTTGCACAGCCAGCTCTGTAAGCAATCCTAGCTCAGCCTCAGTTACTGTCTGTCGAGTTCTTTTTCTATTCCTCCAAACATCACGTGTCCTCCACCGGTCTTGCCTTGGCACATTTGTCCGTCCCAGTTGACATCACTCTGCCTATCAGTCCAAGTCTACGGCAGAAGCAGAAAAGCCACAGCACACCACCAGGAGTTTTTGGGTGTGTTGCTCTCTGTGGAGTTCCGACAAATGCAGCTCGGCTGCACAATGTAAGGCGGACCAATACATCTGTGTCTAGCAAAACAATCTTTCATCATGGGTCCTTCCACGTGCTTGCTTTGGCAGAACATCCTTTCGCCTTGTGTCCGCTTCAGCTAAATGTTCCTTCACGAGTCTGCCTTAGCCTTTCACCTGGGTCCACTTCAGGAACACTCCTTCACGTGTTCGCCCCCAGCAAAACACCAGCCGACACAACTGACTCTCCAACAAACCCTTAAGTTTCCACTTCTTCTGTGTCTGTGGGAGTCAGTGCTGTTTGTGCAGCTCCTGCAGAGCCCAGAAGACTGTTGGACGCCCTGGAGTTAGAGTTACATGTGATTCAGTGCTGCCCCACTGTGGGTGCTGGGAACTGCACTTGAGCTAGTGCTCTTAACCACTGAGCCATCTCTTCAACACCCCTGTTTCTGCCATGCATATTGTCACAGCAGTACGTGTATCTTAATGATGTGTATCTTAATGTTTGTAATGGTGCTTTAGAAGAGGGGACAGAAAGTAGCATGTTGATTTGACCACACATAAATAACCACACTTACTTATGGGCAGGGTGCATGTGCCCCTGGGGTACCACCTAACTCTTCAAAAGAGTAACTCATTTATGCTGTTTACAAAGGAGTCACCTTAGATGGTTGGTTGCTTTTCTATTTCTGATACCCTGGAACTTACTCTATAATCTAAATTCACAGTCCTTAAAATCACAGTCCTCCTACCTCAGCTTCCCAAGTGCTGGGATTACAGTCATACACACCACAATGGTGTTCTGCTATTGCTTGTTTGTTTTTATTTTTAGGATACAAATATTCTTAGAGACAGGTTTTCTCTGTGGTGTAGCCCTGGTTGTCCTAGAACTCACTCTACAGATCAGGCTGGTCTTGAACCTATCTGCCTCTGCCTCCTGAGAGCTGGTATTAAAGGCGTATGCCACTTCCTGGCAGAAAAGAAAATTTAATCATAAAAAAATTAATTATAATATTTCCCCCTCTCTTTCCTCCCTCCAAACCTCCTAATAACTCTCCCTACTATCCCTCAAAGTAATGGACTCTTTTTCATTGATATCACATGCATATGTATGTATGTATACATGTATGTATGTATGTGTGTATGTATATAAACATATGTGTGTATATAAATATGCAAATATATACTTATATATACACATACATACCTAAATATAACATGCTGCGCCCATGTAATATTACTTGAATGTACATTTTCCGGGCTGATCATTGGCTCTGGAAAACCAGTTGATGTGCTCTTCCCTGGGGAGGGTCTGCCTCTCCTGCTTCCAGCTTTCCTCAGATACCTGTAGTTCTGTGTATAGGGTTGAGGCTTCATGGGCTTTTCACCATACTGCTTGGCATGTTTGTTTATGCCTTTCTTGTTCAGCTCATGCTTGGGTGGTCATGTTGAGACTTTATGTGTATAGCCTTTTATGTTACCAGGAGACACAAAATCACAGAAAACTCCCGACCTTCTGGTTCTTGCAATTTTTTTTCACACCCTCTTACCCAGTGTCCCATGAGCCTTGAGTATAGGAAAGTTTTATAGATGTGTCCACTGGGACTGAGCTCTACAACTCTGCATTTTGATTGGTTGTGATTTTCTGTGATGGTCTTATCTGTTGCAAAACGAAGTCTCTTTGATGAGGGATGAAGATGATACTTATCTATGGGTATAAGAACAAGTGCTTATAGGTTATTGTTAGGAATTATGCTGGTTTAGTAAACTAGTGGTTCTAGAGTCTCCTCCTATAACTATGATTTCACTAGCACTAAATAGTTTGCTAGGTTTTTGAGTTCCAGGCATAGTACCTACCCCTCTTGTTGGGTTGATCTAAAGTCCAATTAGAGAACCGTTGGTTACCACCAAGCTATGAGCACCACTAGTGCACCTGCTGGATTACCATGCCATGATGATTTGTTGTGGTTTGTTTTTTAAAGAAATCTCTCCCTTGTGGTTTAAGAGTGTAAGATACAGATCATTGGGGCTGGAGCGATGACTCATCAGTCACAAATGCTTGCTGCCCTTCCAGAGACCTGAGCGTGGGTCCCAAGAATCACTTGTAACTGCAGTTTGAGGGGATCTGTTGTCCTTTTCTGGCCTCTGTGGGCACCCACCATCACGTACATAGGAGGACACACATGCATGTACTTTAAAATGAAATAAATATTTCATTTACTAAATGTATTTTTAAAATACCTTTCAGTGACTTGGGTTCTTGGTGCATTCTAATATTCTGCACCTGGTAGGATCTTTTTGAGGGGATAAGGTAGTGAAAGATGGGCATATTGCTTGTACTGTCAACAACAGAAGAGAGAAACTCTAGGTGTACAAGGTTTGCAGATTAAGGACATGTGAATCTATTGCCTCTTATTCCCACAAGAGCCCATGTTTCTATATTACGATGCCAGAAGCCTGCCTGGCCCAAGATCTACAGACAGCAGACTGTGGAAAGTTTCAGCTCCTAAACGATAGAGAATATTGAAGGAATTTCACACACACACACAAATATACAGCCTAATAAAAAGAGAAAAACAAGACTCCAGTAACTAAAATGATTAATGGAAAGTAAGGAATTATGTCTGTGAAGGAAAATATACAACATATTGGATAATATAGAATAAGCATATGAATTCCTAGAAATATGCAAAGTACTAAATCTTAATCATCAAGAGATGGAAAATATGAATAGACACATCCCTAGTAAAGGATTAAATCAGACTTCTAAAACTTTTTCCACAAAGAAAACCCAAAGACCAGATGGCTTCACTGGAGAATTCTCCTCAACATCTAAAGAATTAGGGCCAATTCTTCTCAAACTCTTCCAAAAAAAAAAAATCAATGAGCAAGGAACACTAGGAATTCTTCCAAACTTATTTGATGATTTCAGCATTTTTCTGACACAAAAGCCAAAAACACTGTAAGGAAATTGAAGACCAACATCCCTGATGAATACTAATGAAGAAATCACACACAGGCACACACACATACACATACACACACACACACACACACACACACACACACACAAAGCAAACTGGATGCACAGTGCACTGAAAGGCCAGTATAATATGACTATGTGGTATATATTCTTGTGATGCAAAGATTATTCAATCTACAATAATCAATAACAGTGACAGACCACATAGAAGATGTGGGGGAAGGTTGCGTGATCATCTCAACTGGTGAAGACCAAGTATTTGGCCAAGTTCCACACCCGTCCGTGTGTGTATGTGGTGGAACATAGCCCATTGTGTGGAATGTGCCATGACTCTGGCAGAGGCATTCTGTAAGCAGACTCCTCTTGACAAGAGTCACGTATAACCAACCTGCCACCATGTATCTAATCATTAGTAAAATGGTGCCTGACCAGGAGGTCAGCATTGGCCTCTGCTGCTGGGAGCCTGGACCAGCAGGATTGATTCCTGGAGCCCATATACAGATGAAAGAACAGAAGCAAGTCCACAAAATTGTCCTCTGACTTCCAAATGGCACATCATGGCCTGACATGCATACATACATACATACATACATACACACACACACACACACACACACACACTACACAGAGAGAGGCAGAGACAGAAAGACCAAGGAAAGAGACACAGAGACAGAGACAGACAGAGGCAGAGAGAGACAGAGAGAAGTAAAAATCAAACAACAAACTACTGTGTCCCAGGCACACAGTTGGAAAGCCAGGCACTGTGGGTGGGAATGAACGCTGAAGCAATGAGGTAATGGTGGAGGGAACCCAAAGCTGGAACAGGCCAAGTGTGACACCAGCTCTCTAAGCATGCAGCCCAGATGGATGGAGAGAGCTAAGTGCGCACACGAACTCGCATGCAAATGTTCACGGCAGCTTTAGCCACCACACCAAAGCCTGGACATTGCCCTAGATGCTCTTCAGTGCGTGAGGAAGCCAACTGTGGCCTGGGGTAGACACACCATGACTATCTGGATAATTCACTCAATCTTTTCCGGGACTTTCCCAGTGGTAAACTATATCACCGGCTTTGTTTATTTGATTTATTGATTTATTGATTGATTTATTGATTGATTGATTACTTTTAGACACAGAATATCGTGACACAGCCCAGGCTCACTATGAACTTGAGAGATGCGTTCTCAAACGATCAATTAACTAACTATACAAACCACTGAGCTATCTCACCAGCCTAGAAGTAATGTTTTCAGGGTTTTTTTTTTTTGTGTGTGTGTGGTTGAGGGGTTCTTTTTAGTGCAATAAACCTTCTCATAGGTTACACATGACCCCTCACTTTTAGGGACCTGCTGGGCCTATGGCATCACATTGGCCAATGACATTGATGATAGTAGCCACTCCATACTAAGACATTTTACATGCCAGAAGGTAAGAAATGTGTGTGTGTGTGTGTGTGTGTGTGTGTGTGTGTCCGTCTGTGTAGATCTAGGTAGATGGAGAACACCTGTAATCCCAGAAATTTGGGTAGGAGGAGAAAGAAGGATCAAAAGTTCAAGGTTATCCTGGGCAAGTTCAAGGCCAGCCTGGGCTACAATGATCGTGTTTTTTTATTTATTTTTTATTTTCGTTGTTGTTTGGTCTGGTTTGGTTTTTAATGATAATGGCAGTCTCATGTCCTGACTGTCTAGTACTGAGAATCAGACTTAGAGGTTCAAAGGTCTAGTCGGACCCCCCTCCCCAAATCAAGGCGAATGGGGTGGCAGGATGGTCCTGTGGGTAAAAACACTTGCTACACCAGTCAGACAGCCTGAATTTCAGCTCCAGACCTACCTACCATGATGAAAGAAGAAAATGTGTTCCTCAGAATTTTACTCTGACTTTCATACATGTACTCTGGTACCATGAACACACACATACACGCATGTACACACTTGTATACACATGTACACATGCGCACACACACAAATACACATAGATTCCATTTTAAAAACAAATTATTTAATTAAGTAATTAAAATAGAACATAGGGCCAACAGAATGGTGCCACTACTGAACCCAAAGCTCCCAGCTTGGTCTGCGGATAGGGCTCACTGACTAAAAGCATTTGCTTTGCTAGTTTGAGAGCTAAAGTTCAGACCCCGAGAAGCCTACATAAACGCCAGGCGTCCTAGAGAGGGTTTCTATTGCTGTGACAAAACACCGTGACCAAAAAGCATGTTGGAGAGGAAAGGGTTGGTTCAGCTTACACTTCTAGGTCATCATCCATCATTGGAGGAAGTCAGGACAGGAACTCAAAGAGGACAGGATCCTAGAGGCCGGAGCTGATGCAGAGGCCATGGAGGGATGCTGCTCACTGGCTTGCTCCCCCTGGCTTGCTCAGCCCACTTTCTTATAGAACCCAAGACCACCAGCCCAAGATGGCACCACCCACAATGGGCTGGACCCTCCCTCATCAATCACTAATTAAGACTATACCCCAGTCTTTCCTACAGCCGCATTTTATGGAAGCATTCCCTTATTTGAGGTTCCCTCCTCTCAGATGACCCCGGCTTGTGTCAAGTTGGCTTAAAACTATCCAGCACAATCGACTCCATGTCAGCTTGACACACAAACACATTCCTGTCAAGCCACAACCTTCTTTTTTTTCTCTCCTCACATTAAAATAATATGAATAACTTTAAAAAAAAAATCCCAGACTTTAGAAAGTCAAACACATTAAAAATGGTCTTTAAAAAAACAAAACAAAACAAAACAAAACAAAACAAAACAAAACATCTGGTCTCTTAAAATCCAAATTCTCCAGTGGCAGGGAAGATGCAGTCTGTCTGGGCCACTTCTCTAGAAGTTGTGGGCTGAGCTGAGTGGTCCCAACAACTCTTAGTGGTCCTAGAATGGACAGGAGCCAGGCTAGGAGTCGGGCTAGGGATAGAGCATCCCCACCCCCACCCCCGGAGAGCTTATTAAAGTGCTGTGCACTCATCCCCGTGTGACCAGCTGCCCGAGAGGGTGTGGGGATCGTTATGAAATATAAACCAATATTCCCCAGATGTGGAGGTCTCTCTCCACTGGGGAGCCCCAGCTTCCAGAAGACTGGCTCTCTAAACTGTGAAGGCCATGCTGCACCTACATTCCTTTTGAATAACAATGCATTCTTCTAAGCCAGGCTAATGGGAAAGTAATCTCTCTCTCTCTCTCAGAGCTATTGCTCTGTGGAAGTGCTTACCAAATAGGATTTTTAAATAGCTGAGAGAGCCGAGCTCCATTCGGGAATTGATACCTTTAAACCCCAGCTGGAAATGTTCCCTCTCCATTCCCAAGGCAGAGCCTGGAATCAGAAATCCCCCAACTGGCCCCAGCCTCTTTGGAGGCTTGAGGAGAAGCCAGAGACGTCATCAAGGTGGCTTTAAGCAAGCATTACATCCTGGCAAGGCTGGGCAATGGCCTCCCCCCTAAAGGTGGCCCTGAGGGCACAGCCAGAGCTTAAGTGTTCTTCTCGGCAGCCAGCCTAAAGGTTCTCCATCTCTCAGGACCAATGGACCAAACCAGAGAGAGAGAAGGCCGGCCAGGACGCCTTGGTTCATAAAGATGAGCCTTAGGGGCTCAGGTTATGGTAAAGCACTTGTAATACAAGCGTGAGGACCTGAGTTCATTCCCCAGAACCCACATAAAAGCTGGGCGGGCTTATCTCTGTCCTGGAGAAGCAGAAACCAAAGGGACTCTAGGGCTTGCTGGTCAACCAGCTTAGTCAACTCTGTGAGTTCTGGGCCAACAAGATACCCTGTCCAAAAAAAAAACAAAAAAACAAAAATGATGAACAGCACCTTAGGAATGATAACCAAGGTTGGTCTCTCACCTCTATAACTACATGCACTCATTTATACAATTTACACACACACACACACACACACACACACACACACACACACGACTGCTTGAGTGGGCATACTTCTTGCGCCTACCCCAATCCTTCCTATACATAAGGCCCTTCCCATACATCTGGCTCATGCCAGAACCCAAAGATGTGCTTGGAGTCCCTGGACCCGTTACCACTTCCTCTTCCCAATGCACAACAATGAAATCTCTCTCGTGCTCCTTCTCTTCCCTCCTTCAACCCTCTCCTTCCCTCCCTCTCCCCTCCCTCCCTCCCTCCCACTCTCTTGACTGAAGAAACAGCTCAGTGGCTAAGAGCACATATTGCTCTTGCAAAAGCAACTAGGTTTGGTTCTCAGTGTCTATACTGGGTAGCTCACAACCGTCCAACCGTGACACCCTCTCCAAGGAAACCGACACCCTCTTCTGGTCTCCACGGGCTCTGCATTAATATGTGCATGTGTGTGCATTTGTACACATGTGTGCACATGCACGAAAGCATGCACATGCTCATGCACACACACACACACATACTTGAAAATAAAAAATTTTAAACAGTGAAAATCAATTCCTGTTTGTGTGTGTGCACGCGTGTGCATGTGTGTGTGTGTGCGCGCGCGTGCGTGTGCGTGTGTGTGTGTGTGTGTGTGTGTGCGCGCGCGCGCGCGCGCGCGCGTGTGTGTGTGTGTGTGTGTGTGTACACACACGCATCTACAGGGGTTGAATTCCAGCCTCCTGCATTCTAAGCAACTTTGCCAACTGCACGCGTCCCTTCTCTGCCGTAGATCTTTTCTTTCCTTTTCTCTTTCAGGCTCCTTCCCATCCTCCCAGACGCCCAGACTAGAATGCCTGAACCCTCCATATCCTCCTGAGGGAAGAGCCAGACACCGGAGGAGTGTGGCTTGGACGGCAAGCAGCATTTATGTCCTCGAGGAGAGCAGAGATTTATCAGGCAGAAAAATGATTGAATTCTTTTGTGTGTGCCTTTTATAACGGGACAAAATCGCCTCCAAATTATGATGGCTGTCAGGGGCTGGAGGGAAAAGGAAATTGAATATGTGCTTTTTTCTGAGTTCTGGGGAATTGATTAGGGATTAACGGAGGGAGAATGGATAAACAGGCTAATTGATCAGATAATTTATATTCCCAAACAAAATATGGGGTGAGGAAGCCCCCCAGCTGGATACGATTCATTTCCCTGTCCCCTCAGATAAAATAAGAGGTGGGGGACACTCTTTGTCAAAGAATTCCCAAGCCTACCCTCAGACTTAACGATGTTCCTAGAACTTGGGAAAGCTTTTGTGTCCGAGGTTCTGATGTATTAGCACAGATATTTAAACTAAACATGGCAGCTCATGCTTGTAATCCCAGCCCCTGGGAGCCTAAGGCAGAAGGATTGCTGTGAGTTTGAGGCCAGCCTGGGCTACGCTGAAAAACTCTTGTCTCAACCGAACAATTACAAAAGGATTTGGGTTCGAATCAGAAAAGTGGTCAGGCATCGTGGAACATGCCTGGTTACCCCAGCACTCCAAGAAGCAGAGGCAGGACCAGGGAGGGTGGTGACTCAACAGGTAAAAGAGCATTTGCCATAGAACCCCTGAAAGCCTGGGTTCAAGTCTCCAGAACCCATTGGATGCTGTGACTCCAATACCCATAAGCCAGTGCTCCTATGGGGGAGATAGGAGGCGGGGCCAGTAGAACCCCTGGTTGGTGTTTATGCAGGGGAGCGCAGGTGCCGCGGAGGCTAAAGGTTGAGGCCAGGCGTCTTCAGTTGCTCTACGCCTTATTTTATCTATTTCTTTGTTTGTATGCTTTTTGTTTGTTTGCTTCCTTGCTTCGAGGTGGTGTCTCTGGCTGATCCTGGAGGTTAGCAATTAGACTCGGCTGGCTGACCAGCGAGCTTCAGGGAGACTTCTAACACTTCAAGGTTAACATTTACAGGTACACCACACCGCCATGCCTGACTTTTATGCGAGCACTGGAGGGCTGGGGGAGGGGGGGTTGTAATCAGGTTCTCCTGCTCGCCTGGGAAGTACTTTACCAACAGAGTCATCTTTCCAAACCCCTGTTTTATTTTTGGCACAAGGCCTTGGTTATATAGCTTAGGCTGGGATGTTCATCCCAAAGAGGAGAGTAGAAAGACTCAAATCATCACGGCCAAATTCACTAAAGCAAGCAATTCATTAAAGCGAGCTTTTTTCCCCCCCTCTACCAATTTGGGTACATGGGTTGCTTCCCACGAAGGTGGGGTTTGAGATGTCAGCATTGGACGTGAGGAAGACAAGCTTCTAAAGCACCGGGGTGGGGATTTGGTGAGCAAAATTGTCAGAACAGCATAGCAAGTTAGCCCTTCCTGAAAGAGAGACAAACGGTCGTCATAGGTGGTCATGGGACTTTTTGAAACAAAGGTAGGTTTGCAAGATGATTGTAAGCAACTTTGAAACAAACAAACAAAAACAAATAAGCCATGATTTCCTGGAACAGGCAGTACAGAACCATTTATAGTTAAGGTTACAGGTGGGACATAGCTCGATCCTTGAGAGTCAGAGGTCTAATCGTAAGCAGGTTCAAACCTCATTTGTTTTTACACTAAGATGGCTTTTAAGCCTAAGATGGAGGCAGGCATGGTTCTTCATGGGCTCAAACTCCTGTTGCCTCAGCCTGAGGGCGTAGACTGCAGACATACGCCTCCACACACAGCTTCCAGCACCTTCTTCATTTGCAGACAAAAAAAAAAAAAAATGAGATTGAACTTCACCTTAAAGCAAGTAATGATTACTTTATGAAATACATTTTTATTTGGACATCCTTCCAATGTTTCTCCCACTCTCCAAGAAGGTTAAGGACTCAGATAAGATTCTGATTTGTCAGGACAGCAAGAACGCCATCCCTGCTTGATTGAAAACCTCTCTGGGCATGCCGAAGGCAGCATCATTCTCTTTGGCCAATTTTTAAAAGGCACCACCTTTCATCTATGCGTTTGGTTACATTTTCTTTTTATAAAACCATTAAGTACTTGATGCCGTTCCCATGGATACTGTAAATCCCACTTTCTTAGGAAAACACAACTTCATACATCTTAATACTAAATCTACTGCATAATTGATCTAAATTCTAAGGAATCTGACGCCCAAGGCAGTAAGAACAAATCTGGGTCGGCATTCTGAGGCCGGGGAGATGGCTCAGTCTCTAATGGGATTTGGGTATGAGTATGATGATTTGAATTCAGACCTTCATCACCCACATAAAGAGCTGGGTGCAGCAGCTGAGATGGGGGCGGGGCTGGGAATGAGAGCTGGAGTGGAGATGGGGGTGGGATGGGGGTGGGGTGGGGGTGGGGAAGAGGGTGGAGGGTAGGAGGTGGGACAAGCTGGCCTGCCTGGATGAATGAGTGAGCTCAAGGTTCAGTGAGAGACTCTGCCTCAAAACAGTGACATCCTCCTCGCCGGGGTCGAGACCAGATCAGCTCTCAGCCATTGTCTCTTCTTGTAGCACATGGTGGTTCATACAGAGACTCACAGCTTGTCCAGGTGCAGAGAACAAACACCTGCAGCCTGCTCAGCCCCACGTGGGACATTCTATGTCACACCCAGTCACCGAGGCGCAGGAGACATTTCAGAAGAGAGGGAAGAAAGCCTGTCAGAGCCGGATTGCAGGGAAGACTGCGGGGGAGCTGCGTCTTCTGTACGCAAGAGGCACAGTGTACTTACCAACACGATGGAGCCAGGCAAACCTGCAGCCTGGAGAATGACTGAGCGGCCACCGGAAGGCCACAGCTGCTGGTATGGGGGTGGTGGTTCCCATCGGGGGTATGGTCCCTGTGTAGGTGACAGCACTTCTTCAGGGAAGAGCCCCAGGTCCATGACTACCACTTCTACTGCTGCTACTCCTCCTCCTCCTCCTCCTCCTCATCATCATCATCATCATCATCATCATCATCATCATCATCCTCATAATAAAAGTCATGAAGTTGGAAGCGATACAAAGGGGGGGTAGGTCTGAGAGGAAATGAAGGAAAGAAGAGGGGTGGCAATGATCCAAACACATAGCATACATGTGTACTATGTCTTTTTAATTCATTCTCAAAGAATAAGTTAATATATATGTATATATGTATATGTATCTATATATACATACATACATACTGGCTGGTTTTGTGTGTCAAATTGACACAGGCTGGAGTTATCACAGAAAAAGGAGCTTCAGTTGGGGAAGTGTCTCCATGAGATCCAGCTGTGGGGCATTTTCTCAATTAGTGATCAGCTGGGAGGGCCCATTGTGGGTGGTGCCATCTCTGGGCTGGTATTCTTGGGTTCTATGAGAGAGCAAGCTGAGCAAGCCAGGGGAAGCAAGCCAGTAGGAAACGTCCCTCCATGGCCTCTGCATCAGCTCCTGCTTCCTGACCTGCCTGAGTTCCTGTCCTGACTTCCTTTAGTGATGAACAGCTGTGTGGAAGTGTAAGCTGAGTAAACCCTTTCCTCCCCAACTTACGTCTTGGTCAAGATGTTTGTGCAGGAATAGAAACCCTGACTAAGATAAATTGGTACCAGCGTAGTGGGGTATTCCTGTGACAACCTGACCATGTTTTGGGGAGGACTGTGGAAGGACTTTAGAACTTTGGACTAGATGATCTATTTGGTGTCAAGAGCTCTGTGGGATGTTGTGTAAGAGCTTGGAAGATAATATTGAGAACAGTGCAGAAGATGGAGGCCTGGCTTGTGACATTTCAGAGGGAAGATTGAAGACTCTTATCAGGGCCATGTTTTGATTGTGAACATTGTGTGGTTTTGGTTAGCTGGGGCTGAAGAATCAGCTGTGATTAACAAGATACCAGAACCAATAAAGCAAACCTTTGTGTTACTGGGACTATTGATGCTGGTCAGCTGGAGCTAAGAAATTAGTGGTGACCAGAAGAGACCAGCATCACTGAGGTGAAATCTTCTGGGAAGTGTTTTCTTAGAGCACAGAGGCTGTGTTCCAGAGAGAGCCACAGTTGTACTTTGTGCTGTGGATGGACTTGGTACTGTATAAGAGTCACTCTCGTGGTACTGGTTTTGAAGGCATGAAGGAGTCATGAAGAGCAGCTGAGGCTCAGCACTGTGAGAGGCCATGGAAGGCCACTGGTGAAGGTACAGCCTCAGTTGCAGTTGACAGCCCAGGACTGAAGGGGTCATGCATAGGATCTGAGGCTTGGCACCATGAAGAAAGCCTATGAGAGACTATTGGTGAAGCCTAGTTACAGTGGAAGACAGCAGTGTTTTGGAGATGCCAGTGCCATGCGATGACCACCAAGAACAGCAGCAGCAGTGGAGTACAGGCAGCTGGAGCCTAGAAGACAAGGTGTGTGCTACAAAGGGCAGAGCTGGAGAAGTGACCCAAGCCCTTGGAGGAGCCCAGAAAATCGTGAGTTGTTTCCCAGACATTGGACTGTTGGAGTTTGATTTTTGCTTTTGATTGTGACTGTGCCCTGATATTGTTCCCTCTTGAAGGAAGAAAGTATTTTAGTGGAGCTCACAGTTAAGAGACTTTGAATTTTTAAAAGAATTTGAAGTTTAAAAGATTGGACATTTTAAAAGGATTGAACTTTTAATATGTAGAGACTGGGACTTTTAAAGTTATTTAGATCTTGGGGGTGAACAAGAAAGTAAGGGTTGAGGCTTAATAGTGATGTGTTTGTGTGTCAAGTTGACAAGGGGTCAATTGAACTGGCTGGTTTTGTGTGTCAACTTGACACTGGCTGGAGTTATCCCAGAGAAACTTCACTTGGGGAAGTGCCTCCATGAGATCCAGCTGTGGGGCATTTTCTCAATTAGTGATCAAGTGGGGGAGGGCCCCTTGTGGGTGGTGCCATCCCTGGGCTGGTAGTCTTGGGTTCTATAAGAAAGCAGGCTGAGCAAACCAGGGGAAGCAAGCCAGTAAGGAACATCCCTCCATGGTCTCTGCATCAGCTCCTGCCTCCTGACCTGCTTGACTTCCAGTCCTGACTTCCTTTAGTGATGAACAGCAGTGTGGAAGTGTAAGCTGAGTAAACCCTTTCCTCCCCAACTTGCTTCTTGGTCATGATGTTTGTGCAGGAATAAAAACCCTGACTAAGACAATATATATTATATAGAATAAGCTAATATATAATAACATATATTATTATATGGAGAGTCGGCACAGAAGTGAAGTATGCATTGTAGTGGGTGAGTTCAGATCACATCCCCTCAGGCTCACAGCCACCTCTAACTCCAGGTCGAGAGGATCTACTGCCCTCTCCTGGCCTCCACAGGTACTGCACTCACAAGCACAAACACAAAACAAATGAATTAATACATTAACTAAAATCTCTTTAAAATAATTCAAATAAAGGGGAGAGCAACTGAGAAAAACAATATCAATGTCTGACCTTCATTTGCACACACACGTGTATACACAAGTGAACACACAGACACACACACACCCCAAAAGTGGACAAGATTTTGGGAGAATAGACTCTCTTCCTCTTTCAAAACGGTCCAAGACTGTTCAGAGTCCAAAGAGGGGAGGATATTGGAGGACTAACAACACAGCCATGGGAGCTGAGCGCTCCCCCACAAAGCGACAGAATCGAGACCCCAGGCGACATAGCTGTGACAACCCAAGTCCCCTAAGTCTTGACTCGTCAATGTGTAAACATGAAAAGGTTTTGTTCTCCTGAGAACCGTGCTGGAGTGTCTGCTACATCCTGTCATGGCGGCTTGATTCTATAATTTACCCGAGTTGCTCAGTTTAAGATTGCAGTTTCATCATTTGGAGGGCGGAGGCAGGCAGATAGATCTCTGAATTCGCGGGCAGTCTGATCTACAGAGGGAGTTCCAGGACAATCAGGACTATGCAGAGAAACCATGTCTCGAAAAGTCGCGCACGTGTGTGTATCAATAATATCATATAATATTTACATTTATATTCATATAATATAGAATACACAATATATTATATAATATTATATATTATATATAACATAAATACATATTTTATGTATGTTCAAATATAGATGTGTATGTTATATATATGTTTATGTATTTATATATACATTTATATATAAATGTGCAAACGTATAAATAAACATGTGTAAATATATCATATATAAACACACACACACACACACACACACACACACACACACACTCTTTCATATTGAATTCAAAGCCCCACGGTCCTATGTATCCATTCTCCCAGTCCTGCCACGGTCACATGCACGGCCCCTCTCTCACGCCAGCCTGTTTCTGCCCACACCTGCTGCCTGCGGCGTAGGGGACATGGGGGCTGGGCAGAGTTTTGTTCCATGCTGTGTTTACCACTGCCTGGTGGTTTTCTGATCTGCAGAGAAGTGTGACGATGGCGCCTTTGTTTCAACCCTCACTGACTTCTGCTTCCATATCTCTGTTCGTCCTCGAAGGAAGTCAGGACAGAAACTGTGGTGGGCGATTGTCTGAACGAGCGCCCTTTCCCCTCCCCCAGGATTTACGTATTAGATATCCTGCCACTGATGAGGTCCTTGGATGACTGGGTCAGAAAAGCTCTGCCCTCTGTGGCCAGTGAGCCAGCTCTTGTGCCTACTGTCAGTAAGACCATTCCTTCTCCAAGCCGGAGATGTTGGCATCTACCAATGGTTTCGGCTTTCATCCCCGTTCATGGCAAATAACTGTTCCTTTACCCGACCCCCGTAAACGGAAATGCCACAAAGAAAAGCCTCTCTCTTCCCAGTAAGTTATATGTTAGCAGTCTATTAGGGAGATGCTTCAGTGGTTAAAGGGCTCGCTGCACAAGGGTGAAGACCCAAGTTCAAATCCCCGGGACCCACATCAAAGCCAGATGTGGTAGCGCCTGTTTTTCATACAAGCACTACCTTGGGGAGATGAGATGTGTTGGGGGACAGTATTCTGGGTGTTGTACAGAGCAACGCACAAAGCAAAAGAAACCCAAGGAAATTGCTTTTTTTGAAAAAAAAAAGGGGGGGGCGTGCTGTGACCCAAGCTGGGCTGGCAGGCTCTCCGCAGCAAGAAGTGTGCTTCTAATGGACAGGCTTCAGTTCAGTCTGGCGTGATCGGCTAATCTAGGAAAGGGAAGGAGCCTGGCAGTCAGGCGCACTGCAGAGAGGGCTAGATGGCATGCAGTATTGGCCCTTCGTGGGATAGCTTGGCTCTGAGAGTAAAACTTGTTTCTCACAGACGGGGGGTGGAGGAAGGAGAATTTCCAGAAGGTGAGGAGCGCCGCTAATCTGACGGCTTGATTTGTTTGTCCAGGTCTTAGTTCAGCTTGCTGTTGCTATGATGAAACAGCACGACCAAAAGCAAGCTGGGGCGAGTTCTACTTCCCCATCGTCACAAATCACTGAAGGAAAGCGGGACTGGAACTCAGAGCAGGAACCTGGAGGCGGGAGCTGATACAGGAGCCGTGGAGGGGTGCTGCTGACCGGCTTGCCCCCCATGGCTTGCTCAGCCTGCTTTCTTAGAGAGCCCAGGACCACCAGCCCAGGGATGGCACCACCCACAATGGGGTGGGTCCTCCTCCCATCAATCACTAGTTAAGAAAATGCCCTCTGGCTGGATCTTATAGAGGCATCTCCTTCCTTCCAGATAACTCTAGCTTAAGTTGACATAAATCTAGGCAGCACACCTGGAGCATACAGATGTGAACACAGGTGTAGCCAATGAGAGACCCGTGTCAGACAAAGTGAGAGGTACACACCTGAAGTTCTCCTTTGGCGTCCACATGCACACTGTGATAAGTGTATGTCTACACTCACACACATGAACTCATGCATACACACACAAGCACACACATACACATATTACACATATGCAAGCTAAAATTAATTTTAAAAGATAAACTTAAAATAGTCAAATATACATAAATAAAGCCAGGCATGATGATATGTGACTATAATCCCAGAACTGGAGAAGCTAAGGCAGAGGGGCTATAAATCCAGGGCTAGCCTGGGCTGCCTACCAATGGAGATCATGAAGACTTTGAAGCAAATAGATGATTGAATAGTGAGCAAGCAATCAAAATATAGTCTATACCTCGGCACCTACAGAATTAGTCTTCTCCTAAAAGAACCCTGGAGGTGGTCTCTTCATAGCAATAATAATTTTTCAAAATGGTATTAGTCAGGGTTCTCTAGAATCAGAACCTACAGCGTAAATTCATATTACAAGGGATTCATAGGACTGGCTTACACGATCCCTTCAGAGTCTTCACACCCAGGGTTGGAGAACCCATGAGGCTGGGTACCTCAGCCGTCCAAAGGCTGAGCGGATCTCTGGGTGGCCACCAGCCCATACTGGAGAGATTGGTTCTAACAACAGCAAAGGACTCTGTAGCTGCAGCCACAAGACGGATGAACTAACTCACCAGCAAAAGTGCCAAGGGCAAAGAGCCAAGCCTGCCTTCTCCCATGTCCTTTTATGTCGCCAATCACACTCGGGGCAGGTCTTCCCAAATCAATTATGGTCATCAAAACCATCTCCTACATACGTGCCTACAGATGTGCCCATAAACCAACTTGATCTATGCAGTTCCTCACTGATCGTTTCTTCCTAGGCAAATCCAGATCATTCATATTTCTTTCTGATTCGCTTTTTTTTTTTTTTTTTTTTTTTTGAGTCATGGTCTCCACTAACGGAGACACCCTACCTAGCTGAGGGTGACCTCGAACTCTTCTTTTGGAAGCTTCCGCCTTGAGTGCTGGGGTTACAGGGAATGACAGCCACGCCTACTTTACGCTGGGCTACGGACAGAATCCAGGGCTTTGCGCAAAACACGCCAGCAACTGGACCCACGTCTGCAGCCCACGCCCCCCTTTTAAGAGCTGGGAAAAGGTTCGCCCCAGCGTGTTAAAACGTCTTAACAATTGCACAGGAAGCACCGCCCCCTCGAACGCTTCTGGCTCCGTTCAGAAGGGTCCCCTGTCTGGTTCGCATTCCCTCGTTTCCTACCTGTGTTCCCACAAGCGTTTCAAGGCTATGTTCTGGATTGTAAACGGTTCGAAATATGACTCTCTGAGAAGGAACTCAACAGCGGGGACCTGAGTGGCCGCTGCCACAAAGCTCAGACACCGTTTTCGAACCACTTCGATGCTGTGTAACAACCCTGAGAGCCAGCAGCGGCTGCAATGAACACATGCATCTTTACACAGAAGAGGTTCTGGAAGGCCTGCAGAGTTCTGGAGAGACTGTTTAAATGGCATTTAGTTGCGGGGGTGGGGGCGGGGGGGTGAACGCGCGTCAGAACTGTTTTACCCTTATGTCATATCCAATAGGTAAATGGGGCTGGGGACTCCTCTCACGGAATGTCCAAGACTCTAGGGCTCCCTTCCCAGCGTGGCACAAAAAGTTCATTCAGTTATGATGAAAGGCAAGACGCTGGGTGGGCGTGGTGGCACTTGGGGAGCTTGGGTGTAAGGACTGGCGTGAGAGCCTGTTGATACTGGCTTTGTTAGGGACAGCGCCTGGGCCCCCGACAGCTCTAACAAGCCAGACCCATGCACCGGTCCTCAGAAAGCCAATTAAACAGACAGGCAGTGGACAAAAGCAAAGAAAGGGGATTGATCCAGTGTGGCCAGGCTGGAGAGAGAAGCAATGTGGTCCAGCTCTCTCTCTCTCTCTCTCTCTCTCTCTCGCTCTCGCTCTCGCTCTCGCTCTCGCTCTCGCTCTCTCAATGGATGGACATTTAATCCCCAATTTGACAGTAGTGGGAGGAGGAATCTTCAGAGGTGACTGTGGCTATGAGGGTGGCGCCCTCAGACAGGAAACTGGTGCCCTTTTAATGCAGACTCTGGACTTCTGCAAACTATATCCTCTCCCACCAAGGAGGGCACAGCAAGAAGGTGCCATCTGTCCAGCATAAAGCGAGTCTCTGTCAGACACCAAAATATGTGTCTGAGCCCTCGTGCTTATCCAGGAAAGGGCTATAGCCAACTGCCCATGCGTCCCCGCAAGGCTTCGCCTAAATGTTTTCTTTCCCAGATTAACGACGAACCCACAGTTAACTAACCAACTCACACTAAGACAGTGACATGTCACACTGTCTTAAAACATCCGTTTTCCTCTAACAGCCTGTGACCCAGCAGAGCACAGAGCCAACCCCGCACCTGCGGTCAGTGTGCAGAAGCCTCTGTGAACACAGGAGCTGTGCACAGAGCCAGGTATGGAACACCCGGCCAGGCCCACGGGGGTAAGAACATGGGAAGTTTGAGGCCAGAGAGGGTTATGTAGTGAGGTTCCGTACGGCCTGAGTACACAGGGAGAGCTCATCTAAACAAAAACAAAACAGCCTCTTAGCAAAAGGAGGAGGAGGAGGAGGAGGAGGAGGAGGAGGAGGAGGAGGAGGAGGAGGAGGAGGAGGAGGAGGAGGAGGAGGAGGAGGAGGAAAACCCCCTAGGACATAGAGTAACTCATAAATTAAACACCATCTCTACCTCCTTCCTGTGGAAAATTTTCAAATGGGCTGGTTTAGCGCGCCCCCTGGTGTCCAAAGACCCGCTTTGCTCCGTGCGCTCCTGAAACCTTAGGGAAACTGAACAGCTTTTCAGCTTCAGAGCTGAAAAGGACAGACTCCTTGTTCTAACCATTTCATTTCTCTCTCTCCCCCCTTCTCTCTTCTCTTCTTTCCCTCCTTCATGAACTGTCTCCTCCCCTGTCTTCCAGGACAGCCCCGCTCACACTGAGATAGCTACTCTTGGGTCGATGGCGACTCGACTCCGTCTGGAATGAACTATGAGGGAATTTTCTCAATGACGTAACTTGACGTGGGAAGGCGCACTCTTATTCTGGGAGTTCTGAGGGAGGAAGACCCACCTTGAATGGGGGTCACCCCTTCTGGTGGTAGCCTAGATACAGGACATGGGAGAAGGAAGCTCTCTGGCTTTGCCTACCTGCTCTCACTGGTAAGACGATTCCTTCACTGACGTTAGAGGATTCTGGTACATACTGAGGACGAGCTGAGACATCCAGCCACAGCCCCTGAGCAACTACTGGGCTCTTGGACTTTCTGTTGGTAGACAGCCACTACCTAGCTTGACCACAGCCTGTAAGCTGTTCTAATAAATCCCCCGTGTAGATATTCGTTCTGTCCGTTCTGTTCTTGTGGTGAACCCTGGCTAACATCCCCACCTTTTCCTGCCTCCCTCCATGGCCTCTATGTCTGGGCCTCCTGCTCTGGTTGCTTCTAAATGCTGTGTGATTTATGTCCCGAGCTGGCTCTGTCTTTGTCTCAACTGAGTTATCCCACCCTGGGCAAGACTTCTGTGGGAATAGGAAGTAAGATATAGCTGTAAAGCACATATTTAGAATCCCCCAGGGAGGGGCTGGGGGCGTGGCTCAGTGGTAGAGCCCCTGCCTAGAATCCCCCAGTAAGGGGCTGGGGCATGGCTCAGTGGTAGAGCCCCTGCTTAGAATCCCGCAGGGGGGGGCTGGGGGCGTGGCTCAGTGGTAAAGCCCTGCCTAGAATCCCCCAGGGAGGGGCTTGGGGGCGTGGCTCGGTGGTTTAGAGCCCCTGCCTCGGGTGGGGGACATCCTTCAAATGATCAGTACTCCCTGAGCATTTACAAGGCTCTGGATTCCATCACCAGCACTGCAGTGAAATAATAGCTAAATACTCTGACTCTTAGCACTGTAGTTAACGTCCATTAACTGTACCAATTTAGTAAAATTCACGGTGGTAGTTCCACGCATACACAGAGCTGGCATGATGCCTCTCTCCAATCCCTTGTGTATGCTTCTTAAAATTTATTAGACAGAATAACCCCTGCATCTTCCCCACTGTTCGGGAGCTTGCAGAGGAGGCTGGGGTCCTCTTCGTGGCTGAGACAGTCTCTGTGAGGGGGAAAGCACAGACCCTGGAAACTGGAGGCTGATGTTTCTGGGAGCAGTACTGTGGCTAATGGGGTAGAGGTGCTGTGGCGGGGGGTGGGGGGGGAGTAGGGGTGGAAAATGGGGGTTGGGGGTGTTAAGTAGAATGTAACCAGGCAGTTTAGCACCCTCTAGGGATGGCACAAGGTGACAGTTTCACTTGACTAAGTCCTGGAGAGTACGGAAGATCACCAATGATCTATGGGAATAGTACGATGGGCAGTTGTCTGCAACGTTTCAAGCGAGGCTTCTGAGCTCCAGGTACTTCCGTGAGAGCCCACGAAGGGCTCCCCTGGCTGGCTATATTCCGCTCTAGCTAGCGGCTGTGGCCTCACTCCCAACCCCTCGCATCTCAGCGCAAATGGTGCAGCACTCTGACCTCTCTGTGGATGACATAGGAGATAGCCTAGAAGTATGTGAAGACATACTTCCTTCTGGGCGGAACAAAGTGGGGACACAGCAGGAATTGACCTTTGGAGAGGTGGGTCAGAGGCATCCTCGCCCTTCAGAGCGGTATCCTTCTTGTCCAGGATTTCCCGGGTTCTCCAATCACTTTCGCATGGGTACCACCTGCCGGGATCAGCTAAACTATGGTCTCACGGCTCCCTCTGGTGTCCATAGCACGCAATAGCAGGGGGCCCGGGTGCTTGCCCGCCTCTGGTTGGAGGAATTGGGGCTTGGCTTTGGAAGTTCTTGGTCTCTTGATGAGCGAAATTAAAAATTGCTTCAGAGAGGAAGTTTGACGATTTTCTTGGCGTTTTGAGAAGAAAACAAAAAACAACAACAACAAAAAAAAAACAACGTGATTTCAGCCGCGGCTGAAAGGATGAAGGTGTGGAAGAGAACAGAGAGCCCCTGTGTTCTGAGTCAGGGCCAGCGACAGAAGTGTGCGGCGGGCTGTACGGGGTAAGGGAGTCTTCGGAGAAACAAGAAAGATCATTTATCAGCATGCTGAAGATTGGAGCTGGTATTTTGTGGGGGAGGGAGGGGAAGAAAAGTTACACTTTTTGAGTTAGGACTCAGGGAAGTGGACAGGCTTGGCGGTGAGGGTGCTCATTGAGGACTGAGGGGCTTCCAGAGATGATGAGTAAGGGCATCCTGACTTCAAGGGGATAATTATTCCTCTCGTCTCTTCAGCATACATTCAGGTCACTCAGCTTTCTTAAGGAGTGGTTTCCGAGCCAAGTGTTGACAGTCACGCTGGATTAATTCTTAAGAGAGGGGAATCACAGTATATAATGTCTAACCCTAGATTTAAATGAGAGGAGGCAGTTTCCCCTTGATATAAGCCGCTGCCCAGGCTGGAGAGTTTGCTGGCGGCAGCAGGAGAAGGCTCTTCTCAACCTGTTTACTCCAGGTTCCCCAGACTTGTAACGTTTTGTTATTTTGGGAGTCTCGTGGGCTTCCCTCTTCCCTCCAGGAAGGAGTGTTTCAGTGCCCAAGGATGTCCCAACACACCAGTGAGACTCTTGTCAAAGCGAAAGAAAGGGCGATAGGAAGAAAGAAAACCTACCTCGAATCTACAGAGAAGGTCTGGAGGTGTTGATCACTGCTGGAGCGCTTGCTTTCATGGGTTAGAGAGAGTAGAGGGTGGCATTCTGAAGTTACCGTTTGGGATATTGGGGAATCCCCATCAGGAAGGTGAGGCAGGAGGATTGTGGAGTGGAGGCTGCATGGATTATTCAAGAAGAATAGATAGATAGATAGATAGATAGATAGATAGATAGATAGATAGATAGATAGATAGAGAGATAGAGAGATAGAGAGATGTTGAGATAGATAGATGGATGGATGGTGCCTTAAGTTAGGGGTTTCCTGCTGTGAACAGACACCATGACCAAGGACAACATCTAACTGGGGCTGGCTTACCGGTTCAAAGGTTTGGTCCGTTGTCATCAAGGCAGGAATATGGCAGCATCCAGGCAGGCATGGTGCAGGAGGAGCTGAGTGTTCTACATCTTCATCTGAAGGCCACTAGCAGACTACTGGCTCCCAGGCAGCTAGGATGAAGGTCTTAAAGCCCACACCTACTCCAACAAGGATACACCTCCTAATAGCCTGGGCTGAGCACACACGGACCAGACAGACAGATAGTGAAGGTTCACTGTGCCCAAGGAGGGCATTCGTACAGGTGCTGGTTCTGCTCTGCACAGCTCTCTACTGGTCTTTTGTCTTGAAAGGCTCACTTGAAGGACCAAGCCACTCTGCCCTGAGGACCTTGACCAGGAATCCAGCTGGCTGCCTCAACACACCCTCCCTAGTTGATTTCTGCCAGAAGTCTTCGTAAACCCCAGCTTTGATATCACCTGTTGTTTTCTCTCTCTCGACTCAACTACTCCAGCCATCTCTGATGGGGGCCGTCAGCACACGATTTGATGAGGGTTTTTTCGTATCTGCTGCTTCTTCTCTGTCTATTCCCATTTGATCTTTTCCTTTTGCTTGCTATATACTTAAAAGATTCACTCATTAAAAAACCAAGAGCAGGCTAGCATAGATCACTCTTTGGACCATACAGGCCTGAATATGTATAACCCTGGAGAGTCTCTCTTTTCTCTGCAAGCCTGCAAAGTGTTAGAAATCTCACAGTGCTACTTGTGTAGAGTAAGACTTGTTTGTCTTAGTGCTTTTGATCCAGCCCCTTCTTCCTTCCTTCCTTCCTTCCTTCCTTCCTTCCTTCCTTCCTTCCTTTCTCTTTCTTTCTTCCTTCCTTCCTTTCTTCCTTCCTCCCTCCCTTCCTTCCTTCCTTCCTTTCTCTTTCTTTCTTCCTTCCTTCCTTTCTTCCTTCCTCCTTTCCTTCCTTCCTTCCTTCCTTCCTTCCTTCCTTTCTTTCTTTCTCTTTCTTTCCTTCCTTCCTTCCTTCCTTCCTTCCTTCCTTCCTTCCTCCCTCCCTCCCTCCCTCCCTCTCTTTCTTTCTTTCTTTCTTTCTTTCTTCCTTCCTTCCTTTCTTTCTTTCTCTTTCTTCCTTCCTTCCTTCCTTCCTTCCTTCCTTCCTTCCTTTCTTTCTCTTTCTTTCTTCCTTCCTTCCTTTCTTCCTTCCTCCTTTCCTTCCTTCCTTCTTTCCTTCCTTCCTTCCTTCCTTCCTTCCTTCCTTCCTTCTTTCTGTTTATTTGTTATTTGTTTTTTTCAGGACATGCTTTCTCTGTGTAGCTCTTGCTGTTGAGGCCCGCCCCTCTCCCCTAGCACAGCTGTAGCCATTTTCTTCCATGCCTGCCAGCTATTTCATATTGTTCACATTATTGACACAGAAAATAGCTTGTCTCAGAGCAGGGCCGTGCTGACCACATACCCTGTTGTGTTCTGAATGTTCTGGGGTTTGATAAGAGATTCTACATCCATAAGCTCCACTTAGGACCAATAAGAATAAAGGTTACTTAGAACTGTTCTGTCTACCTAGCCAAAATAGCTTGAGTCAGAGCCAACTACCCTGCCATGATTCCTCCACCTGTGTATGAGGTCATTGTGGGTTTTGCCTTTATAAGTTGGCCCTGGAAATGTCCAAGGTCTAGCCTCAGCTCCCGAGTCTATGCTGTGTCCCTGATCAATTAGTCTTGGGGTGTGGGTTTAGTAAACTATATCCTTGTCTAACTGAGATAAGTGTTTGTGTGGCAATTTCTGAATCCCAACATTGGTTATCCTGGAACTCACTCTGTAGACCAGGCTGGCCTCAAACTAACAGAGATCTCCCTGCCTCTGCCTCCTGCGTGTAGAGATTAAAGGTTTGTACCACCACTCCCAGCTGTGTCCTTGCCTTTTGGAGCCTTTGTGTCAACACTCATGCTAAAATGTGTCAAACGCTCTTCCTAGTTAACTCTGCTCGATGCCAGCTCCTTCTCAAGCCCTTTTCTGCACACAAGTCAAGGATGGTGGTTCTGTTTGAATAAATATCTCAGAAAAGTGCTTTTCAGCGACATCACGAAGCTGTCTCTGGTCAAACGGCCCAAGGCTGCCAACAATTCTACATTAAAACATTGAGTTCATTGGGTATGAGGGTCCATGCCTCGAATCCCAGTACTTGGGAGGCAGAGACAGAAGGATTGGGAATCTAAGACCAGATTGGGTTTCACAGAACTATGTCTCAAAAGAACAGCCCCTTCACTTCCATGAAAAACTTAGGGTTCTTAGGGCTAGGGAGCATCACACAATGGTGGCATGCTAGCCCAAAATCCCCCAACGGAGGGGCTGGGGGCGTGGCTCAGTGGTAGAGCCCCTGCCCAAAATCCCCAACGGAGGGACGTGGCTCAGTGGTAGAACCCCTGCCTAGAATCCCCCAGGGAGGGGCTGGTGTGTGGCTCAGTGGTAGAGCTCCTGCCTAGAATCCCCCAGGGAGGGGCTGGGGGCGTGGCTCAGTGGTAGAGCCCCTGCCTAGAATTCCCCAGGGAGGGGCTGGGGGCGTGGCTCAGTGGTAGAGCCCCTGCCTAGAATCCCCCAGGGAGGGGCTGGGGGCGTGGCTCAGTGGTAGAGCACCTGCCTACACTCCCCTACTGAGGAACCTGAGGTGTGGCCCAGAGGTAGCACACATGCCCAGAACTCCGCAGGGGACTGCAGGTGTGACTCAGTTGTTTGGGGGATTTGCCTAGCACATTGCATGCCCTAGGTCCATCGCCAGTACAGGTGGCGGATGGTAGAAAAACTGAGATCTAGAGAGGTCCTGGCTTTTATTGGGATTGCTAAGGACAAAGAGAGGTAAAGCTAGACTGTAAATGCTGTCTTGAGAGCTTCTTCCTTTTAACGAAAGCTTCCAGCACTTTCTACCTGTGCTACTATAACTGGCTTTGTATCCATGATGATAGCCAAGAAGAAACAGCAGCTTCATACTGTAGAATAAACAGTAAGAATTTATCCTTTCTCTTTTCATTTTTTTTTTCTTTCGTGTGTGTTGTGTGTGGTGTGTGTTTTGAGACAGGGTCTTGTGTAGCCCAGGCAGGGCTCCAACTTGATATGTAGTCTAGGACAGCCTTGAATTTCTGATCCTCCTGCCTTAGCCTCCTAGGTCCTGACATAATGGGTGTGGACCCCCACTCCTTGTTTATGTGGTGCTGGGACTGGAACATATGGTCATGCATGCTAGACAAGCATGCTAGTGACAGAGGTGCATCTCCAACCTCCAGATTTCTGTCTGATCAAGAACCAATTATATTCTGGCACGTATCCCACATTTAATAGACTTTCCATAAATGCACCTAAAAAAAAAAACAAAACTTCGAGAGTTTGAACACACACACACACACACACACACACACACACAAAGTGTGCGCTGCTCGTACTTCCTGTACTGGCTGGTTTTGTGTGTCAACTTGACACAGGCTGGAGTTATCACAGAGAAAGGAGCTTCAGGTGAGGAAATGCCTCCATGAGATCCAGCTGTGAGGCATTTTCTCAATTAGTGATCAAGGAGGGAGGGCCCTTTGTGGGTGGTGCCATCCCTGGGCTAGTAGTCTTGGGTTCTATGAGAGAGCAGGCTGAGCAGGCCAGGAAAAGCAAGCCAGTAAGGAACATCCCTCCATGGCCTCGGCATCAGCTCCTGCTTCCTGACCTGCTTGAGTTCCAGTCCTGACTTCCTTTGGTGATGAACAGCAGTGTGGAAGTGTAAGCTGAATAAACCCTTTCCTCCCCAACTTGCTTCTTGGTCATATTATTTATGCAGGAATAGAGACCCTGACTGAGACACTGCTTATGCGACCCTTTTACTTTTGATTTCATTATTACTACGAAGGCCTAAATTTGTTTTTCAAGATAGAGTCAAATGAGGTTGAGTCTCGGCTAATATCACCGTAGAATTCTGCCTTCCCCTCTCCTCAGGCGCCGCACGTACAGACCGTCAACAATCGCATCTTATTTTCTTCCTCCACCTTGATTGAGGCTGAGGAGGGCGGGGCAGCTAGCGCCCGTCACACACACCCATCCAGAGCGGTAATTATCAAGTCATTATATCCGCCATTTCACTTGTCATGTACCATTAGAAGGTAACAAGATCATTGTCAGTCAGAGATTGTGGAGATAATTAGAGCATCTATAGGTTATCGGGAAATCAAATTGGTGCCGGTACCCATCAATGCCGCCGAGGCGCCCGCTGTAATTAGAGGGGGAATATGCAGAGGTTGAGGTGGATGGAAGCCCGTGGGGATTAGCCACCATGACTGATTGGGAGAGTGACTCTTCCAGGATCTGACACTGCAGATGGTGACACTGAAATAGGTGTATGCTTAAGAGGAAGTGAGGCCTGCCAGAAATAGCGTATCAAAGAGCGTCTGTGACATCCGTGACACTGGATTCGGCAGAGCCCAGGATCTGGTGTGTTTTCCGACCCACTGGTTTTCTCTTCTTCCCATCTCATTCTTTTTTTTTTCCCCCATAGTCTGGTAGTTTCTCTAGCTCTAAAATGGTGTTAAGCCAAGTGGGCTTTTACTCAACTATTGCTTTGACTCTTTTGGGTTTAAGGGTTGTCAGCCCCTCCACCCAGAACATCAGCTCCCCAAGGTTAGGAAAGCGTACTGGGAACCAGCATTACAAGTGGCCATAAACCCAATTGACCTAAGTTCTAGGAACCAAACTCAACATGTGGGTCTCCATCACTTTGCTGGGTAGGGGGAGGGAGGGGGTCCAAATGACCCATCCATGGGGGTGGGAGGGCGAGGGGGGAGGGCAGGTCACCTAAGACCACCAGAAAACACAGATATTTACATTACAATTCCCAACAGTAGCAAAGTTGGTTATGGCATAACAGTAACAATAATTTTATGGTTGGGGTCACCACAAACATAAAATGAATTGCATTAGGAAGGTTGAGAACCAGGATCTTAGCCCCTGGGCCATCTCTCTTCTTAATTTACATTTCAAATGTTATCCCCTTTCCCGGTGGGCCACATTCCCCGAAACCCCCCATCCCATCCTCCCTCCCCCTGCTTCTATGAGGGTGTTCCTCCACCCACCCCACTCCCACCTCCCTGCCCTCAATTCCCCTACTCTGGGGCATCTATCAAGCCTTTATAGGACCAACCACCTCTTCTCCCATTGACCCCTGACAAGGCAATCGTCTGCTACATATGCAGCTGGAGCCATGTGTCCTTCTTGGTTGCTGGCTTAGTTCTTGGGAGCTCGGGGTGTGTGGGGGGTGGGGAGGTCTGATTAGTTGATATTGTTGTTCTTCCTATGGGGCTGCAAACCCCTTCCACTCCTTTAGTCCTTTCTCTAACTCCTCCACTGGGGACCCCACACTCAGTTCAATGGTTTGGCTGAGAGAATCCGCCTCTGTCTTTGCAAGGCTCTGGCAGGGCCTCTCAGGAGACAGCCATATCAGGCTCCCTTCAGGAACAAAATACTCACAGGAGTAAATATGGAGATAAAGGGTAGAACAGAGACTGAAGGAAAGGTCATGCGGGAGACTGTCGTAGCTCGGCTTTCTTAAGCCTGTAAGCTCTCCTTGTGTCCTTTGCCCCTAGCCAGAAAAGCTGTCACATGTCCCTCGACTCTGCTAAGAGCTCTGTAGAGTCTCCAAAGTCCATACAGCAGGCCTGACTCTGTTCTTGTGTGCCCACCTTACCCAGCCGACACCTTGACCTAACTGGCGTTGTCGGCCATTTTCCCACCCCACTGAGGTGCGAACCTTCAATCCAGTGAAGGTTTAGTTTAGGTTGAGGTTTTAGGAGCCTCAGCTCCATCCATTTTTGTAATGTGTGTGTATGCATGCATGTCTGTGCACACGTATGCATCTGTATGTGAGGGCACACGCGTGGAGGTCAGAGGACATGGATCTACCATGTGAGGACAGAACTCTCCCTATCTCAACTTTTATCACTCTAAACTAAGAAAGATCTACCCTGCCCCTTTGCTGGCTTGAAGGATGACTTCAACTGTAAAAGCAACCAGCAGATGTGTGCACACACTCACGTGCACCCCCAGAAGCACATGGCACAGGCAGGCCGGAGAAACATCTTTCAGGAGGAGCCCACCATGTGGTCCCAGTGATGAAACTCAGATTATCTGTCAGGCTTGGTGGCAAATGACTGATCTTGTTGAACCACCTCGCTGGTCATGAATTTGATCCTTGTGTCTCTGTCTCCCAAGTCTTGGGGGATTACCGGCATGCACCACATCTAATTTCTGTGGTGCCGGGGTGGTTGAGGGTTGAACTGGGGGCTTTGGGCATATAGGGGAAGACTCTACAACTGAACTATGACCAGTTCCCTCTGGCTGTTGATTTTGTTCAGAACATACAAAATAAAAACATAAATATATCACCACCCAAGGATGCTGGACCAGCTAGCTAATGCTCAACATATGGATTGGGGTGTTCTGGCCCTGGGGGGGGGGGGGCGTTCCAAGGGTGGTGGTGGGGTGTCTTTTCTAGAACCTGGTCTAGAAGGCTGGGGACTTCTTTCCTAGGTATGAGTGGCCCCTCACACAAAGAAACATCTGGAAGCTTGGTTCACATTTTTTAATAACATGGCACATTTACATTACACAAGAAGGCTCCTCCAATGAGACATGCTGAAGAAAGATTCCGTTGCTTCCCTTCCTGTTCGAGTAGGATCTGGAAAGGACTTTTTTTTTCTTTCTTTTTTTTTCTTTTTCTTTTTTTTCTTCTTTTTTTTTTTTTACATACAAGAGAAACAGCCAAAAGGCCTGTACAAGAACAATCTCTTTACAATGCTGAGACCCTACCACTACAGTTCCAGTGCACAGAATCCTTGGGAATTTTTTTTCTTTTTAGTTGTTGTCTTTAAAAAAAAAAAAATTAAAACGAAAGAAAGAAAACAAAACACTGCACACGTCTGGTGTCCACAAAAATCGGAATTCACAACTAAACCTTCTGTTGACTACTAAAATAGATCTCTCTGCTTTTAGAAACAATGGTCTGTAGTTTACATTTTTTTTAAAAACAAAACAAAACAAAAAACCAGGATAACAATGTCAGATAGCACTTTAATATACTAGAGGACCAAATGGGGCTAATTTTTATTTCTTACATGTATTTTACAGGCCAGTAGACAAGATATAGTATATTTTCTCGGCTAGTAAAGTCATATTCTCTCCAAATATGTAGACAAGAGGGTTAATGTCCTTATAAAAGTGTCATGAAGACATTAAGACTGATGAAAATTCAACACACACACGCAAGTGCACACAAGAGCACGTGTGTGCATGTGAACACACACATTCTCTCTCTCTCTCTCTCTCTCTCTCTCTCTCTCTGCCTGCCTTCTTTCGCCCTCGGTAATTTCTGATGGTTCTCACGAGATCTACCTGGCTCATCCATTGCTGCCCAGTTTCCACTTCCTATTGGAATATAAATGATTCACACTGAGCGCCGGGGACCTCCGTCCGTTACCGTGAAAACATCCACGGTCTGAGAAAACCCAGACAGCTTTCTTTCAGGACCCATGAGTGTCCTTAAATCATATCATGGAACAAGGAAGCATGTACAAATGATGAGCTAGGACACGGGGGTGGGGTGGGGGTGTTGCAGGGGAGTCACGGCGCCCACTGGAAGCTGTCTGCAACATTTCGCCATCAGAAGTGACCAGAAATTCTGGTGACCTGTCTGTGTTGGCAGACCCAGCCTACCTGCCCCTGATTATTGGCAGAACAATTCCCATCTTCCCTGGGCAAAGCTGCTTCCGGTTCTTAGCGACATTTTCTAGGGGCCTTTCCCGATTTCTCCCCCAGAAGACCACAAGCAGTAACTTTAGAGGTCAAGTTGCAGCCTGGGGTCCAGATTTTTGGGAAAAAAAGAAAAAAAAAGGGGGTTTCTTCATTTGAAAAACAAAAACCAAATCAAAAGAAAACAAAAAGGGGAAACAGTTGTATAACATCTCAGGTAAGCGCTTGTTCAGGGAAAATATGACCTTTAAGTATGTTGTAAATGGATTTGAAAAGGCTCCTTTGAGTTAAGAGGGCTTTGGGGAAAAGCCCTCGTATCCATTGCATAGTTGAAGGGTTTAGCAGATGGGAACGCGGCCTCCTTCTCCTCCGAGGGCCGAGTTCACGGATATTAGACTTGTAAATAGCACATCTGAAGAAGTATTAATGTATTATGTTACTTAATCTTTTACCTATTTACATCTGTACAAGTAAAGCTTTCGTCTTTATCTTTTGCATATATGAACCGTCAGCTCATGAAGCAATCTGTTTTTTACACTTTATGTACAAAGTCTCCTCCTCCGAGACAGCTCTGGGTGATGGGTAGATGCCCCCCGCCCCCCACGATCATCAGACCCTTGTGTGTCAGTACCTTCACTGTTTTGGTTCAAATCAAAGTTTTATGAGAGGAACAACAACAACCAAAAAAAAAAAAAAAAAAAAAAAAGTAAAGAAATGTTAAGAACAAACAGGACCTGGCTAAAAGGTCTGAAAAATTCCAACATTAATATACAAAAACATTTCAACATCCAAACGGAGTCTCTGTCCATGATTTTTTTTTTTCCAGGGGAAGAGCTGGAGTTCTGCACCTCAATTTTGGGGGTGCGGGAGTTGTCTCGAGTCTGGGGGTGGGTATCCCTGGGGTTTCTTCCCCACTCCGAGGTCTACTTTGTCCCGGCTTACCGAGCTTCAATGTCCTTCAGTGTGTGGGATGGCGGCCTCTCTCGGATTTCAGCCGACAGAGGCGTAGTCCTCCGGGGAGATCCCGGGCGGCCCCCCAATGTGGAGATGAGAGGAGGTGGGGCGCTGAGTGCCGCGGTGGGCGGGGTCTTGTTAAGCAGTCCGTTCTGGTGGCCTGCGGTAGGGCTGATGCGAGGGTAGTGCATACTGGGCAGGCCTGGTGTGAGCAGGCTCGGGTGTGGGAGGTGTCCGTCTAGAGAAGCGGGGTGCACGGGGTGCAACCGCGGGTGCTCATAGTCCTCCCGGAGCACGTGCAGCCGCTCGCGTTCATCCAGGTGCCCGCCTCGCTCGTGCTCCCGTCGAGGGTCCACGGCCAGCGGGTGATGGTGGTGATGGTGGTGGTGGCTGTAATCATGAGGCTCCCTGTCCCGGAACGAGCGGTCGGCTTCATATAACCGGGGTGTGGAGAGCCGGTGCAGGGGGTCATTCCTGAGCAGAAAGTCCCTGCCCAGTGGGTCTCTTCGGTGCATGTCCAAGTCACGGTAAGGATCCCTCAAGGGGTCCCGCATAGGGTCCCAGTGGAAAGAGGGGTACGGGAAGCGCTCTCCCCCTGGGATCGGGCTAAGGCCCATGAATGGGGTCATCATGCGTGTCCTGTCCAGACTACCGATACTGTTCATGGCGTGGATGCCAGTCACTCCCACGGTCATGGGCATGGATGCCAGAGGCCCTGGGTGCACGCTGGCACTGGCTGAGGAGCTGGGTGGAGGTGCCTCCGAGGTCCTGTGGGCCTGTGGAGCCTCTGTAGGTAGGTCGTGGTCTTCCTTGCGTTCCTCTTTGACTTTGACCTCTGAGTTCTTCTTGGGGTTGTCATAGGCCGGCTCGCCCTTGCGTGACTCGGCTTCCCGACTAGAGGTGCTGTTAGGCCTGGTGCTATCCACGCCTGGTGTCCTCACGTAGGGCGACGGCACCCGGGACAGCTGCTTGGGTTCCTCGCCTGCTGCTCGCCCCTCGTGGCTGTGCCCATCTCTGTCGGGCAGATGGCCTTCCTTGGCTTTGTGCTCTTCGGAGGTCAGGTCTTTTCGGGATCCCGAGTGGTCTCTCTCCCTCTCTTTTGATTTATCTTTCTCACGAGCCTCAGTATTCAAATGACCCCTGGTCGTCGGATCCGTGGAGCTGCGGTTATGGCCCAGGGCGCTCACCGGGACGGGAGGTGCTGGGGAAGGATGGCTGGGGTGTCTTTTCTCAACGCTTTCCCTGTGAGAGGGAGAGGGGGGAGAAAATGAAATGGGCTTGCCGGCCAGGCAAGGAGCGAGCGGTCAATGAGATGGTGGTGTGAGGGCGGGCTGGATCGTGCACCCGCTTCGGGGTGAAGACGACCAACTGCTCTAATCTAGATTCTCGAGGCGGCTTTGTGGTGAAAGCCAACAGAAGAGGGTGACTGGGGGATCCCAGGGAACCCGCCTTGATCAAGGTCATGACGGAAGTGCACAGAAAACCACTGTGGGCCAGGGTGGTCAGGGAAGACTACTACGGAAGCGCTTCTCGGAATGGCTTGAGGTTAAGAATACAGTTCTAAGAGCCCACACAGATTAAGACTCCTTCTCGCCTTGGATCTAAAGTTGAGGCAGGAAGGGCTTAATAATATAGACATGAGGGGGGGGCTGACCCTCAGGACAAAGGCTTACTTCAGGTTGAGGGAATGCAGATCGGTGGTTCTTAACCAGCGAATGTGACCTCCCCTTGGGTCACATGATCCCTTAGGCAACAAGGGTTGCCTAAGACGATCAGGAAACACGGCTATTTGCATTAGTATTATAACAGCAAGCAAACTTACAGTTATGAAGCAGCGGTGAAAAGAATTGTATGGTGGGGGAGGGGGAGGGTCACGGCATTCGGAAGGTTGGGAGCCCCAGATGCAGATACAGAATACGGGGAGTTGGGAAGGCAACCCCACCCTCCAGATTACTGGAGTACCAGAAATCCCCAACTCAAATGTGCACAGATGAGGCTGTAGCAGAGGCGGGGGTGTCACTGACTGATGTCCCTGTAAAACCAAACTTCCAGGGACCTGGCTTGGTCAGGATGTGTCTATGGACTGGGACTAAAAGGCAGACTAACCAAAGGCCAACAGTTCAAACTCTGAGAGTTAAGAGGGAGAAAGCTGAGAGAGGCCGCATCTCAGGACAGATGTGGGGAAGATGAGGGGAGGAGCCAGCTGTTGTGTGGAGAAAGAGGTGGCAGAGCTCAGAGTCCAGGGACCACAGTGAGGGGTGCCGGGAAGCTGTCCTACAAATTCTGCCTCCTGCTCCCATGCAGAGGATGACAGGAAAAACTTCAAAGGGGAGAAAGAGAAGACAAACGTCTTTCAAGTTTCCCTCAACTTCAATTCTGGAGGACATTCTGGCTCCATCAAGAGAAACCAAAACGAGCGTATATTCTACTCAAGCATAAATTATTCAGAGACTCCATATTCTACGGTAGGGCCCCTTTAGCACTTTAGAACTCCTATAGGCGCAGAGAACTTTTTTTTTTAATTACAACTTTCCTATATGGTAATTTGTCTTTTTCTTTCCTATGACACCAACCGACGCAGTGTGGTATCTTAGGAAAGGCACCGTGTCATTCAAATGTTTCTAGGACTCGCTAGCTGGCCTATGTAGTCCAGTCTGGCCTTGAACTCAGAGATGCAGATGCCTCTACCTCCCGAGTGCTAGGATTAGAGGCAGATGCCTCTTTGTCAATCATGTTTTAGATCGGAAAAGTTGATTTCTTTTAAATTATTAGGATATATATATATATATATATATATATATATATACACATGATATACAAAGCAAAGGCAAATTAGAGATCTGAATCAGATTTGAATTTCTCTCTCTCTGTGTGTGTGTGTGTGTGTGTGTGTGTGTGCGTGCGTGCGCGCGCGCACACCTGCAAGCACATCCTATGCAGGTTAGAGGACAGACAGCCTTGGGGGTCAATCCCAAAGGCAAAGTGGGACAAGGTCTCTGGGATTACACACCCATACCCTCTACCGTGCCGGGCTTTGCATGGATACTGGGAATCAGAACTCACACTTGCAGGGTAAGGGCACTATCCACTGAGCCATCTCCCTAGCCCCAAATTTCAATCCTAAGTGCAAAAAGAAGTGACTATCAAGGTTTGGGGTTTGTTTTGCTTTTCTGATCTTTTTTTTTTTCTTCCTTTTTTGCCACGTGTATATTGACATGACTTATCAGTTCATTCGAAATGAAAACAACCTCAAGAAAACAAAGGAAACGCTTATGGCATTCTGCGGTAAAAATACTGAGGTATTTCTCCCTTTAAGATCGATTTTTTTTTTTTTTTTTTTTTTTTTTTTTTTTTTTTAGAAAAACAGTCAGTATGCAGACAACAATGGTTAGTAAAAAATCAACAATCCCCTGGAAAAGCACCTGCAAAGCAACGCTTCCTGTTGCCGAGGTCTAAATTCAGATTAGTTAAAAAAAACCAAACCAAACCAAACCAAACCAAACACAAAATCGTTCTGATTATCTACGAGCCCCAGGGTTTTGGGTTTGGATGACACTTGAGAAAAATAGGATGAGGTGATGTACACATGACTTACTAAGAGCAAATGAAAAAGCGAGAGGAAAAAGAGAAAAACAAAACAAAACAAAAAAACCGCCTATGGGTGACTGGATGGACTTCACGACTCAAAAGCAAACATGGTGGATTCATGCTGTGTGTGTCTGACTCCGAGCTCCACCTGGCTGTCTACAGGAAGAGGTCTTCTTGGACATGCTAATGTCTTGGGGGCTTTGGGTGGCTTGTGTGTTTTGCTGCACTGTGTCTTAGGGAAAGGCTACGGTCACCATCGGCTCTGTACCACGGAGTGCAGGGAGGGCCTCTCGGTACTGACTTGCACCTGCGGGGTAAGCACTGGGTGAGGAACTCGGGAGCTACAGAGGTCTTAAGCACAAGGCTGGGACAGAGGCCAGGGGGGTCGAGGGAGAGGGGAGGTGGCTGGTTCTGACTGGCGCGTGGCACAGGGCGGGCTCCCCCAGTGGGACTCGAGAGCGGTTTCTTTTCGTACCTTTCCTTGTCATCTTTACTAACGGAGGAGTCTCGTTTATCTACATCTCTATCTCTGTCATGGGCTGCAGCGGACGCACTGCGCTCCATCTCCCCCGGCTTCAGCCAGGGCGGAGGGGTCGGGAACGACGGAGGCGTTCGGTGCAGCCGGTTCCAGGGTTCGTGAGGATTGCTAAAGTTCTGCACACTGGGGCTATCCTTGTGGCCGAACACTGAGTTGGGTGCTGAAATGGCGAAGTGAAGAACAAAAAAAACGGGTTTCAGAGAGATCTCAATAGAAACCTGTCGGAGTGAAGGTACTTACCAAAAACTTTAACAGCATTCAGAGTTAAAATGAATACATGTTATTGGCAGCTGGAAAAGGAAGGAGATTAACACACTCATTAGAGGAACGCTCGTCCTACACTGCAGAGGCAGCTCACAGCCTTTAAAAAAAAAATCAATGGAGAGGAAAAAGTGAGAGGGGGTCCGAGCGGGTATGCAGATACCCCTTCGGATATGTGCGGGCATGCAGAAATTCCAGGCATGCAGAAAGGTGAGCTACGACCACAGGGCAGATGAACGGGTGGGCGGGGCGGGGCGGGGCGGCGAGTCCACTGGTCCTCCGCCTACCGCACCCTGCAGGATGCTACTCCTGGCATTAGTCAAAACAAACATCCGGAAAGACCATGCAGGATCGTGTCCTTAAGAATGCACGGATCTGCATGCTGTGTTTTTGGTCTGTCTGTCTGTCTGTCTGTCTCACTTCTTTCCTTTCTTTTCGAGACAAGATCTTCTGGCTGGCTTGCAACTCCCTGTGTAGCTAAGGATGATCCTACTGCCTGCCTCTGCCTTCCCAAACGGTGGGATTACAGACTCCTGGTGGGGGATATTTAGGAAGATTGTGCATCTCCTGCTGTTTATGTACTGCCGGGGAGGGAGAGGAGGGAGGATGTCCTGCGTGCTAGGAGAGCGCTCTGCCCACCGAGTCACACCCCTGGGCTTGCTAGTCTCCGCTGTGCTTTTTTTTTCCAGTCTTGTTACATCAAAAGTAAAATGAAATAACATTTTTTTTTGAGCTGTAACCAAAGCAAACTACGTGTAGTTACTGAGCAAGTCACGATTCCTGATGTATAGAGCCTATGTCAACAGCCAGCTTGTGCGACTTATGGACTTACAACCAACTTCACTGTTACACATGTTTGGAATGCTCTAACCCAAATGTGTTCAACAACAATAATAATAACAACAATGATGATAATAATGATAAAACCACATACACGTTCATTTATGTGTATGGGTTTTTGTCTGCATGATCATATGTGCACCATATATGTGCCCAATGCCCAGCCTATAGAGGCCAGAAGAAGGCTTTAGATACCCCGGGACTGGAGTTACAGACAGTTGGTTATAAATCGTCGTCACATAGGTGCTAAGAACCCAGCTTAGGTCCTCTGGAAGAGCAGCAAGTGCTCTTATCCACTGAGTCACATCTCTCCATCCCCAAGTGATAGTAGGACCTTTTCGTGGTACCTTCATTTGCATTTTATTTTCAACAGAGTCCCACTATGTGGCTCTGTCTGGCCTGGGACTCTCTTTACAGATCACAACTCAGAGACCTGCCTGTCTCTGCCTCCTGAGGGCTGGGATTAAAGGCATGCACCTCCACACCCGTCCCTTCCCTCTACTTCTAAATGACTTTTGGTGCTGCTGGGGAGGGAACGAAGGGCTTTGCCCATGCTAGACAAGCTCTCTATGACTGAGCCATGCCCCTAAGCCCTCCCTGGGGGGATTTTAGGCGAGTGCTTTATCCCTGACCCATATACTCAGCTTAGTTTTCCCAAAGTAAAGTTTCCCTTCATGTCAAAAGTTCTATAAAGCCATATATATGGGTCAGAGAAACTGCAAAAGGGAGATATAAAAAAATAGCGAGAGGTACTCACTAACTGAAGGATTTCCAAGTCCCCCGAAGGCATTGCCACCGACTGCAGCGAGGCCCGTGAACGTCGACGGCCGGTTAAAAGGCTCTGTGAAGGAGATTGGGGGAGAAGAGACATGGTCAGGGGCCTGCGGGTGGACAACACAGGCGTCTGAAGAAACACAAGCAGCTGAGAAAGCAATAGACCCTCTGATGCACCGTGACTCTCCTGATGGACTGTGTAGGGGCTTTTCTGGGCTGGGATATAAGACACCGGGTTAGCGAGAGTCCCAACGGGTGTATTTCCCAGGGTGCCATCCTTTGCATGATCCAGCTCTGTACTTGGGATGACTAAGCAAGCTCAGGACCTAGTGTTCTAAGCTGCTTTCTTGTCTACAAAATGTCTCTGTCTGTCTGTCTGTCTGTCTGTCTCTCTCTCTCTCTCTCTCTCTCTCTCTCTCTCTCGCCTCTCATTTTTTTAGACATGTCACATTTAACTCAGGCTGCCTTCGAACTGGATCTGAGTCAAGGCTAGCCTTGCACCGATCCTCCTGCCTCATCTCTACCTCCCAGGGGCTGAGATGATATGAATGAACAAAAAAGAGATGCTACTGGGCTAGAGAAAACACCAGGGTTTGATTCCCAGCACCCACGTGAGAACTCGAAACTGTCTATGACAGTTCCAGGGAACCTGACAGTCACTTCTGGCCTCCGAGGGCAACGCTGGCACATGTATGTGCAATCATGTGGGAAAAACATCTATACGTGTAAAACAAAATATACGTAATAAAAGCTAGGCACAGTGGTGTATATCTTTAATCCCAGCACTCGGGAGGCAGAGGCAGGTAGATCTCTGTTGAGTTTGAGGCCAGCCTGGTCTAGAGAGAGAGAGAGAGAGACCGAGAGACCCTGTCTCAAAAAAAAAAATGTATTATCTCTCTATATATGCCCCACCAGGAACCATAGCCTGTGACTGACAGCACACTTTCAGGAAATAACTGAAAAGCCACAGGAGGTGTAATCCTCCTAAGAAGAGATAACAAGAGAGTATGAAGAAGTCAAAAGCAGAGAGTGCAGCTCTCTGATGCCGTTCTTTTAACACCAGCTGCGTCTTTCTTTAAGGCTCTCAGAGGGACCCCTAGATGTACAGGCAGGATGAGCCCATCCAGAACACACACGTGTCCTGAGATGCCAAGGAATACCTCCCGCCCCAAGTCCCCCAGGATGGTTAATACTGAGTGCCAGCTTAACTGAATCTAGACTCACCCGGGAGACAGCCCCTGGGCACGGCTTCGAGGAAGCGTCTTAGATCAGGCTGAGATGGAGCACCCCACCCTCGGTGTGGGGAAGGGGGACACCAGCCAACAGGGTGGGGCATCGAACGGAATAAAAAGGAGAAAGCACGGGGAGCGCCAGCATCCCCTTCTCTCTACCTCGGGCTCCTGCCCTGGTGCACCGCCCCCCTGACTGGAGGTGGAAATCTCAAGAGTGCTCTCTCCATGAGAGGCTGTGGGGAAGGGGGGGGGTGTCCCTCTTTCTGACTCACCTAGGTGAGCGGCGGGGTTGAGAAAGTTACTGTGATGAGGTGGTGGCCCAAAAGGGGTCCCAGTAGGATGCGCAGCACCTGCAAAACCCAACAGAGCAAAGTCAGAATATAGGGGGGGAAAAAAAGCCCTTGCTAGGTAGGGGGCCCCGAAGAAAAGGTGTTAAAGTGGAATCCCACTGCATCCACAGCTCCTGCCCGTGCAACTGGTTAAAGACAAATGTTCCTGTTAGGGAGAAAAGAAGGCCTGTCGTCTCCTCCTCCGTCTTTCCCGGCTGCATTGGTAGCCTGCTTAGTTTCTGTCAACTTAATACCACGCTGGAGTCATCTGGGGAGAGGGAACTTAGTTGAGAAGATGTCCCCATCAGACAGGTCTGTAGGCGAGGCTGGAGGGGCATTCTCTCCGTTCATGATTTCTATAGGAGGGCCCAGGTCGCTGTGGGTGGTGCCACCCTAGGCAGGTGGTCCCGAGTGGTATAAGAAAGGTGAATTATGAGCCTGTAGAGCAAGCAGGTGATTCATGACCTCCAAGACCTCTGCTTCAGTTCCTGCCACCAGGTTCAAGCCTTGACTTTTCTTCATGATAGATTGTAAGCTGAAGTAAACACAATTTTTTTTCCCCCAAGTTGCTTTTGGGGGTGGTGTTTTATCAACCGAAAGCAGGCTAGACTGGCTGGCCGCTATGCTAAAACGCACGTGTGCCAAACATGTGTGCATACATGTGTACGTACATGTATGCAAATAGGCAAGTATCTGCATGAGGGATCGGCTACTCTCTACCTTAAAGCAGGCTAGACTGGCTGGCCGCTATGCTAAAACGCACGTGTGCCAAACATGTGTGCATACATGTGTACGTACATGTATGCAAATAGGCAAGTATCTGCATGAGGGATCGGCTACTCTCTACCTTAAAAGTTTTGAGACAGGGTCTATTCCAAACCTGGGAATTCTCATTGGTTCTGCTACTCTGGCTCTTCAGCGAGCCCCGCCTCCCCAGCGAGCCCCGCCTCCCCAGCGAGCCCCGCCTCCCCAGCGAGCCCCGCCTCCCCAGCGAGCCCCGCCACCCCAGTGAGCCCCACCTCCCCAGCGAGCCCCGCCTCCCCAGCTCTAGGCTCGCAGATGCCTGCCTATGGCTTCAGGTCCTCAAGCTAGGAAGGAAGCAATTCACTTATGGCGCCATCGGGCCCCAACTACCTCTTTGTGAACTTGATGCATAAGCCTGGTCAGTGAGGTGGGGTAAATTCAGAGTACGGGAAGCCTCTATGACCAAGTCTGTCTACAGAGATGCAGGCTTGCACACACTGAAGAGAATTCATCCCTGAGGGGCTTTTTAGGGACCTCTGAAGTAGAGTTAGCAGGTCAAGAGCTTCCTTCTTCGCCACTCCAGGGACACGTTTTTTCACCTCATGGGTAGTCCTGATGCTGCAGACATTGGAAGCCTCCTGCCAAGTCCCTCTCTCATTACTACGGGGGTGTTGTGGGTTCTTAACCAGCCACTGAAAAGGCTCAACGCCACCAAATGTACTACCGGGACTTGATGCTAAACGGTGGGAGGCTAAGCCTGCCAGCGCCTCTTAATTTCCAGTGCCAGGAAAAGATACTTCGTTCCTGTTTAGAATCCCCAAATCCTCAGGGTGGCTCAGCTGGTAGTATGCCTGCTTACTGTGCAGAAAGCTGGGCTCCAACCTTAGCACTGCATAAACTGGGTGTGGCAGCAATGTCAGCCATACCAGCACTCAAGACGTAGAGGCAAGAGTTCAAGTATATTCAGGATGTATATAGATATGGATACACACACACATGCACACACGCGCGCACACACACACACACACACACACACACACATTGAGCAACTGGCTTTTAGTCTCTATTGCTCTTGCCAGGGAGCCCAAGTTTCATGTACTTTTATATGAGTAGTAGTAGTTGTTGTTCTTGTGGCCAATTTGAATTTTAAAATTACATTTACTTTGTGTGTGTGTGTGTGTGTGTGTGTGTGTGTGTGTGTAGGTTTGATTTGGGGAAGAACATTATTTTTAAAAGCTTCAGGCATCCAACTTGTTAATATCGGCAGAGAAGGCAGCCCCAAGGAGGCTGGGAAGAGGGGACTGGCTGTGTGCTTCACCAAGGGCATCTGAAGCAGGGATGGGGTTCCGGGGTGCTTACTGCAGACTCTGGGGAGTCAAACTCAAGCCCTTACACTTGCATGACAAACACTTTCACAATGAACCGTCTCTCCCAGCCCTGGATTTCTCTTTTGCATCTCTGGAGACCCCGAGGGTCCTATGGGCCTGGGTCTGCACAGTAAGGCTCAGCACACAAGGCCAATGCTGGAATCTCAAAATCTGAAGGCGCCTAAGGGGTTATGTATCCACACGGCACTGAGGAGTAACGGCACTGAGGAGTAAAGACCAACTTCTTGTCTGCATGAAGTAAACACATTCCACAGCCTTCATTAGTCACCACGAATGTTGCCAGCCAAATTAAAATGTGGGCTACATACTGTGCAGTACATGCTAGTTAATGCTCTGACCAAAAAAACCCAGGCCCCAGGGGATGCCCACAGTTCCAGGATTATTGAAGCAAAAGAAGCCAATTCATCCATTTGGCTGCAATGAAGTCCGGGGAGAAATCTCTCTGTTTCTCTCCCAAAATTGCTCTCCATGTATCCTTGTCTCTGAGCTAGGTGCCATGGTAACAGAGCCTTCGAATACAATCCCCCAAGCAGAACCCACAGGAGGGAAACCTGACACTCTGGCTATTGCATCCATCCCCAAGGGTGATGTATTTGCTCTGACCACAGGGCTGCTGTACTGATGTTGATGCTTCTCTCGAGCTCAGTGCAAGACTCAATGGGTCTACCAACACGAATCTTGGATCAGAGCCTGGGAAGGCAGTGGGAAGGATGGACTCGGAACTTGTTCCCTTAAGGGGCAGAGATGGTGGACTCCTTCACTGTTTATGTTCCTAAGGGTAAATTCGGATTCACACAGTGAGCACGTGAAGCCACGTGGGTTGTTACTACAATAAGTGGAGCACCACCACTTCACTATCTACTGAGCTCTGTCGCAGGGACTGAGTACTGCGTGGGCTGGAGATCCAGCTCATTTGGTAAAGTCCTTTCCCAGCATGCATGAAGACCTGGCTTCAATCCCTATCACCGTCTAAACTAGATGTGGTTACATATGGCCTGTGATCCCAGCAGTAAGTAAAGACAGGAAGATCAGAAGTCTAAGACCAGCCTGAGCTATGTACAGAGTCCGAGGCTACCTCAGGCTCATCGGACCCTGACTCAAGGGGCATAGTGGGGGAGGTGGAAGGAGACAAGACAGAAAGCCGGGCGTGGCACATATTCCCAGTGCTCAGGAGGCAGAGGCAGGCGGCTTTCTGCTTCTGAGTCCAGCCTGGTCTACGAAGTGAGTTCCAGGACAGCCAGGACTACAGAGAGAAACCCTGTTTTGAAAATCCAAAAAGACTAAACAGTAGCTAGGTATGATAGAACTGTCATCTTGGGACTCAGGAGGCTGAAGCAGAGACTAGGTTCAAGGTCAGCTACCTCTACACAGTGAGTTCCAGACCCACCATGTCTGAAAAAGAAAACGGACACTTGAATGTTAAGGACACTTGGTACCCATAGGACCTGTGCTGGTTGGTTATTCATTTGTGTATGTGTGTAACACCTATACTATAGCTCAAGGGTGGACGTCAAAGGGACAACTTTCAAGAATAAGTTCTCTCCTTCCACCGTAAGTCTCAGGGAATCAAAGCAGGGACATAAAGATTGCCAGTAATTGGCTTTGCTCACCGAGCCCCATTCCCAATCCTATTATGGTGAGTTTTAACTGTCAACTTGACACAACCCGGAGCAACCTGCTAAGACAATTTCAGCTGAGGAATTATCTAGTGCGTGTTGGCCTGTGGATATGTCTGTGAGGGACTGCCTTGATTATTAACTGACCTGGCCCACTATGGGCAGCACCATTCCCTAGGGAGAGCCCCTGAACTTTGAGAGCAAGCAGCTAGCGGGTGTTCTCTCTTTGCTCTTGACTGTGGATGCAATATGACTAATTGCTTTGAGTGTTTGCCTTGGCTTCTCTTCGATGATTAACTGCAGCCTGGAAGTATATAAGACAAATAAATCTTTCTCTTCCCTGAGTTGCTTTTTTTTTTGGGGGGGGGGGGAGTATATCAACAAAAATGAAACTATGACATTACCCAAATATTCCATATGACCACTACTTTTGGCCTGTGTGTGCCTTAAGCAGATAGTGACAATCTTCTGATACCCTCTGCCTTCCTCCCCAGCTGGACCTTCTGCACTGAGGAGACACTGGGGAGATGTATTCTGAGAGCTGGAGGAGTTTCAGTGAGAATATGTTCTGCAGCAGAACAGCCAGAACCAACTGGGCCATTTGTTTTTATCTCAGTCCTTACTAAGGACAGTGCCTTGTTTATTGTTTACTTGCTTTAGTTTCCAAAGAATGATTTTTTTTTTTTTTTTTTTTTTTTGAGACAGAGGCTTGGGTAACCCAGACTGGCTTTGAATTTGCTATGTACCTAGGATAACCTTCAATTCCTGATTTGCCTGTCTTAGTCTCCTAAGTGCTGGGGTTATAGGTGTGCAACACCACTCCCACTTTAGGCTGCAGAAGGAACCTAGGCCAGTTCTCTATCAACTGGGCTATATCTCAATCCCGTTTGTTTAAGAAACTGTGGCCCGGGCTTTGCTAAATAAAGCTCGCCATGTAGCCCAGACTTGCTTTGAATTGCGGTGTTCTCCTGCCTCTGCTTCCACGTTCTGACACGACAGACCTAAGCCACCAAACGCATGAAGCTAACCTGTCTGGACTGTATGCCTCCGTCCTGGGACCTTCAAAAGGCAGCGATTGTCACAGCAAAGAAACACTCACTCATTGCTCAACAGGCAACAGAAACTCGTCCTCACAGAATCCATGGATTTGCCGCTCTTCCAGTCTGCCCCGGCACGCTCTCTGACCTTTTTTCAATAGCTTTTCACATAATTTGAGTTGTCTTTGTTGAACACAGTAACAAATGACACACTAAAGCAACGCAAGGATGTATGTGCGTTCCCGTGTGTGCAGGTGCATGTGCACATGTGTATGAGGACCAGAGGTCCACCTTAGATGTCATTTCTCATGTGTTGTCCACCTTGTTTGTTTTGGTTTTGAGACAGGGTCTCATTATATAGCCCTGGTTGCCTTGGCACTTGCTATGTAGGCCGGGCTAGCCTCAGACTCAGAAAGATCTGCCTCGCTCTGCATCTCAAGTGCTGGCATTAAAGGCATGCACCACCACACCGTATCCCACCTTGCACTTTGAAACAGGGTCTCTAATCGGCTTAGAACTCACCTGTAAGCTAGGCTAGCTGGCCCGGGAATCCCAGGGTCTAACCTGTGTCTGCTTCCCCCCTGCTGTTGTGATGACAAGCATTTGCAACCTCACCCAGCTTGATTATCTCTCCGTCCTTGTTGAGTCCTTGTTGAACGAAAGAGGGGTGTATCAAAGAAGTGGGGGCCCGCCTCCCTAGTCACGTGGGGTACACCTCGCAAGCTGCTATGAATTCTGTTCTTTAGTTAGTGAGTGATGAGGAACGCTGAGCTGGCGCGCTGCTTTGAGTTCCCTGCTCTCTGCACCACCCCGCTCTCTGAACTTACCAGTGGCAGAGAAGAGAGTGGAAGGTCGCGCCAGATCGTGGGGGTGATGAATGGCTCCGAAGAGACTCGGGCCCGGAGGACGGCTCAGGAACTCAGGCTTCAGCCCGAAGTCCAGCTTGTGGGGGTCCGACTGCATCTGTTTCTAAAACAAGAGGAAGGAGAGAGGCTGAATGGGGAGGCCAGCCGACCAGGAGGTTATCAGTGAGTCACTCAAGACTAGCGGGCGTGGGTCAACTTGGAGAACACTGGCAGAACAAAGCCTTCAAAAGCCAGGAAAGCAGCCTGGCCTTGCAGGCACAAACGACTGCTAGAGGGTGGTATCTGCTCCCTACAGGCTTGGCCTCTGAAGTGTCCAACCTGAAGGGTACGGCCAGGTCCTATTCATTTAAAAACTAGTACCGATCTCCACGCAGGTCATCGCTTTGTTGTAAAGGCCCAGGCTGCAGGTTCTACCCATATCCCTCCATCTCACATAGCCCAGGCTAGCCAGGCCTCTAGCCCACTGTGTAACTAAGGATGACCATGAAGTCCTTATCTTCTGGCCTCCACCTCTATAGGAGTGTACAATCATGCCTTGCATGATTCTATAAACGAAACCTGGGGCTTCCTGCATGGAAGCCAAGCACTCTACCTAGACTGAGTAGGTTCGCTTGGCTTGTTTTTTTGAAGCAGAGTATCACATAACCCAGGCTACCTTCATACTTGCTACATACTTGAGGTTTTCCTTTGCCTCTTGCTGCCCAGTGCTGAGATTACAGGTATGTACCATTATGCCTAAATGGCAGGTCCAACCCCGTCCCGACCCCAACCAAATATCTACTTTATTTCTTTGTAGTGTGTGTGTATGTGTGTCTATATGAGAAAGAGAGATATATCTGTGGGTGCCCAGAGTCCAGAAAAGGACAATAGATCCCCTGAAGCAGAATTATGCAGAGTTAGAGTTGCAAGTAGTTGTGAGGTACCCAGATGGGTTCTTGGAAGCAAACTTGGTTCCTCTGGAAGGACAGTGTGCTGATTAGGAGGTTTCATTTGTTTGTTTACTTATTTACTTATTTTTGTCAACTTGAGAGAAACGAGGGTCATCTAGAAAGAGGGAAGTTCAACTGAGAAAATACCTGCCTGTGAACAAGTCTGGGCTGCATTTTCTTGATGACTGACAGATACGAGAGGCCCCAGCCGCGGTGTGTGGTGCTAGCCCTGGGTAGGTGCTAGCCCTGGGTAGCTAGGGGGCTGTTCCTTTGTAGGCTCCGTGTGAGTTCCCGTCTCCAGGTTCCTGCCCCGACTTCCCTCAGTCATGGACTGTGACATGGAAGTGTAAGCCTGTTCCTCCCCAAGCTGCTTTTGCGCATGTGTTCACCACCGACCAAGACAAAAGAGCACGCGCTCTTAAAGTGCGAGCCATCCATCCAGCCCCTCTGCCTGAGAGTTTTACAATGATAGGATTTTAAAGCTCACTGCATCAGAAATTCTGCGAGAACCAATCTAATGTATAAAGTTAATTGCCTCAATGGCTCTTTGTCATAATCTAAGATCGCACACAGTAATGGAATCACTGTTGCATATTTAAACCAAAAAACCACAGAAAGTAGGGAAGACATTCAGTGAGTAAAATCTGAGTTTGATCCCTAGAACTCACCTTAAAAAAAAAAAAAAAAAAAAAAAGGAAAGTGTAGCTGGGCGTGGTGCTCCTTCTAATCCCAGCCCTGCGTCTCTCTGATCAGCTAGCCTAGCTCTCGAGCTGCGGGCCAATGAGAGACTGTCTCCACGAGCAACGGACCACAACTGAGGTTGATATTCGGCCCCCACATACAAGTATGGACACTTGTGTGTGTACACATGCATATGAACACCCATCACACACATACACACACACACACACACACACACACACACACACACACAGAGTAACTTTTTCATTAGCAGGTATTTTTTTCTTTTTCATTAGTTGGGGTGGGGAAACCAGTCGTGGAGACTGTGCACTGTATATGAAATCTTTTACTGTCCGAGGACTCACGCCAAGCTCCACCCCCTCGATGGCTATAGTTATCAGCCCACCTTCTTTGCCTCAGCCCCGTTGTGGCACCATTCTGGAGGGTGGCATCCCCCTGGACCGCAGGGCTCCTCTGATGATCTCAGCCATCTTGACCCTACTCTTGCCCCACGTCACGTGCTCTCCTGTTCAGGGAACCTGTTTGCTGCTGTGTAACGGGGGACGCCTTCACAGAGGAGAGTCACCTACACTGACAAGGGTGTGAAAAGATAACCCAAGCCTCACTCGACCGACAACCCTCTCTGACGGTGAAACTTAGCCATGCACCTCACAGAAACACATAGCCCCTTCCCCGTCGCATGTGCATATATATGTGCGAGAGCATGCATGCGACATTGGTGGACAGAGGACGTCATTTATAGTGTGTCTATCAAGAACCTGGAGCTTCTACATCTGTCAATCAAGACGTCTACATCTGTCTATCAGGAACCTGGAGCTTCCCAGCTAGGCTGGCTGGCTACAAGCCCACAGGCCGCCATCTGTTCTCACTCCCTCTACTCTGGAACTGTGAGTGAAAGCCACTGTGACCAGCTTTTGTGGTGGTCTGGGGGGGTTGAACTCAGGTTGCCAAGCTTTTAAAGCAAGTGCTCCACTAACTGAGCCATCTCCCCAATCCACTGCCTTTTATTTAAATATACAGATCACACACACCCAGTAGGTCTCACTACTGAACACATACGGTGACAGGAAGACCGGTGGCCTGAGCCTGTCACAGGTAACAACAGCCTGTAGGTCTCAGGTTCCCCACAAGTAATCCATGAGTGGGTAGGAGAATGAGTAACTGTGCCTTCAGGAGCGAGGGGCTGAGAGACGCCATTTCTGCTGCAATCTACGGGGAGTGTCGTAATGAAAACCTCACTTTCGAAGAACAGCCAAACCCCCCAAACCAAGCTCCTAACTCTCTGTCAATCTATAAAAATCTCCGAAGCACCTCCTTTAATTGAGTCGCCAAATTATTTAGTGCTAATATCGCATGGTAGACGGCGTGGACTCATTAAGAGCAAATAAGGTCCAACAGGCAGAACGGGGCTTAGGGATTAGGAAACGGTCGCCGGGAGAGGGAGATAACCAAGTCGCCCTATGTTGCAGAGGCCTAGCTAATTGAATTGGGATAATGAAAGCCAAGCCACCAGGGGCAGCTTCACGGAACAGAAGTCGCTAGGAGCGGCCTCCCTGTCATCCTTCATCCCTTTAAGCTCAGGACGTTAAAAGAAGACGAGGTTTACCCGCTGCTCCACACTCCGTCACCCAGGACCCAGGGTGAATTCGAGTCACCGTGGAAACCTAGTTAGCTCCTCCAACTGCGCCCATTTGCTAGCTGAGCTGAACTAGGAGGGCTCTAATCATGCCTTGCCTGGGAATCAGGTGAGAGTGAGCGAGGCTCAGCGGCAGGGTGTGAGGGAGAGCAGGTGCTGGGGATGGAGGGATGCCTAATTCCTCAAGAAAGAGGTGAGCACGGTCTGTTCATTAGCATCTGTGTGTGTGTGTGTGTGTGTGTGTGTGTGTGTGTGTGTGTGTATGTGTGTATCTCTATCTATATATCTGTCTATCAATGATCTATCTTCCTATGTATCTATGTATATCATATCTATCATCTGTCTGTGTATATCATATCTATCATCTGTCTATCTATGTATCTATCAATCATATCTATATTATATCTATCCTATCTATCTATCTATCTATCTATCTCTACCCTATCATATATATATATATATATATATATATATATATATCGATATTTATCTACCCATCTATCTATCCATCCTATCTATCCATCCTATCCATTCATCTATCTACCCATCCATCTATCTACCTATCCATCCATCTATCTACCCATCCATCCATCTATCTACTCATCCTATCTATCTACCCATCTATCTACCCATCTATCCAGCCATTCTATCTATCATCTATCTATCTATCTATCTATCTATCTATCTATCTATCTATCTATCTATCTATCTATCTATCTATCTGTATTTGTGCTCACTTGCACCACTGTACAGGTCAAAGACAGAGGATAATTCTAAGGAGTCAGTTCTCCATCATATGGATCTGGGAATTGAACTCATGTACTGGGGGGGTGGGGGGCGGCGTTTGGCAGCTTACCTGCTGAGTCCAATCACCCTCTTGTTTTGTGTAAGTTCTTACTGCTGTGTGTACACCTACACCTAAATATGTAAGTGCCACCTACTGGGGTCATTCATTATTGCTTGTATGTAGATTTCCAGGATGACTTACCTGGTATTGGATAACTACTCGGGGGTGGGGGTGGGGGTGGGGGGTGAGGGTGCTCAACCTAGCCTGATTCTCCCTCTCTCAGTAATCACTGATTGCTTATAGGTCTTCATCGGGGGAGGGGCTTTGAGCCTGCGGGAGTCACTGCTTAGGTCCACCTCTTGTTTTAAATCATAGGACAGAACCCTCCACACACAGCTTCTCTTCCACAGGGTTCAAAAGCCTACCTCTTCCCTCCCTTCCTCCCTCCCTCCCTCCCTCTCTCATTCCTTCCCATCTCCCATCCCCTGGCCTTTAAAGAATTATGTCCATCTGTCCATCTACCAATGCATGTGGAGACTGGAGGACAACCCGTAGAGGTTGGTTCTCTCCTTCCATCATGTGAGGGCTGGAGATCAGGCTCAGGTCGTCAGGCCTGGTGGCAAGCGCCTTTACCCACTGAGCCATCCTGCCAGATCCCCTCCCTTTTCTTGAAACAAGGTCTCATCTATAGATAGGCTCAGTGACGGGCTGGAAAGTAGTCCTGGTGCGGACTTAGTATATTCTAGCCTCCCGAAGAACTGATATTATAGGCAGGCGAGTGAGCCCTTCCATGTTAATTATCATATGCATGGTCAATGAGCACCCAGTCCCTTCAACTTCTTGTGGGGTAGAAATGATCACTTTTCCAAATTCATAATATGAAAAAGTATCTTTTTAAATATTTTTAGCTGGGCAGTGGTGGCGCACGTCTTTAATCCCAGCACTTGGGAGGCAGAGGCAGGCGGATTTCTGAGTTGGAGGCCAGCCTGGTCTACAGAGTAAGTTCCAGGACAGTCAGGGCTACACAGAGAAACCCTGTCTCGAAAAACAAAACTTTTTAAAAACTCTTTCAGGTTTATGTGTATCTGCGTCTGAGGGCGTGTGTATGGGTATGCCCTTGGAAGCAACGAGAGTACACCAGACTCTCTACAGCTGAAGTTACAAATGGCTGTGAGCTGCCTAAGGTGGGTGCTGGGAACTGAACTTGGGTCCTCCGCAAGAGCAGTCTAGAATTCTTAACTGCTGAGCCATCTCTCTAGCCCCTCAGATTTTTGTTAACAATGAACAAGCACAAAAAAAATCAAAATCGCCTGGAGTAATAAGATAGCTTGGCCTGTAAAGGCACCCACTACCAAGCCCAAGGGCCCAAGTCTGTTCCCTGAGACGCACACGATGCAGAGAATTGACTCCTAAAAGTTATCCTCTGAGATATATCTCATATACCTCATATATATTATATATCTCATATCATATATATGGTATCATGTATATCCTACATAAGATTATACATCACTCTCTCTCTCTCACACACACACACAAAAGTAATTAATAATGAATACAGAAATAAAATGTAAAAGCAAAAACCAAAAAAATTCCAAACCCTAAAACCCTCCGTGTTGTTTTGTCTAGACTGCTACAAGAGTTTTATATATATAGATTTCACATTTATTTTATGAGTCAATCCACTTTCATGCCCTTCCCATTCATAACTCAAGAAAACAACACTGGGTGGGGGTGATACTGGTTTTAGTGCTCATGGCTCTCCTTCTAGCAGAGGACCTGAGTGTGCTTCCTACCACCCACACTGGGCGGGTCCCCAGTGCCTGTCACTCCACCCACACTGGGCGGATCCCCAGTGCCTGTCACTCCACCCACACTGGGCAGGTCCCCAGTGCCTGTCACTCCAGCTTCAGGCAAACTAACGCTCTCCTTTTGTCCTATGCAGACATACGCATAAATACTAATAAATTAAAGGAAAAGAACAAAAGAAGATGGTCTAGCCTTGGACACTACCTGCCTGTAAGAAGCGGGAGTTCAGAGTCATCCTCGGCTACAGATTGAGTCCCACACTCGAGAGCCCGGCCCCACCCAGCTCTGCACAGGAAGAGTCACACACTCACCTTGACTTTTTGTTGGTGGTGGTAAATCTGCCAGGCGATATGCACGTGCATGGCGCACCACTTTCCTGGTTTCTGGAATAAGAGAGAATCATATGATCAGAAGGAAGACCCATCAGAAAGCCCACCTTTCCCCTGCCCCCCCACCCCACCCAAGCTCCCTGCAGCTCTGCACTAGGGAGACTTCTTTTCTTTCATGAAAACTGGAGATCTCTGTGCCAGCCAAATGCTCCCACAAGCAGCTCTTCCACATTCAGGCACGAGGGAGTCAGAACCCGCATCCCCCTTGTCCCATGTGGGTCTGAGACGACAGCTCCTTCACATAGCTGTCCTCTGCCAAGGACAATATGGCAAGGACCCGACTCTCTCTTCGTGTGGCCTGTCTTCCCCAGTGCCAGCGGGCAGGCCTACCTAACAAATGCTGTCAAGCTAACAGGCACATCAGCTGGCCAGAAAAGCTAATTAGGGAATGTCTGTGGATGGAATCAAAACAAGAGAGAGGCCTTCGACGCTACATGGAGATCTGTCACATTCTTAGTGCAGTCTGGCAACCTTGTGCAAGAGTCACTAACCTGCACGTGTGCCTGTGTGTGTGTGTGTGTGTGTGTGTGTGTGTGTGTGTAGGAGCTGAGGAAGAAAAGAACGAAGAGCATGTGTCAAGCTGTGTGGGGTCACCTCTTTCTGATTCCTTCCTGCTCAGAACCCCCATGTGCTTGCTGCTCCGTCAGTAAGTACTGTTAGGGTGACCGGGTCCCGCCCCGCTGCTCTGCAACCGTAAACAACAGGCCCACCAGCTTCTGCAGAAAGAGGCTGCTCCCTACTTAGATCCGAGTCTGACACCAGGGATGCTCTCCCGGGATAGAATTGTGGGTTGCTTGGGATCACAAATCACACGCCCGTTTTGGGCCGGCGGAGAAGGGGGATGGTAGTGGTTAATACTGCATGGGGCTCGGCAGGACCCAGAAGCACCCAAGAGACAAGAGGCCAGGTGAACCCATGAGAGATTATCTAGATGGAGTGAGCCTCCGGGCAAGCTTATGAAGGGTCAGGTAGGGTCAGCAAGGGTCAGCTGCTTCGGTTAACTGAGGCGGGAGGAGCCACTCTAAATAAGGACGGGCCATTCACTGGACGGGGTCCTATACTGAATGGGGAGCAGAGGGCAAGCCTGAGTCCCAGAGCCTGCCTCTCTCTCTGCGTCTTACCCACTGCCTCAAGTTCCTGCCACCTACATTTCCCCGCTAGGACGTACCACAGCTTTGGACTGAGAGTTAAAATACACTCATCCTTAAGCTCCCCAGGTAAAGAAAAAAAAAAAACCTAAAATAGGGATTATGTGACAGTCAACAGCAGGAAGGGGAACATTCAACCCCTGTGATCTGTTTCAAAGTCAGGAGGTACCCAGAGGTCACCTGCTGGCCAGGCCCCGGAACATTCTATCTATGTTTACAGCATCCTTCCCATCCTTTCCTGGGAGGTAGCTTGCATGAGGAAGGTATACATCACTTAGTATGGAGAGCTCTGGGCAAAACAGACTCAAGAGAGGCTAACTATAGCCAGCCTATGGCTTGTTATCCCGGCACAGCAGGGTTATAGGTGGACGAGTCAGGTGACTGCCAGGTTCAAAGCCAGTCAGGGGAAGAGCAGGAGCCTACCTCACAACAACAGCCTGACCTAGTCTCTCTGTTACATTTTTTTTTAAAAAAAAAAAAAAAGGATTTATATATATTTTTAAATTACATTACCGTGTGTGTGTGTGTGTGTGTGTGTGTGTGTGTGTGTGTGTGCAGTACCCACGAAGGCCAGAAGATGGCGTTGGATCCCTTGGAGCTGGACTACAGAAGATTATTAGCTACCCCATATGGGCATGGGGAACCAAACTTGGATCTTAGGCTAGAACATAGCCCCTTATCAGTTGTATTAATGAAAAACCCAGTGGCTAGGCTTCCTCCATCACTCAAGAGGAAGAAAAAAAAAGGCCATTTCCCATCTCGTTGCCTATAATACCAGGCAGCATCAGTAACTGCCGCTGACACTCATGCACTCTGGCGTCTCTCCAGCCCAGTCCCTGCTACAGACTTTGCGTTTTTTTTAACCCGCAGAGAGTCAGAGGCTGCACACACAGTTCTGGAAGAAGCTCCTCTTACCCTTAGCATAGGTCTGAAAGGATCTGTCAACTGTGAAGAGAAAATGACAACCCGGTTACATGCCTGTCACTCAAACAATTGCCCTAATTAACAAATTTGTAGTGCTTCATTAGGAGGGGAAATTAAAATGTTAGAATTTTACTTTTAAATGAAGCCCTTTTAGAGAATAATTAACCCATTTTCACACCATCAAAAGTATCGGGCGTCCCCTCCCCCACCCAGGAGCCTCGGAACACGCACAGTGACAAGGCACCTCCCCCCTCCCCCGCCCCCATACAAGTTTTGCCAGCAGAGATGTGCCCTATGCCAGCATGACTCGCATGTAACCTACACCACTGGGGTCCCCTTTTTGATTGCTTCTGCCACATACTCTGTGGGGCTTAGGGAGGGTAGTCTTCGGACCACAAAATGAAGGGTGACATGGAGGGGACATCTGGGAATGCCCATCTTGTCCAGACCCTGCAGATGCAAGCTGTCTTTACAACATCCTGGCTTCGATGAGTACATGCCACCCGAGGGCTTAACCTCTTGCCAAAAAAAAAATCCACTTAAATAAAAATGGCCCAGAGGATAGCTTTATAATGGACAGTCCACAGACACCTCTCTACAAAGGAAGGCACAGCATCAATTATGAATATATAACTGGGGTATAATGGATATTTTATTTAGCTCTGCAGCATACTCCATCTGTAAAAACAGAGCAGTCCAGTAACTCCCTGACCTCAACAAGACGGTAGGGGTGTGTGTGTGTGTGTGTGTGTGTGTGTGTGTGTGTGTGTGTAGAAAGTGCTGAGTAAGCTGGGCAGTGGTGGCGCACGCCTGTAATCCCAGCACTTGGGAGGCAGAGGTAGGCGGATTTCTGAGTTCGAGGCCAGCCTGGTCTACAGAGTGAGTTCCAGGACAGCCCGAGCTACATAGAGAAACCCTGTCTCGAAAAACCAAAAAAAAAAAAAAAAAAAGAAAAAAGAAAGCTGAATACTCTTCCATTTAGGGGACTCTATGGTGATTTCTTTCGTGCCAGAGAGATATAAGTAGTTTGAGGCAGGACCAGCCAAATGGAAGGTAGACATGTTGGTGGCATTCAAATTCTGGGCTCAAAAAACATATATATATATATATATATATATATATATATATATATTTATCTTAATCAAGTCATTACTTTGTCTCATTCATGCAGTTGGGGAGACTGTGACCTCTCTAAGGAACATCACAGTTTCTGACAAAACCATCCAAGGTAGGAGTACCGGGTGTGCACCAAAGGACATCCTTTGTAAATGCCCTTGGTATTACCTGTGACCGAGCCTGACTTTACACGTACCCTTGGGTCCTTTTGGAGCAGAGTATGTGGGACTGTTCCAGGCCGGGCGGCTACATCGATAGGGTTGGATGTCTACAAACGAATTAGACCAGAGTTTAGGATGCACAGAAAAGCAAGCTTTGTTCTTTCTACAGAGCAGCAGAAATGAAGCATTAACTCCCTCATCTTGTTCTGGATTGCGGCTTTTTACATTCTTATCTATGTGTGTGTTGTATGTGTATGTTTGCTAGTACACATGAATGCATGCTGAAGCCAGAGACTGACATATGTTGTTTTCCTCAATTGCTTTCCAACCTTTTTTTCCCCCCTTGAGGCAGGGTCTCTCTGAACATGGAGAGACCTGGCTAACTAAGCCTACAGTTACCGGGGATCCTTTCTTCTCTGTCTCCATAGAGTTGGGACTACGGAAAGCACGCCACTGGACTAGGGGTGGGGACAGGACACAGAGCTGGGATGGAAGACCCGAGAGCACCCCATATAACAAAAGAACTCCTTATCCTTATAGACGTTAGTGGGAAGGAGTGTCTGAGCGTGCAAGCCGAGGGCTTGTGTGTGAGTTTAGCACGTTAGTGAAGGTACTGGATAGGACTCGAGGCTCTAGTTCGGGGCTGGAGAGGTGGCTCAACAGTTAAGAGTGCTTGCTGCCCTTGTAGGTAAGCTGGGCTCAATCCCCAGCACCCACACCAGAAGGCTCACAACTGCCGAGAACTCCAGAGGGGCCTGATGTCTTAAGGGCTCCGTGGGCACCTCATTTACATGCACACACGGAGGCAACACGATTTAAAGAAAAACATTAATCTTAAAAAAAAAAAAAAAATCGAGAATTTAGAATCCTGATCCTATGGTCTCATCTCAGCAGCTCAGGCAAGGTGCTAGGTAAGAAGATGCAGGTGATCCTCCTGCTTTAGCTTCTAAGAAGCTACACAGGCAGATTTTGCCCTCAACCCCTCTTTCCTTTGACCCACTCCACTAACTGCCTCTTGGCTTTCTTTTATTATTCTCTCATCTTCCCCGTTGCTTTATCTCCAAACACTGCAAGAAACACTTCAGTCCACCTGAGGTGCATCTTTCAGGAAGGCTGGCAGGGTTGTCTGGACACTAAGATACCTTGGCTATCCTAAATGGAAGGCAATAATGAGGAATGATATTCAGCAATCACTCATCAGTGATGGACGAGATGGGATAATAGAACCTAACTGAGGGGCAGAATAAGATTTCCCATTAAATTCTGCCGCTGTTCTCCAAACCCTATCACCATACTTAAGCATCACTAATGATATTAATCACGTGTCTAAGACGTTTGTCTTCTGAATCAGCAGTAACAAAAACAGGGTCCTTCAAAGGGAGCAGTTATTCACTAACATCTTGTGAGATTTTTTTAAAAATAGTAGGTTTTCTTGTTTGTTTCTGGTTGGCTTCTTTTGAGACAAGGACTCTTATTATGTAGCCCTGGCGGGCCTGGAATTTGTTTGTTGTGTAGACCAGGCTGGCCTCGAACCCAGAGATCTGCTCGCCTCAGCCTCTCGCGTAATCGGAGCGAAGGTGAGGACCACTGTGCTCAGCTATAGGAGCCATTTTCTCGATTTAAAAATTAGAAATGTACATAGTATATATAATACATATTTATTTGTGTATATGTGGGTGTGTGTCTGTCTGTCTGTCTGTGTGAGGGCATGTGTGGAGGTCACAGGGCAACTTACAGGGGGGGTCATTTCCTCCTTCCACCATGAGGCTCACCAGGTCCAGCTCAGTTCCCCAGTGTTGTGTGGCTTTACTTCCTAAACTGCTTTCTCAGCCTCTAGTGGCTTTTGAAACTTAAGAGTGTATGTGTATATGTGTGTGTGTGTATACACAGATATTACAAGTCCCCCACAGTAAAGGTCAGAAGGTAACTTGTAAAAGCCAGGTCTCTCCCTTCCACAGTGTGGGTTCTGGGGATGGACCTCGGAGTCGGTGGCTAGTACCTTTACCCACTGAGCCATGAACTAGTCCTTGTTTTCTTTAAGAAGCTACAATCTGTAAGGATCCCGCACATTAGAAGTGAACTCATGGGGAGCCGGGAGAAAAGCTCGAGTTGAGGCATGAAGCTTGCCCACAAGGAGAAGTATGGAACGAAGACGAGAGAGCCAGAGAATGGAAGAAAAGCAATCAGCTGCTGTACAACTAACAATTAGGCCGCAGTTGTTAACAGCCTGATTTGCATACATATGAAGAACTCCGCTAATGAACAGCAATCTACATATTCAATCAGGAAGATGGCCTGGAAAGGCTTATTTCAACACCGAGAGACACTTTCTTGCCCAGATGTAGTTTGTGGTGTGATTGGATAATTGCAACTGAGGGAAATAGTCTAATTTATTAAATGACCTACCAGTCTACTTGGGGACGCACTGGAGATTTGTCTCAACCTAGTGGGGGACAGACCAGGGTCGCAGGGATTACTAAGGACCAAGGAAAGAAGTCTAAAATTCACCACTACTTGCTTTGGCCGTTATAAAAGCCCTGTGTACACAGACCGAGGCATTTAAGCTGCAGTTCTGTGCATGTGAGGGTGATTTCAAAGACACAGCCTCAGACCCCTAATGCCTTTTAAATTTCTTTCCATTTCGGGGGTTTTTATGGCAACACACCTTTGAAAATGCAATGTGTTCAATCCAGGAGACTCTGGTCTCAAACTGGTGCTTTAGCTTAAGAATGGGAATGGGAGGTGGGGAGGGGGCAGAAACCAAAACACACACAGCACAATAGCTCGGCTAAGTGTGGTTGGTCACCGGAGAAGCATCCTTCTCTTTAAAAAATTAGTGTTTGAGTAAAAGAAGGGACTTAAATACTATTTTCTATTCTTCTGATGTGATTGTGATAGAAGCTAGAGACAAGCGGTATATATCTGAGACATGCTCCCCCATCCCGTTACTGGGGGAGTCTAGGGAGGCCCTCTACTGCCGAGCCACGCCTCCGGTTCTACCGCAGCAGATCTTTTAAAGTGCTGCCACGTTATTTTGGAATATTGACCTTTATGGATATTGACTAGAACATTATTCTCTAGGTAGAAAATAATTTAATTCTTGACTAAGAATAAAAGATGAATGACTTTCGAGGGGTAGGGGAGCTTAGTGGTTAAGAGTTTTTGTTGCTCTTGCGGAGGACCTGGGGTTGGGTCCTAGCACCCACATGGTGACTCACAACCACCTCTAATTCCAATTCTAGGAGATATGACCCCCCCCCTTGTAGTAGCACCAAGCATGCACATGGAACACATACATACATACATACATACACACATACATACATATGTGGGCACAATGTTCTGGGATGAGGAGAGAGGGAGAAAGAACACAAATAAAGTAAGCCTTTGCCTCGCCGCCTGCAGACACACCATGTACACAGACGCACAGCTGATGGACAGAGAGTAAACTGAAAAGTCTTTCTCCGACTAAAGGATCAGAAAACAACTTCAGTCTGGGACCGTTTATCCCCTTTACCACTAAAATCAACCAGCACCTCAACGTTGTTATAAGGAGCGCCTCAAAGGCACATAGGCATTTTCTACCAGACATTTAGTGTTTAGTAGAATTTCCCCCCAAGAAATACCCTTTCTTTTTTTCAGTTGTTTAGCCATTGGTAAGTTAGTTGCTCTGCTCCAATCAATAACCCCTCACTCGTGTTCCTTGTAACCTTAGCTGAGATCAATGGTTTCTGGGGGGAGGGGGAGGAAGGAGGAGAGGAGTGAGGATCAGTGGAGTGGGAAGAGGAGAAGAACTAAGTATGTCAAAGTATATTATATATATTGTTTGTATGGAAATGGCATAATGAAATCCATTATTGTTTCCCATGCTGATGGGAAAACTTATTCAAAAAAAGAAAACATTCATAGTTTTGGAAGGATATATTTATATATATTATATTTATGTGCATGTGTGTTTGTCTTTGTCTGTGTATGTCATATGCGTGTGAGTGTTCACAGAGGCCAGAGGAGGGCACTGGATCCCGCAGAGCTGGAGTCACAGGAGGTTGCGAGCTGCCTCGTGTGGGCGATGGGAATTGAACTTGGGTCCTCTGAAAAAGCCAAAAGCACTCCTACCACCAGCCATTCCTCTGGCCCCCTCTTCTGCATATTTTGAAGAATACGGAAAACTTAGCTCAACTGCAACTCCATGGGCCCTGGCAACGGCAAGTTTCCTTTCTATTTGGATTTAAAACTAAATGGACCAGAAAAGAGAAAGTCTCGTTCTACTCCCCGTGGTCCCTTTGGGTGTGTGGACTCATTGCTGCAGACAAGCATGTATACAACCCACTGGCGTGCCTAGCCTGGCCCTCCGCTACGGGCAGGTAGCCATGCCCTGGCTCTGAGGTTCTTACCTTCGGCTGGAATGCTCCTTGAAGTGAACCGAAAGGGCCCGTGGGTGGGATCATGGGGGGTATGCCCGAGACCGCAGGAGGGTAGGAATGGAAGAGCTGTAGCCAAAGACGGGGAGGGATTTAAAAAAAAAAAAAAAAAGGTTTTAGTAGGGGGGTCACGTGATATGTCCCAATTCCCATAGAAAGACATCGACATTAGCAAGCCAGCCAATCTCAGTATGATGCCATTAGCCAAGCTATGATGAGATGGAACACAGATGCGCCATGAATGTTTAACGAAAAAAGTTAAAAAGTAGTTCAGAATCAATCGGCCAACAAATGATGTCCCCGATGAGAACATCATTAGAGGGGGAGCTCTGCTAATTATTAATCAAGAAATCACATAGAAGCCCTCCATGCATATCGAAAACAGGAGGGGACGCTAAGCACAACAAGACGCCCCGAAAAACTACAAGTGAATTGGGACAAAAAGAAGACCCAGCAAGAGAAGAGAAGGTCTTTACAAGGGCCAGGGTTTTTATATTGTGGAAACTTGATGAGTTTTTAAAGGGATTTAGATGTTTGGTGGCTCGAGGAGAGAGACTATTCACAATCCTTGCTTCGTTAAGTTGTTCTAGAAGTGGCATTTTCAGAGGGCAATTTAATCCCCTCATCTAAAAATGATGATGGATATTTGTGCTGGATTAAATGACTCGGTCTGCGTTTTAAAGGGCACTACCAATTTTCACAGAGACACTCCAAAAAGAATCATCTAGTGTGGCCTCCTGTTCCTGATCATTGGAAGCAAAGGAGGTCTAAGACAGGAAGTCTGTGATACCATGTTTCAATTTTATGTTCCTCCTGTCCCAGACTTTGAGGGACTCGAGGCTCCAGTGTATTTACACACAAAGCGAGAATCCTTCTGTCTACTTTTTCCTTGTGTAAGCTGCTGGGGGGGTGGGGGGGGACAGGCTTGTTGGAAGCTACAGGAGGGGAGCTGAGCCATCGGCGTGATTCTGACCAGTGGGTCACAAAGATGTGTCCTAATGAAGAAGTGTGAGTCTTCTCGACTCAACAGCTGACAAAGCACAAAAAATAGTGGGGTAGGGGGGAGGGACAAAATAAACAGACATACTGCGCAACCAAAGGCAGCAGGAATGTCTTAGAGTCCTTGAAAAATCCTATTTCTCTGACTCCGTGATCAAGCTATCATGCGGCATTTAAGAAACCTCCCCGGTCTCACCGCTGTCTAGTAAGCTAAAGAAAAAAAAAACAAAAACAAAAAACAAAAAAAACAAAAAAAAAACAAGATTCCCTTAACAATGCTCTAAGCTAGCTGTTTTCAGTAATGACTAAAATTCACACTCTGCAACCCTGTCTTCGGAGTATGTGACGTTTCCTGTTGCTCTCTCTGTTTCGTTTTGCCTCTCTGCAAAGATACCAAGAACTTTTCCACACTAATTGATATTGAACTAAATCCACTTAAACAGCGATTGCCAGCCAAGTACCCTCATTTAAAACTACTTTTAAGTCTAAAATTGTGTTTCAGCTACTTGAGTGCACTGCATCTTAATTTGCCTTATACCGTCCTTAATCCCCAAAAGTGGGGGGAGACGACTTCATAGATTAGCCACTATCGCTAATATTATGAAATAACTCTCCCCCAGCACGCTGTAGAAAGCGGAGTAATTAAATACATGCCGGATTAAAACACTCAGATTTCTACGACTCTGCCTCCAAGTGGTCCTTTCCTCTCTAACGGTTACAATTAAAAAAAGAAAAATGGGAAGCCCGTTCCCCTCTCCTTCCCTGTGTTGCAGACCTCTGAGAATAGAAATATGGCTCACTCCTGGGTGTGGGTGTCTAAAAGCCTGAAGTGTCTCCATCCTAAAACAGAGTCTTCCCAGACACTCAGGCCTCCAGACTGGTCCTCCACCTTGAGTGGCCTATGAGTAGGAAGGCTCTGACACTTGGGGTCTCAGAAGCCAGCCTGGGCCACCCACTGAGCATATGATGACACCTTTCACGAGCATGGTTTCATTAGCTGGACTCTTATTTCTACTTGTTATTTATTGTGTGTTTGGGTGTGTGTATGTGCTTGTCAAGAGATATCCTGTCTATTTTGGCTTTCTAGAAATTTCATTATTACTGTCATAGTTAGGAGGAGGAGTGGGGGCGTGGGTATCAAGATGTGACAACCTAGTTCTTTTACTTTTATGTGGGTCCTAGAGATTGAACGTAGGTCATCAGGCTTACACGGCAAACATTTTTACTTGCTGAGCCATCTCCTCAGCCTGTCTGCCTTGTTTTGTGAGACAGGGATATGGGGCTGGCCAATGAGGCTAGGGTGGCTGGCCAGTGAATCCTAGGAATCCTCCTGTCTCCTCCTCCCCAGTGCTGGGATTAAGAGGATGTACCATCCTACCTCATATCAGGCTTTTCCACTTGGGTTCTGGGATTTGAACTCAGGTCCTCATGCTTGTAAAAGACCAAGTCGTTCCCCAAACCCCTGACCTTTCCTTTAAATCTGCAGAGCACCAAGTCTGTCCTTACAGACTGTACCGTGTGTGAGGCAGGCACACTCGAAGAGGAAACCCACAGTCCCTGAATCCTCACTGCCATTGCTAAAGTGCTTTTTGTACCCTAGATTTCAGCAGTCCAGGGGGGGGGATCACATGAGGGCTGAGTAACCTATATATTTTTCTCCCCTTCCTACAACTTATTTTTTTTGTTAATTTTTTTTTCTGTGTGTGTATATGTATGTGTACATGTGCATGTGTGAGTGTAGTGCCTGTGGAATCCAGAAGAGGGAGCTGTATCCCCTGGAGCTGGAGTTACAGGCAATTAGGAGCCACCCTGAGTTCTGGGAATTGACCCCATCCTTTACAAGAGCAGCAGGGACTCTTAACCACCAACCTTTCTGACAGGGCCACGGCTGACCTCGAGTTCCCTATGTAACTGGGGATGAACTCCTGACCCTCTTGTCTACCATCTCCAACTTCTGGGGACACAGGCATGCAGTACCATGCCTGGTTTCGCTCTGTGCTGAGCATGAAACCCAGGGCTTCATGCATATTAGGAAGACTGCTCTATAGACCCAGCCCCCTCTAATCCCAAGAGCTCTTCTTTGGGTCAGCTCTGAAGGCCTCTAGAGAGGAAACAGTTCTAACCGCTCTCTAGTATGTTCTAGTCTAGATGTGTCAGCTACACTCTTGCATAGTAAGTAGTGTGCGTGTACCTATTTAAAGCTTGAATGAATTCAGACTTTAAGGAGCGTTACAACTGCAGTGTGGAGACAGTGCTGTGCACGCGTACACTTGATCGATTACTAATCTTCCGTGTTTTTGCTCTAAAGATACAAATTAACCCGTAAGCACAGAAACTAGAGGAGTTTCAGATCGGAATGATGCAGTATTCACCCCCATCATCAAAATATCATAGTCAGATAGTCAGAACAGTATAGAGACGCTCTTGCCTCATGAATCAACAGGTTCACGAGCAATCTATATCCTGGGCTATGTACTTCAAAGTACACAAAGTGGAACTGCTTCTCAAATAAAGAGTGAGTCTAAAGAGGAAAACGGTATTGTTTTTCCCATTTTAAGGCCTTTTGTTTGCTTGCTTTGTTTTTATTTTTTTATTTTTTATTTTTATTTTTTATTTTTTTTTGAGAGAGAGGGCGGGTCTCAGGTAGCCCAAGGCTAGCCTTGAACTCTTGATCCTCCTGCCTCTGTTTTCCAAGTGCTGTTCAGACAGGCGTGTTCTGCCATGTCTAGCTAAGGCCATTTTTAAAAATTAACTGACATTTTTAATTGTCCAATTAGAATGAAGTCTGCATAGTAATCTGCCTATGTGAAAAAGGGTTCCGGTATTTAGACTAGAAGGGAAGACAAATCCACTTTTTCAAGAGGCGTGATTAAAAATAAAAGGAATGGCTTATCGATAGCAAAGAATTCGAGCCAAATCCCAGGAGTTCTGGGTTCCCAGCGTTTTGGAATGAGTAAAATCTGTGATTTCATACTCTAAGACAATAACGAGTGCCTACCCACTCTTTTTGATAGCCATTCCAGATGGTTTCAAGACATCCCCAAATGGGGCAATGCTAATGGTTTTCTATTGGTTTGCTTTCATAAGATAGGGTCCTACATAACCCAGACTGTCTTTGAACTTTGAACCTTAAGCCCTGATCCTCCTGCCTCCCGTTTCTCCGGATTTGGGCTGACAGGCTGAGCCCACCTCAGCTGGCTCGCTGATGATCTTTTGATTTGGAAGATGATACTGCATCGCCACCCAAAGCAAAAATGGCATACAGAGCACGCACCCCGGATGGTAAAAGAGCAAGGGGGAGGGGGGAGACTCTTGCACAGATGGCAGGGAAGGCTGCCAGGCACTTACTCATCTGTGACAAGAGTGCTGGAAATGGAAAAGGCGTTACGACAAATGTGTAATAGCACAGCAGTAAGACTCACACTATGCCGGTAGAATGGGTCAACTTTGGTGGGGTATTTGTCAAACTGCAAAGGGATCAAAGCAAAAGCTAGTTACTTTAGCTGCATGTTTCTGCTCGCCCCTCCAGAACAGGTGAGCCGCCAGACAAGCTTCTGTGCCCATCTTCACGGGGCACAAAAAGGCAAGTCTGAGCTCCCAGAATTTCAAGGCAAAGTGATAAGCCCGCCCCAGTGTGCCCCACTCCTTGGGAACCTCCCTTGACGCTACATTTGGGGACTGGCACAAGGCAAACCACCAAAGCGGGACAAATAGGCAATTACCCAGATAGACCGTCCCACCCGTACTGCCTAGTCAACCTGACGTAAGCTAGAGTCTTCTGAGAGTCCTCACTGGACTATAACCCGGGACACATAAGCCAGATAAACCCCTCCTGTCCTCGAAGTTGATTGGGTCATGGTGTTTCATCACAGCAATAGGAACCCCAAGACACCATGTATTTCAGGCCAGGAACCAACTCCCCTTTGCCTCAGTGACGTGCTACAGCACGAGATACTGAGTGATTGGGGGTTAGGTCTTGGAGCCTTGCCTCTGAACAGAAAAAAAAAAGTGTATTCTTAAAAAAAAAAAAGAAAAGAAAAAAATATGTATGTGGGGAGTGGGGTAGGGTATGTGCACAAGTATTCGGGAACTAACGGAGACCAGAAGCGGGTGCTGGATCCCTTGCAGCTAGACTTATAGGCCGTTGGGCGCTGTATAACCTGGAGGCTGGGAATGGAACTCCGGCCCTCTGGAAGAGCAGTAATGCCCTTAACTACTGAGTCATCTCTCTAGTCCCAAGAATTCCCTTACATGGTAAAGATTACTAGTCACTGCTATGGGCAGGCCCCTCTCTTGGAATATATATAGAATTCTACTACAGCGCCATTCACTAGTACTCTTGGTCTCTAAACCTAATATCCTAGTTCTCCACACTTGTGCCAGTCCCCAGACAAGACAAAGTCAAGTTACGTTGCTGCTCAGCTATATCGCCACGGGGCACATTTGCCCCTGCCGCCTGCTTGCTATCGGGCATAACGTAAGGTTAAGGTACTGTGTCATAGGCTAACAAGAGACAGGGCAGTCCTAGGAAAACGAGAGAAATACGTGACCAAGGAAACAGCAGTGCCCAGAGTGGTCATCCTCCCAAACGGCCCCGCGTGTCTCTCCCCTTCACCCCCAACCTTTTCTAGTATATTGGTATTAAACCTTTTTAGATCTGAGGATTTCCCAGCATGCACAAGCAAACACGACATCCCTTTAAGAAGTCAGCAAGGCTTCGTTCGAGTGTTTTGAAGGTACCCAGAGTTAAATCTATCCACGGTGCTCTCGACCAGAGTTCATTAGCAGAGACGGACAAGCCCTGAGGGATGCCCCCCCCCAACCATTCACAGAGTTGCTGCTCCCCACCCCCTCTCCAGGGTCTCCCAGTGCCCATGCCAACCCCCGAGCCAAGCTGCATGCTCTACTTATCCTCACATTTCTGCCTGGGGTACGCACCATGGGAGGTGCTGGCGTCGGCATGATGGCAGTGGGTGGGATGGCGTGGGGGAACGGTGTGAAGGTGTGCTGGTGCGTGTGCTGATGCGTGTGCTGGTGCTGATGCTGGTGTTGGTGGAACTCGGTCCGCAGGTAGGGTGGAGGGCCCAGGGATGCCCCTCGGTCAGCACTCTGAGAGGCCAGGAAACGTGTGTTCAGTTCCTGCCTCAGGATATCTTGTTCTGGAAAAGAAGGAAAGGGAGATAACGGTGGTGACACCATTTCTTTCGAAACAGGACATCCTGGTGGCAGGCATGTCTGATGTGCATGCCGCATGCAATGCAGCACAGGAGAGCTATGAATGTGGCCTGACACAGAATCATTCCATTTATATGGCTCTTATTTTGTTTGCTATAAACCAAGGAAGAGGCTCATGCGCCCCAGAATAACTTCAAACTCCCTACACAGACGAGGATGACTTTGAACTCCTGATCCTCTTGCCTCTGCCTCCTGATCTCTGAGACTACAGACTGCACCACAGGCATGGTTTTATGTACTGGCAGGGATGGAACACAGAGCCTTGGGCGTGCCAGGCAAACACTTTACTAATACACAGTGAAACTCTGTGCATACCCATATATGTGTGCATGTGTATAAAATCTGACTGTGCAGTTCCCCAGTGTGAACTCTGTACATGACAGCATCATGCCCTAATGTCATAGAACTGGGCAATACCTATAAGGACCTTGTGCTATGTGACAGATGGAGGATGCAGGGATAAAGACATGGTACTTGGGACACACAGGGATAGAGCCAGGCCCTCAAAAGGGACAACAGATGGAATAGACCAAGGCTGGCTCTCGGCCCATGACACGTTCAGTACCTATTCTCTCAATCCCAAGTCTGAAAGGCAAGTTCAGCCACTTGCAGCCTGGCCTGCTTGGTGAGTTCTGAGCCAGTGAAAGACTGCCTCAAAACAACAACAACAACAACACACAAAAACCCACTAAAAACAACAAAAACAAGTTGCGTGACTGTACCCTAAGGGGTAACATCACAGTTACCCCTTAGACAGTAGAAGAGAGAAGACATTCTCGCTTCTACTGTCAGATAAACACATGCATACATACATGCCCTCACACACGCATACACCCATTTAAATACTATGGTACAATGAGACACACCAGCTATTCATTGTATATGTTAATACCTCCAGGTCCCCATGCCTTCTTCAAGGATCGGTATAGCTCTATGATGTGGCATAACATGGCTAGGCCAGATCAACATCGGGGTACAGGTTTGGTTAATACCGCCAGGAGAAAAGAGCACTAAAATCCAATGCTAGGTCAGTTCATCGGTGTTTATGTTTTGTGTGTGTGCTCACATTTGCACATGTGTCAGGCACACGTGTGTGGAAGCCAAATGTCAATCTCAGGTGTCATTCTTCAGTTGGGGTACACATGTTTCTTTAAACGCATGTTTATTTCTAATATCTAATTTAAATTTAATTCATTCATTCATTTGTATGTGGGGGCACACATGTGGGGGGGGGTCACAGGAAAATGCTGGGGAGTGGTTCTCTTCTTCCGCCACGCGAGCCCTAGTGACGGAAGTCAGGTGGCCAGCCCCTGTGGCAAGTGCCTTTACCCACTCAGCCATCTCCAGGGCATCAGCTTGTATCTGAGACAGTTTCTCGCTGGCCTATACGTCACCAAGGTGACTTGACTGGCTGGCCAGTGAGCCCCCAGAATTCCTTCTGTCTCCCATCTCCCCTGTGCTGGGATCACAAATGTATACCACCTCCCCTGTCGTCTTCATGTGAGTTTTAAGGGCTGAACTGAAGCCCTACATTAAGCCTTCCTCCCTGCCCCCAGCCTCAGCATGTCTGTCTTTAAAATTTGGGGGTGTACTGTCACCTCAACAGAACATAGAGAGCCCTCCTTGACTGGAGAGATGGCTCAGCAGTTAAGAGAGCACATATTGCTCTTGAAGAGAACACTCTGAGTTGGAGAACAGCTAGAGATAAGCATCAGCTCAGTAACTTGTAACTCTAGCTTCATGGGACCTGATACCCTCTTCTGGCCTTTGTGGTTTCCTTCATACATGTGAATGTGGCGCGCGCACACACACACACACACACACACACACACACACAAACACACACTTCTAAACACAAAAATAAAAATGTAAAATAATAAAAACAAACATTAGCCGGGCGGTGGTGGCGCACGCCTTTAATCCCAGCGCTTGGGAGGCAGAGGCAGGCGGATTTCTGAGTTCGAGGCCAGCCTGGTCTACAGAGTGAGTTCCAGGACAGCCAGGGCTACACAGAGAAACCCTGTCTCGAAAAACCAAAATAAATAAATAAATAATAAATAAATAAATAAAAACATTAATAGAAGGGGGTCCTATTTGGCAAAGGAAACCCTTACACCAAGACACAATCTAAGATCTAGGGGCAAAACAGACAGAGGCCTGAAACTGTTGTCACAGGTTAAACGTGTGTCGTAGAGCACATGACATCTAAGTTTCACTCAGTGGTGATATCATAAAAAAGCGTGGCTGAAGCCGTTCCATTTCCTTGATCAGCATCAAACTCCCCAGGGCTTTGCCGGGCAATTTAGAGGCATTGGTCTTTACTTGTGCTGAAAAGTAAGAGACTTGAAGAAGACTCAGAGAACACATCCAAGAGGCGTGCCAAGTCATTAGGTGGGGTGGTGACTAGTAAGGGGCCCCGGGGTAAGGGTGGGCATGCCAATGAGATGCCCTCCCTCCACTCACCTGAGTACGTGCTCCCTGCGGGATGCCCTGGCACCTGCAGACTTCCAGACGTCAGCGGCGGGGGAGGCGGCAGAGCGGTGGGAGGGGCGAACATATTGGGGTGATGTGAGTGGGCAGGGGGCTGGAGGGTGGGCGTGAAGCTGTGCAGGGGGCTGTGGTTGGGCAGGGAGAGGGGGAAGGGAGAGGCGGAGGGGTGGTGGGAGATGTGAGGAGGGGCGGGTTGAGTTTTTGCTGGGGTACTGCTTCTGCTGCTGCTGTCAGGATAAAGAAAGGAAAAAGTCAGCGATTCCTTCTGTTGCCCAGCCGGATAAGAACAGGGAGAAGAGGCTTGGCGTGGTGGCGCACGCCTGTAAATCCCAGCACTTGGGAGGCAGAGGCAGGTGGATTTCTGAGTTCGAGGCCAGCCTGGTCTACAGAGTGAGTTCCAGGACAGCCAGGGCTACACAGAGAAACCCTGTCTCAAAAAACAAAACAAAAAACAAAACAAAACAAAACAAAATGACCTTCTGTTTCTCAGTTATTACTTACTCTCTTCTTTATTACAGCAAAAGACATTTTTTATTTTATTATTTTATTTTATTTATTTTTAGTCATTGATCTATTTTTTGGAGACAGGGTTTCATACAGCTCAGGCTAGCCCCTGTCTGGCAGCTCAGTGACCCTCATGTGCCCGTTTACTCAGTGTTAGAGTCGCAGCTGTGCGCCCGCATGTCAAGTTTCTGCAGTGCTGCGGAAGGAGCCCGAGATTTCATGCCCACCAAGCAAGCATCCTACCAAACAGGCTATATCCCCTAGTCTCACTTTAGGAAAGAAGGGAGGGAAGGGAAGAGGGAAGGAGTGAAGGGGGGAAGGGAGGAGGGAAGGTGGGAGGAGGGAAGGAGGGGAGGGAAGAAGGGAGGAGAGGAAAGGAGGGAGGAGGGAGGGAGGAGAGGAAGGGAGGGAGGGAAGGGAGGGAAGGAAGGAGGGAGGAGAGGAAGGAAGGGAGGAGGGAGGGAGGAGAGGAAGGGAGTGAGGGAAGGACGGGAAGGAAGGAGGAAGGAGAGGAGGAAGGGAGGGAGGAGAGGAGGGAGGGAGGGAAGGGAGGGAAAGAAGGAGGGAAGGGAGCAGGGAGGGAGGGGAGGAGGGAAGGGAGGAGGAAAGAAAGGAGGAGGGAAGGGAGCAGGGAGGGAGGGGAGGAGGGAAGAGAGGAGGGAGGGAGGGAGAGGAGGAGGGAAGGGAGCAGGGAGGGAGGGGAGGAGGAGGGAAGAGAGAAGGGAGGGAAGGGAGGAGGAAAGGGAGGGAGGGAAGGAGGGACAGAAGGAGGGGGGAGGGGAGGGAGGGAAGGGAAGGAGGGAGGGAGGAAGTCCTTGGCTGGTGAGATGACTCACTGAGTAAAGGTTCTGACCAACAAGTCCGAAGACCAGAGTTCAATTCCTGAGGCCCACATGATGGAAGGAGAGAACTGAATCTTATTAGTTGCCCTGTAACCTCTATACCTGGCACGTATGTCTTCACGCATACACACAAATAAATATATAAATGTAATTTTTTAAAAAAACAAACAAACCCATAGCTACTATACCCAGAGGCAGCCAGGAGCTACTGTTCCATTTCTGGGTGCACCCCCACACCCTGTTCAGGTGGCTCCTCCTGCCTCGATCTCAGGACCCCTCTCATTTCTGCTGTAAAAATTTCACCTCTACCATAGCAGAGTCCCAGCCTTCCCGCTTTCCACTAGCCACACTAGCAGCTGATATTAAGAAAATGGGGTTCCTTACATATGTTATATATGACATAAATAAATATATGTGTGATTTAATGAAACAATTTCCTGAGTTCTGCCTGCCACGGTTACCTTAGAAGTAAAGGCAGCACAAGTGAGAGGTCAGGCTAGGTAGGGCTTCATCTCCTGTGAGATAAACCTCTGGGCATGTAGGTGAGAGTCTGTCAGGTTTAGGTTAATTGAGATGGGAAGAACCACCCTGAATGTGGGCGGTACCATCTCACGGACTGAACAAAAAGAGACAGTGAGCTAGTACCACCATCTATCCCTCTGTTTTCTATGGACACAATGAAACCAGCTTCCTTCCTATGGATACAATAGGGCTGGAGAGATGGCTCAGCCGTTAAAGGCTAGGCTCACAACCTATGGATACAATATAACCACCTGCCACCCTTCTTTCTATGGATACAATGAAACTAGCAGTCCTTCCTATAGATACAATGTAACCACCTGCCGCCACCTAGTCTTCCCTACCAGGATGGACTGGACCCTCAAACTGTAAGCCAAAATAAACCCTTCCTTCTTTAGATTGCTCTGATCAGTATTTTGTCAGAGCAACAAGAAAAGCAAGCAACATACCACTCTTCTGAATCAGAGGATCATGAGATGGACCTGACTCTGCCAGCCTACAGGAAACAAAGGTGTCCCTAAACCAGCCAAGTCATCTGTCTTCCAAAAGGAAGGCAGTAACAAAGATGGAGCCTGGGGGCAGTGGTGGAACTGGGAGGCTCATGTCTCCCTCTTCTTTGCGGACATCACTTGAATAGCTCTACTTTCCTTTGTGAGGCCTGATGCAGTTAAAAGGGAGAGTGAGTATCCACACAAGCGTTCTCTCTTATATACAACAGAGCTGGGAGACCCAAAGGGGAGAAAGAGCTTTAAAACAAAAAACAAAACAAAAACCAGAGTCCCTGGCTTCTGGAAATACCAGAATGGCTTTCCAGAGGCACAGAAACTCCCTTCTCAGACTCTCCAGCATGCCTGCTGGCCATCCACTGGGATGCCCTGGCATAACCTCCTACCACCTCAACCCCTCCAGGCAGGGTTTCTCTGTGTAGCCCTGGCTGTCCCGTAGCTCACTCTGTAGACCAGGCTGGCCTTGAACTCATTGAGATTCACCTATCTCTGCCTCCCAAGTGCTGGGATTAATATGTGCCATCATGCCCAGCTCCTCTTTTATTTATTTTTTTCTTCTTTTTAACCATCTTTCCGGCCTCCTTTCTGTATACCTCAAGTTCCTACAGGAATTTTATCCCAATCCCACCCCCCCCACACACACCAAAGTCCTCTACAGAGAGACCCACACTTACGCAACAGTTCCTTTCCCCATTTTTCAGTTTCACTGATTAAAAGGCGGGGCAAGTTGCAAACAGACAATTCTAGTCTCCCCACACTCTCACATGGTGACCGTGCCCTATGGAAGATCGCGGCTGCTCACCTTAAGCTGTTGAGGCTCAGGCTGCTGCTGTTGTAGGCCGACAGCGGCTGTGAGAGGCTCTGGGAAGAGGGATGTGACTGCACAGGAGGAAGGGTCTGCTGGAGCAGATGGCTGGGGGTCTGCGGCCTGGGTGGCCGCTGCACCTGAGGCAGCGGGGCGGGCTGCAGCTGGGCTTCTGGGGGTCCTTGGGCTGGCTGTGTGTTTGGAGGAGGGAACTGGGGCGGAGCTTCGGTGCGTGGTACCAAGTCCGGGTCTGGAGATGGAATCTGCAGCTGGGGCTCGGCCTGGGGCTGGGATGGTAGCCGGGGGAGTTGGGGATGTGGGTCTTTGAGCACCACGGGTTCGAAGACGGGCTCTTTGCAACAGTCCTGGCTCTTCTCCTGGCTTCTCTCTAGACCCGAGATCTTGGGGACGATTGGTCCCGCATCTTGGTTGTGTTCAGGTAGTGCGCCAACCCCTAACTCTGGATCTGTATGGGAAAGAGAGAAGAGACAAAAGCAGAGGGGATGAGTGAACGAAAGCAAGGGACACAGAGGACAAGCAAACTGTATAAAGGATCAAATATTCCCAACAAGACCGCACCCTGACTCCCACAGTTTAGGGAATATACACCATCAGGAGTTTCAAAGCGCCCTTTCTGATCTCTGAAGGCACCAGGACCGAATGTGGTGCCCATACATAGATTGGGGGGGGGGGGATGAATAAAAAAATCTATAAAAATGAGAAACACCTTAAGACATAAATAAACACTGTAAAAGATGCTGTTTTAGTAAATGATTTGGCATGTGTCTGGGGGAAGATATCGATGATAATACCATCTCCAATGAAAAGCTAAAAAAGTGACTTGTAGAGCCCTTGTCTGGAATGCCACCCCACTCTCCAGCTAGGGACTAGGGATGTAGCTCAATACAGAACACCTGCCTCGGCTCCACTATCGAAAGGCAGAGGGTCTGGAGGAGTTAGTGTGCTGGACGTCCTATGCTCAGCATCACTCAAACCAAACAGCAAGGAAGCGAGGCTGGAGCGGGAAGCAGTAGCATACTCTAGCCGTCAGACCATCTGATGGCTAAGTCCTGTGGCTGTAACTGTCCCCCCCCCACCCCCGAGCCTGTCTTACAGGCTAGCTACACTACAGTAGAGTATGACTCTACAATAACCTCGCCTTTAGTGTACAAGGCCCTGGGGTCTATCCCAAGCAGAAACCGAAAGATCCGAAAGACAAAAACAAACAAACAAAAAAAAACAACAACAACAACAACAATGGAAACAAGGATCCCTTTTGCAATAACAAATATCATGTAAGACTTGGGAATTTTCCTGTTAGAGAAAATTATAGGGCCTTCAGATTTTCAGTAATGAAGCCTAAATTTTTTTTCAAAGCGCTTATGACACAAAAACTTCAAATAAAACAAAACGGGGGGGGGGGGTTGGGGAGGAGTCAAATATGTTCAGAAACAGTTCTTGCTAGAGGATGCCGACTCCCAGAAGAGTTTTAGAAGTATGTAGAAGTGCTATTGGCTGCGACATTTAACTGGAGGGCATCACACACTCCTTTAAAAAGGATTTTATATTTATTTGTGTGTACGCACATGTGCCTGCGTGAGCATAGGTGTCTAGAGAAGCCAGAACAGCGTTGTCAAATCTCCTGGAACCGGGACTAACAAGCTGTTCTGGGCCTCCGTTGGGGGCTCGGGAACTGAACTCTGGTCCTCAGCAAGAGTGGTTCAGGCTCGCAGCCACTGAGCCGCCATCTTTGGACCCCCCCCCCCCCCCGCTGTTGGTGTTTCAGTCTATCAGGTTTACCACAATGAGGGGGCAATCCTGTGCTCACCCTCAGTTAGCTTTCTAAGCCGGGCTGCACATCACTTGACCCAGAGTCGACCTCCATTTTGTATCGTCTTTACTTACATAGGGTTTCCAGAAGTGGCATCACTCTGTTTTGCTGACCTCCCCCGCCCTCCACTAGTTTTGAGACACACCGTGTTTCGCGTAGGTTTTGTTTGCTTGTTTGCATCTTTTTAAATATCATGCCTTTTTATAGCCCTCGCTGGCCTCAAAACTCAGTCATCCCCCTGCCTCAGGCTCCTCAGTGCTACAATTACAGGCGTTGCTTGACGTTTGATTTTATAGTTAGGACTTCACCAGGAGCTGTGCAGTACTTGAAAGTAAATTTTAATTTAAAATGGGAAGGCTGATCACGGTATCTGTGATGTTAACCTCGATTACCAAGTCCACAGGATTTAGAACCACCCTGGGAAACAAGTCTCTTAGCATGTCAGCGAGGAGCGTTCTAGATGAGGTTAAAGAGGATCCACCAGAGACGTCCAACACGCTGTGATTCCAGGCTGAACAGAAGGGGGAGGTGAGCTGAGCGCCAGCACCCATCTCTCTGATTCTCTACTGCAGACGCTATGCGACCAGATGTCCTACGCTCAGTCCCACAGCCACGCCTCCTCCGCCATGACTGACTGTATCCTTGAACCGTGAACCAAAATAAACCTTCCTTTCTTAAGTTGTTTTAGCTGGGTATTTTACTGCAGCAACCAAAAGGACCCAATACAAATGGTTAGGAGTTTGGGGGCCTTGCCAGAGGTGGTAGTACATGCCCTTTAATTCCTGGTCTATAGAAGGAGTTCCAGGACAGTCAGAGCTATGTAGAGACATTCTGGCTCAAAACAAAAACAAAACAGACAAACAATTTCAGGTCAGCCATGCTACAAAGGGAAATCTAAACCCAAACAAAAATAGCCTCAAGCAAACAAGCACACAAAAGCCAAGAACAGACTGCATGTGTCACGGTTCACAGTTCCATGATCATCTAGCCCACCGGTTCTCACTCTTCCTGATGCCGCCACCCTTGAATGCAGTTCCTCATGCTGTGGTGACGCCGACCCTAAAAGTATTTTCCCTGCTACTTCATAACTGTCATTTTACCGCTGTCATGAATCTCAATGTAAATATGTTTTCTGATGGTCTCAGGCGACCCCTATCAAAGAGTCATTTGACCCCCCCCAAGAGAGTCACTACCCACATATTAAGAAAATGTTCATCTAACCCTTTTTTTAAAACTTGCTTTCGTGTAAGGGGGGGAGGGGCGTGCAAAACCACTGCACATGTGGAAGTCAGAAAACAACGTCCAGGAGTCTGTTCTCCAGAGACCCACATGATTCCACCATGTGGACCCTTAGGCATGAAACTTAGGCCACCGAGCTTAGCCAGCAAGCCCCTATATCCACTGAGCTACCCCGCTAGCCTGCAAGGAACCATTTTATTATCTTCACTACAAGTAAACCTTTCTATGCTTCCAAGCCTATTATGCCATTGTTTAAAAAACAAACAAACAAACAAAAAACTTCTTATTAATTTCTTCTTTGCTTTTCATTGTAGCTTATAAGCTTTCAAATTATATGGAAGTGTGGCACGGACTATCAGGATATGAAATATTTAGCGGCAGGGAGGGTAATTTTGAGATGGGTTTCTCTGTGTAGCCCTGGCTGTCCCGGAACTTACTCTTGTAGACCAGGCTTGCCTCAAACTCGGATATCCACCTGCCTCTGACTCCCGAGTGCTGGGATAAAAGGCATGTGCCACCACCATCCAACACAAAATCGTTTTATATGCTATAATAACATACCGTGGTGATTCTACGTGCTGTCAACTTGACAAGAAAGCTTCACCACACAGATGGCCACCATTAAACTGGTGGCCGACATGTCTCTTGGTGGCGGATCATTGATGTTGAAGCATTGGGAGACTATGGCATATATCCAAGTCCAGTTACTTGTACTTTAACACAGTAAATACCCCCGAGTGTTCTGTGAACCACAATAAGTCCCATGAATGCTTTCCCGCTCAGTAAGTACTCAGCGTTTTTGTAATAGCTGCAGGGGCATGGCAGAGCTAGGTGTGGTAAGACACATCCATGATCCCAACACTTGAGAGGCAGAGGCAAGAGGATCAGCAGTTTAGAGCCAGCCTTGGCTACATAGGGAATCCGAGGCTAGAATTGGTGGCATGAGGCACTCTCTTAAAACCAAACAGAAACCCCTTGGGCAAAATTACACTAAGAAAAATAAAATACATTGCCAGTGGGTCTCAGTGCTGAAAAACTACCTGTGTAAACAGATACAGAGATGAGCAGGTTGACGGTACTATATAGCGAAATATGGCTCCGAGCCTAGGTATTTGTCTTAATTTCTTAATGTTTCCATCATGAAAATATATTACCAGGCAAGAAACAAAGAAAAGGGGAGGTGTTACTTTTTAAAATAAGTTCATCTACCCTGAAAGAATCCACTGCCCCAAGCCTTTTAGAACTCTCATCTAGTAAATGGATTTTAAAATAAATAAACAAACAAACAAACAAACAAACAAACAAATGCCACCAAGCCTGAGTTTGATCCCTGGGTCAGCGTGGCGGGAGACACCCAACGCCTCCAAGTTGCCCTCTGGTCACTGCCCAGATACCTACCGTGGCGTACGAGGACAAAGACACCACACACGCAACACCTTACGCTCATTTGTTTAAATGCGCGTAAGGGGTGGCTGTCTGTGGTTTACAGAATTTACCTCGGGCGGATTCACCTGCTAGGGACCACAGCCACAGCGCATCCTAAGAGACAGAATAACTTACGCCTGTTTCATCCCTCCCCCAACCTGACCCTCACACTGACAAAGCGTCAAGAGTTCCGTAGCTTGTGCCCAGGGCTCCCGATGCCTCAGCCTCAACGATCCGCCATCCAGAGACGCGTCAGTCACCAGTTTGACAGTGGCCATCTGTGATGGTGAATCTTCCTTGTCAACTTGACAGCGTGTAGGATCACCATGGAAACACATCTCTGGGGGTATCCAGAGTGGGGTTTCTATATAAGTTAAAGTGAGGTGGGAGGAGGCACCCTGAAGGAGGGTATCGCTGGCTCTCCACAGGCTAGGGTCCTGCACAGCATGAGAAGGAGAAAGGCAGTTGAGAGCAGGAGTGGTCGTGTCTCTGTATTTCCTAACCATGGATGTCACGAGACAAACCACCTCCTGCACCCCCCCCTCACCCCGCCGCCATCATGACATGCTGTCTCCCTTCCTTATGCTGTTTCTGACAGGTGTTCGTTCCCAGCACGAACAGTAACTGATAACTCTGTATGACAAGGTTCTTGGGCAGAGCGAAGAGCCTTTCATGGTCACCCTCGACTGCTACACAGTTCCTTTCTTGTGTAGGTTCTAGAAAATCAGATATGAGGGCTCAGTGGGCAAAGGCACTTGCCGCTCTGCCTGGTGACTGGAGTTTGATCTTTCAAACCCGTGTGGTAGAACAACGCCAGCAAATTGTCATCTGACTTCTGTGTGGGTGCTTGGACACATGTGCATGCACAAAATATATTCTTTTAAGGAAAGAGAAAGAGAGACAGAGACACTGATGAAGGGCCAGGTGGATGGAATATCAAAATTAGGATAAAAGAAATGGCCCGGTATGGACTGGGGACTGGATGTTTCCAATAGTGTTTAAGAACTCCCACGTCCCCAACTTGATATACCATCCTCAAGCTGGTCGGTAGATACCAGGAAAAGCCCAGTTTTGAGTGACATCATATGCCCAGCACAGTGTGAAGATATCCAGAACATCTCACCTAAGCATGCTTGACCCAGTGCAGACTTCAGAGACTGCTGACCCACTTGCAAGTCCCCTTTAAAAGGAAGTGACCTACAGCGCGCGCACCACGCACATGTCCAGCTCGCTTCCTGTCCGGTTCCCGCCTCCCCTACGGGATGGCGAGTGTGTGTCACTGCACTCGATGCTTGGCATGTCCGCTCTGAACCCAAGCCTCCCACTCACACAGCAGGCACTCTATCCACGGAGCCAGCGCTCGCAGCAAGTCTTAGCCGAGCGCCCAGAGCCATCTTGCGTTGTGTGGTGCAGAGAGAAGCTATCCCTTCAGATCTTCGACAAAAACCCTACTGTTCTCTCTCAGCGTCACACTCCTGTCCTGTCCCCGGGGTTTCCCTGTGAGAACTGGGCTTCTCCTCTGGAGATAAGTTCCCTCTTATAAGTTCCCTGTATGTACTCCCAGGGGCCAGGGGATAAAACTGCTCCCCAATCTGTTCACACTACCTGCGATGGCCCACATGGGGACCGACAGCAGCTAAGCCACTGCAATCTGTCTCAGCGGTTTATGTCTGAGTACCACGGACACTCCCGGGATGAATTATAAGTTGTTCTAACGGTGACGAGAATGGAACTACGCTTTGGAATATTCTGTTAAAGAAAGTAAGGAAGGAGGATTTCTCACTGTTATTATTATTATTATTTTTTTTTTTTTTTTTTTTTTTTTTTGCAGTTACCTTTTTGAACTCCCAGCGTACCCGATGTCAACATTCCTGTGTGGTCCGGCGAGCATCCTGTGGGAGGCTGGGAGGGTGGCAGGCTCAGGAGCCCACCCTTTACACTTGTGTGGCACTGAGGCTAGTGACTCTTTCCTCTTTATGTTTAAGACAGAGTAGCATATATCCCAGACTGCGTGAATTCCATATGCAGCCAAGGAGGGCCTTGAGTTTCCCATCTCCTAATGACAACATTCCCTTTGTTAGGAGATGACAGGGGTGTGCCACCGTGCCTGGTTTATGTGGTCCTGGGGATTAAACACAGGGCTTCATGGATGCCAGGCCAACACTCTACTGACAGAGCCACATCCCCAGCTCTTTTTTTTTTTTTTCTTCTGTTTTTAAAAAGACAAGTCCGTTAATCATGAACCTGACTTTTGGCATGTATAAAAATGTGTGGTTTATGTACCTACCTGTATACATGGATTATGCATGTCTGTACATGTACATGGGAAACAGGGAGTGTGGGATAGCCTGTTCTATCACTCTCTGCTTTATTTCTTTGAGACAGGGTCTCTTCCTTTTCCTGTTTGCTCAGCCCAGCTGCCATGTTCTGCAGCCCGCCCTGCCTGACGTCCCCTCCCCTGCCAGCTCACTTCTAGCTGGACCATCCTCACCACAAGGACCTGGTTTACGTCACCCATCTTTCTCACCACTCTATATTCTCCAGCGAAGCTTCTTGTCAGCGACTAGTGTGGGGCCTTCCTAGGCAGCTGCCGTGTTGAGACGCCACGCCCCGACCCCTCACTGGAACACATTAACCATGTGTTCTTTTGTCTAAAGTACATCCCAGCATAGGGAGGGATATTTACATTTGGGGACGAGTTCTGGCTAAGTTGCCCAGGGTGGCCTTGAACTCACCCTGCAGCCAGGGCCAGCCCTGAACGTGCCAAGCCCCTACCTCAGCCTCGGAAGTAGCTGGAATTTCAGGCCCGAGCCACCACACTTGACTCAGTCACGCACTTAACGCTAACCACCCTAAACAGCCCCTCTAATGGCCGGCTATGCCACACCTGCTGTTTGTGGGAGGCAGTAATCTTAAACTAAAGCACAACCTGTTATTTTACATAGCAACATATTACATTTCTTCCCCCAACATAAACAAATGAATGTGTATTTAGATAACAATACAAGTTACTGCTGTTGGAATTTGAATACAACTTTAGTTCTTTCAAGGCTTATTTTTATTTATGTACACGTGCATGTGTATGCGTATGGGCATGTGTATCTGGACGCCTACAGAGCCCAGAAGAGGGTGTCAGGTCCCTTGGAGTTGGTTTTGACCTGCCTGACATAGGTGCTAGGAACTGAATTCAAGTCCTCCGAAAGAGCCACGAGTGTTCTTAAGAGCAGAACCATTTCTCCAGCTCCTCAACTTCAGGGTTTTGAAGAAGGGTCTCTTTAAATCACACATGTCCTTCAGTTCTGAGCGCAGTGCCACACATAGCCTGAATGCCTGATTTCTTTAACTACGTAATAATCAATTTACAAAAAAAAAAAATCTAAGCAAGCTTCTTTACAAGAGCAATTCTAAAAGGAAAAAAAAATCACCATAATGAGAAAAACACTCAATAAACAATTACACATTAAGCCAGAAAAATTATGCCTCTTTGGAGTCGTTTCTGTAATTGGACAGTATACTGCAATAAAATAATAGCATATAATACAAGCCAATGGGAAATAATTAGATGTCATTTTGATGTTTAAGGATCCATTTTCCATATATAATAAAACTAATGTTCTGGTTTGAATCATAAAGGATTCTAATAGCTTGGTTATTTTTGTATTACAAGAAAAAAAAAGTAGGGCAATCAAAAGCGTAGAGCTTTTTAATAACCAGGGGTGGGCGGGGTCCTGCTGGCGTCGGTCTATGGTGTGCACGCATGTGTGCTCCGTGTCCCCCGTCCCCCCCATCCCCCCCCCCCCGCAGCCTACAGACGTCATGAACGCAAACACACAGGAAGAAAAGTAAATAAAAAAACATAAACAGTACTACACCAGGGCGTGGTAATGTAGGCGTGGCCACAGGGTTTCTATGCCTGTGTACTTTATTCTTAGCCATGTATTGTGTACATATATGAAAGGGTGCATGTATATATATATGCAGATGTGTGGGTATAGGAACATGTGCATGTGTGTGGAGAACTGGGGAGTCCTTACATTTTAAAAGATCTATTTATAGCCAGACACGTTGGCTCCAGCCTTTGTTCACAACACAGGTGGATCTCTGTGAGTTCGAGGCCAGCCTGGTCTACATAGAGAATTACAGGCTATCCTGGTTATACAGGGTGGCCCTGTCTTAAATATGTTTTTAAAATTTATTTTTACTTGTTTATGTGGATGGTGACATGCACATGCGTGTTGGTGCCTAGAGGCCAGAAGGGGGTGTTAGATCCCCAGGATCTGGAGTCACAGGCATTTTCCAATGAGCCACTGAATCTAGGTGGTTCTGCAGGTAGATGCACTTGTGGCTACCCTGGAGACCTGGTTTGTTCCTCCAAGTCAGGGTGAAGGAAACGACAGACTTCTCTGCAGGCTGAGTCCTAACGGCCATACAAATACACTTGCCCATGTCCCACCCCAAAGCAAATGAATGATATGGTCATGGATGTTTGTGACCTAATGCAGGGAACACTGAGGCGGGCTGGGGTCTCTAGCTCACCAGGCTTGCCAATCATTGAGCATCTGGTTAAGTGAAAGATGCCGTGTACGAAGATAGGGACAGGCTGGGCATTGCGGAGTGTACCTTTAATCCCGGCACCCAGTTAGGAGAGGCAGGCATATCTCTGTGAGGTTTTGTAGGCTAGCCAGGGCTACAAAATGAGCGCCTATCTTAAAGATAAAGATAACGTGGACAATGATCAAGAAAGACAACAGATGTGGATGTGTGGCCCCCTCCCCACTTGTATGTGCATGTTTATAAAACACACACAAGTGCACACTCACACACGAAAACATGCAAAAAGAAGGTTTGAAGCCAGGCATGGTGGCGCACGCCTGTAATCCCAGCACTTGGGAGGCAGAGGCAGGCGGATTTCTGGGTTCGAGGCCAGCCTGGTCTACAGAGTGAGTTCCAGGACAGCCAGGACTACACAGAGAAACCCTGTCTCAAAAAACTAAAAACCAAAAAAAAAAAAAAAAAAAAAAAAAAAGAAGAAGAAGAAGAAGGTTTGAGATGCAGTGGCCCATAGGGAGGGGTATTATTGGGAGGTGTGGCCTTGTTGAAGTAGGTGTGGCCGTGTTGGAGAAAGTATGTCCTGGTAGGGGTGGGCTTTGAGGTTTCCTACTCTGAAGCCATGCTCAGGGTGGCGCAGTCTCCTGCTACCTTTGTATCGAGATGCAGGACTCTCAGCTCCTCCCCATCACCATAGCCGCCTGCAAGCCGCTATGCTTCCCCCCATGACGATAATGGACTAAACCCCTGGAACTATAACCCCCCCCAAAAAAAGTGTTTTTTTTTTTTTTAAATAAGAGTTGCTATGGTCATGGCATCTCTTCACAGCAATGAAACCCTAACCAAGACAACCAGATAATGGTAAGGGGCAAAGAGATTCCATACAGAAGGCCTGAACAAGGACAGAACCAGTGTACTTCACTTTTCAATGGGAAGGAAACAGAGTTTGGTCCAAACACAATAAAAATTTCTAGCATAGGAGCCAGTGGTATGTATGTATGGCTCATGGGTAAAAGTGCGTGCTGCTGAGCCTGATGACTTGAATGTGACCCCCCCTGGATCCACGTCTTGGAAGGATAGAACCGATGTTAGCCAAGCTGACCTTTGACCTCCACATATGTATACAATATCCCCATAATAAATAAACTAATTGAATTTATGAACTCTTTAGCACAGCAAAAGAGACTTGGGACACATTCTAGAGAGCGCACTGCATGAGTGTGTGGGTGTCTGTCGGCATGTATGCCTCCCTCATGCATTTGGATAGCTGCAGAGGCCACTCTCCTGGAGTTGGAATTACAGGTAGCGTGACTCACTCAACACACGGGTACTGGGAACTGAACTTGGGTCTTATAAGCCACCTATCTCCTTAGCCCCTGGGGCTTCCTGTCTGCCAGCCTCCCCTGGTCGGTGAGTTCCAAGCCAGTAGGAGACCCTGTGTCAAAGAGTGGATGCTTTCTAAGCAACATCGCCATGGCTTCCCTCTAACCTCTCCTGGAATGAACACATGTGCACGTGTTCACCCACACCTATGTATACACAGACACCCTTCCTTAGTGCCTTAACAAACACATACATGTCTACTAAATTACCCCCCCCCTTTTAAAAGACAGGTTGACCCATAACCTAGGCCAGCCTTCAACTTCCTATGTAACTAAGAATGGTCCTGAATCTCTGATCTTCCGGCCTCTACTTCTTGGGAGCTGGGATTACATGTTTGCAACCCCTTGCCTGGTTCACGCAGTCTTGGGATGAAACCCAGTTTTCCATGCATGCTAGCAAGCTCTCCACCAGCTAAGCTACACGCTTCATCTGTCAGTGATGTAATGTCCTGTCCCCAACAGCAAGGCCTCCACACCCATGTATCTCTACACACAGAATGCCCGTGTATCAGAAGCACCTGCAAATCAGGTGAATTCATGATGGGAAGAGTCTGAGGTTACAGACTCTGAGGAATGGATCGAAGCATGGAGCCACCTCTGATGTGTTGCAAAAGACACCTCATCGCTGTCCTCCTCAACACAGTAATTAGCTTATTAGCATGCAGAAGTGGGGTGACCTAATGCTCCTGACTCACTCGTACCACAGAATGTAATGAGCATATTTACTGTAAGCTAGGTGCTTAGATAAATTTTGTGTTATCGAACTCAGTACCCCCTCCCCCAGGAAAACAGCCTGCACCTGTACCATACCAGTTGTGCCTGCTCAAGTGTCAATCAGGATCCGGCCTGTTGAAGGCTAACATTCCCCCCTAGATGGAGAAGATGGGAAGAGATCCCAGCCACCCACTCCTCCCAGCTACTTGTACAAAAGCCTGCCCTAACTGCACTTGGCCTGGGACCTGAGGGACACTGAAGTAGTGGAGGATACAGGCTGAGAAAGGTTAACTAGGGCTCCATCTCTGTGGCTACAGGGAAGCCATCCATCGCTCACGCTGGATGAAGACTTTGCAGTGACGCTGCTTTGGGGGTCACTCGCTGCTTTGGGGGTCGCTCGTAGGCATCAGTAACCCGATATCTCTGCTCTGAGGAAGCTCAAGAAACTCACTGGTTCCCCAGAGTGAACTTTGGTGGAGCTGTACTTTGGTGTGTTGGGGGAGGAGGGGGGGAATTATGATGGCTGTGATGTTATTTACAAACTTTACAGCCGGGTGTGGTGGCTCACACCTCTAGTCCCAGTACTTAGGAGGAAGAGGCAGGCAGATCTCTGTGATTTACAAAGTAAATTCCAGGACAGCCAAGGCCGTTATAAAGAGAAACCCTGTCTTAAAAAGCAAAAGCAAAAGCAAACAAACAAAAAACCCTCCCAAAAAACACAAAACAAAATGTACAGCACACACACACACACACACACACACACTCAGCCTTCAGCGGGCTGTCAATTCCCAGTGCTCCTGAAGATTTAATTTGCATATTAAAATGTTTATTGCTAATTGCCTACAAGCTAATAATGAATCTATACTGTATTTCACTGTTAATTAAAACATCAATAAAACAAGCAAGGACTCTTCTCCATATCAAGGTGAACTCCAAGGCTTTGGGGCTCTGAAACACATCTCTCCTCTTCCTGGTGACTTCGTGTGCTCCTTGATGATGCTGCAGGTACTCAGGGCAGACCTGTCTGAGGGTGCATTCTGGAAACGGAACCCAGGATGACATCCTGCATTCTGGGTGAGCACGTTATCCACTGAGCCAGTGCCTCAGACTCAAAATTTTCCTACATCACAGAGCCAGGGATGGGAAATCCCTCTTGACCTGATTCCAGTGCCCACAGAATCAACACTTGACTCATTTACATGTAACAATCAAGTAGCAACAAATATAATGTAGCCATTGTGACACTCAGTTTTATACAACTTTACATACTATAGGATCACCTGGGAAGAGCACCTCAATGAAGGACTGTCTGGCCTGTGAGCCATATCTGCATGTGATGTGTGTGTGTGTGTGTGTGTGTGTGTGTGTGTGTGTGTAGGCTAGAAGAGGGCACAGAATTTCCTGGAACTGGAGTTACAGGCAGTTGTGACCCACACTTAATGCAGGTGCTGGGAATTGAACTTGGGTGCAGTGCCAGAACAGCAAGCAATCTTAACCACTTCTCCAGCCTCCTGTGAGTGATTTTTTTTAATTGGGTCAATTGAGGCGGTAATGACTGTCCTGAATATGACTGGCCACAATTCCCTTGGTTTGTGTCCTGGACTAGATAAGGGTAGAAAAGGGGCCGAGAAAAAAAAAAAAAAAAGGTACACATGCATTCCCTTCTCTCTCCTCTAGACTGTCAATATACTATGAATAGCTGTTCTAAGTTATGCTGCCTTGACCTTGCTGAGTTCATGCCCAGGCCATCACTGGGAGGATTCTAGGCAGGCATTCTATTATGGGACAGGTGGCCATGCTCCAGCCCCTCCCTGGGGGATTCTAGGCAGGGGCTCTACCACTGAGCCACGCCCCCAGTCCCTCACTGGTGGGTTCTAGGCAGGGGCTCTACCACTGAGCCATGCCCCCAGCCCCTCCCTGGGGGATTCTAGACAGGTGCTCTACCACTGTGCTAGATCCCCAGACTGTTTACCACTTAGCTTCATCCCAAATTGCAAGCTGTGATCACTAAAGTATCCCAGACACCTCTGAACAGTTGCTATCTCTGTAGACAGGCTTTTTACAAAGCCTAGTGCTCAAGAGGCAAACCTTTTTTTATACACTCCTCCAGTGCTTCAGGCCATTAAAAACCTGGGGTGTGAATGTTTATTATTCTTGAATGGTGCATAAAGTGATTCTACCAAGCAGGCAAAGCTGAGCTCTCATTAGCCAAGTGATTAGAATTAGCAGGCCTGTGGAAGCTGAGTGAGATACAGAAGTGGAAAGGCCAGGTGTGTGTTTCTGTGATCAGCTGTCTCCCTCCCACAGTTACATCATGGACAGAAGGATGACCCCCACAGACACACACACCCCAATGTCATGTGCACCTCAAGTCTTGCTTGGTTAGGAAAGCAGATAAGAGACATGGTTTCTCTGTGTTGCCCTGGCTGTCCTGGAACTCACTCTGTAGACCAGGCTGGCCTCGAACTCAGAAATCTGCCTGCCTCTGCCTCCCAAGTGCTGGGATTAAAGACGTGCGCCACCACCGCCCGGCTGAAAATGCTTTGAAAACCATGGACACAACACACATCCACACTGTGAGTGCTTTGCCTCAGTTCCGACTTGTTTTAAAAATGAGTGCATTGCCTGGCAGGTCGGGGTTGCAGCTCTACGTCCTGCAGCCAAAATATACGATCTCTTCAGCAACGGGGTCTTACCATCTAGAACTGGGGGCCTCCCTCCCTAAAACACTCTGAGTACTCAGTCATACGTGGGGCACACATGCCATACACAGTCATACATGCCAAGCCTCACCCCCAAGGCCCAGAGGACACTGTAAAATGTAAAGAAGAACTTAAGACGCAGAGGAAGGGGAGAGGGCTATGAAACGTGGCCATCTGGGCACGCCATGGCTGCCGTGCGCATGAACTCACAGTAGCTGTGGTTACCAGCGGATCTGCAGAATCAAGCCACACATACTCACAAACAACAGTAAAAATTAATTAACTAAAATTTTAGTAAAGACAGGTGGGTGGCTCTTAAGGACGCCGTAGGTTGTTATTCAAGTTGTTCTCTGGTATATGTGTGTGTGTGTGTGTGTGTGTGTGTGTGTATTCATGCACAACACACACGGGATGGGGTAGGGAGCAGGTTTAAATAAACAGGATGGTATAATTCAATAATAAGTGCTACGACAGAATACAAGCCCTCCCATCCCCCCCATCCCCCCCCCCCCCAGGGATCCTGGGCAGAGGCTGTGCCCTTGAAAGCAAGAACAGGAGAGGAGGCACTCCCGGGGGAAATAAGGGAGTCATCTGCGCCAGAAAGGCCTGCAGATGTGCAGGGGGAGCAGGAGACCCATGCTACACTGGTTCAGGAATGGTGGCCGTCACAAGGAGCCCAAGCCCACCTTAGAGGCGGAGTGGGAAGACCGGGCTGTTTGCCACCAATGGTCAAGCATGCGCGGACTCTCCCTTTCACAGAGGAAAGAGGGCTCTCCCAGCCGTCTTGATGCTGCCACGGGCTGGGTGTAGGATTTCGTTTTTACGAAAGCTCCTTGGGAGAAAGAGTGGCTCATGGACCGACTAGGAAAGGAAACAGCTTTTTAAAGCCCAACAACGTGTTCCGGAGAAAGGTAATGTGTTAGTTAAGGATACACACTACCCCCCGGCAGTCTTCCTTCCGGCCACAAAACCATAAAGTGAAATAAAGCGAATTCCTCTTTCAGGTGCAATGATTATTTGGGGAAACGGCCAGAGGCAGCACGAACTGTCGCACTCCCAGGTGAAGAACCTTGCGATCACTGGGTCAGACCTCCCAGCACAAAAACTGCAGTGATCTGGTAAGCAAAGGGGTTCCTCCGTGAGGCTGGAAAGGAGGCTCAGCAGTTGCAAGCACTTACTGCTCCTATGAAAGACCCAGGTTTGGCTCCCAGCACTGTGGCCACAAGGTGGCTCACAACCACCGGAAGAACTCCAGTCACTGGGGAACTGGCGCCCTCTTCTGGCCTCCAAGGGTACCACAGTGTAGTGCGCATACATACATGCTGGTGCTTGTACACATAAAATAAACCTTAAAAACAAAGCATCTTAAAGGTGTGGCAGTCCCGTACCCCAGAGGCTGACATGGATGGATGGCTGTGAGTTTTAGGCTACCCTGGGCTACAAAGCAATTTCCAGGCCAGACTAAGCTACAGGGACCCCCATCCCAAAACAAGCGACCACCCAAACCTGAGCTGTTGAGGTAGCTTTGTAGGTAGACTGTTTGCCTAGCACACACTAAGGCATCGGTTCCAAACCCAGCATACCATAAGCTATGGTTATTGGCCTGTGCCTGCAACCTCAGCATTCAGGTGGGAGAGGCAGGAGATCAGAAGTTCAAAGTCATCCTAAGCTACTTAGCGAGTTCAAGGTTAACCTGGACTACATAAGATACTGCCAAAAAACAAACAAACAAACAAAAAATCAAAAAACAAAAAACAAAAGGAAGAAAAAAGAAAAGGAAAGAAAAGGAAAAAAACCTAACCAGCCAACCAAACAAACAAAAAAACAAAACAGAAAGAACGAGCTTCCTTCTCTGGAAGGGATTCATGGGTCCCTTCCTCAGGTCAGGGCTTACAGAATGCCTGGTTCCCACTCTGCTGTCTAAATCCTCCCAGACAGACACTCCCCTGCTACCACACACAGCCCCACCACCTGAGCCCACTTCCAGCTCAAAGATCATCCCACACCAGGCTCCCTAAGCCAGCAGGCAACAACGGGTAGGAGTTCCTTGTTTTACAAAGCCAAACACATCTCGGGATAATCCTTTGACGGGATTAAGGGATTAATGGCCCTTGCCTTTTTGTTTGTTTATTTATTTTTTACTTCTTTTTATTATTTCTGGGTATGTGTCCCGCTCACCGCATCATGTGTGAAGGTCTGGGGACAGTTTTTGCAGGACTCAGTTCTCTCGTTCCTCCATGTGAGTTCGGGGATTGAATTCTGGTCATGGGGCTTGGCAAAGCAAGTGCCTTTACCCACTAGGCCATCATAGGAGCTCACATCCACCTCCTGAAGAAGGAAGGGGCTGGCTGGCACTGTGCCCAACACTCTGGGCTGGCTGGCCTTTGAGTTTCCCGGGGATTCTCCTGCCTCTGCCTCCCAGCTTGCTGAAGCAATGCGGAGATTATAGACAGGCGTCCGAATTCAGGTCCTTGGGATGCACAGTTAGCATTTTAGTCAGTGAGTCCTCTCTCCAGCCTGTGTTTGTCATTGCTGCTGCTGCTGTTTCTCAGATAGCTCAGGCAGACCTCAAACAGTGTATAGCTAAGGCTAGCCTTACACGTCTCTCCTGCATCCACTTCCCAATATGGGTCATATGTATGCCCCAACACGACCAGCTTATTTTTTGAAGACCATCTTTCTCTGTAATCATGGCTGGTTTGGCACTTGCTATAATCCTCCTGCCTCAGCTTCCAGAGCACTAAGATTATGCGCTAGCAAGTCCAAACAACTCCTCCAGTCTTGACACAGAATTTTTCTTTTTCAAAATCTCTGAGACTCAGGCTTTAAACAAACAGCCCTGTAATGAGCAGCATGGGCTTGCTTCGGCAGAAATTTGAAATTTAAATACCCACCTGGGCACAATTACTGTTGCAGGACCCACATGCTGGCCCCAGTGGGACTGTCTAATCTGTTCAGAATCAGAAAGGTGCTTCTGTATTCCCTGGAGGTGAGGTGGAAATAACCCTTCTCTCCCTTCAAACCTTGCAGAGGTTGTGAGTCAGCCACTGGGGTTGGGGGTGAGGGGTGGGGATCGGGTCCTCAACAGGCCTCCCAGAATTCTCCGACTTCATTAGCCCTAACTGAAAGGAAGGGTAGGGATAGGAACGTGGGCACAGAGGATGGAAAACAAATGTCTTTCTAGCCTTCCCAGGAGCCTGACTTCATGGTGCACCCGAGGAAGAGGAGGAGGATAGGTAGGGACTGGCTGGGAGATGGTGTTACCCTCTAAACTCTCACCTCTGAAAAGAACGAACATACAAGATCCCATGTCCAGGAGCAAGTGTCACCTGGCTGCCGAGGACGTCAGCTTATGTGTAACCTTGCTTTATACATGCATTTGCATGTATGTATGTGTGAGTATGTATGTATGTATGTATATATGCATGCATATTTAACAATAATACTAAGGATCTGGCCTCTCTGGTGCCCTCAGCACCTGCACTCATACAGCCGAATGCCCACTAATAAAGACATATACATACATACATACATACACACACACACACACACACACACACATTGGTTTTTCGAGACACTGTAGCCCTGGCTGTCCTGGAACTCACTCTGTAGACCAGGTTGGCCTCGAACGCAGAAATCCACCTGTCTCTGCCTCCCAAGTGCTGGAATTACATGCGTGCAACACCACTGCCCAGCATATAAATAACTTTTTCTAAATTAATAAGAGTTAGGCACAAAAGAATTCCTCTAAATGAGGTCATGAAAGGCCCCCCCCTTTTTTTTTCCTTTTTGTCTTCTCCACTCGAAAACTCGGGCACTTAGAATTCTACAAGGTTCCGTTGGCGTGGTGGAATTCTCTCACAGCTGAGTCCCAGGGTTTTTTTTTAGTATGTATCTGTTTCTGCTCCTCTTACTGTTAGTATTGTGAGCCACCGAAATTTAAGAAGGCCAAGGGCAGACGCCACGTGGCTAGGAACCACCGACATACGTAAATGCTAATTATGTATGGCATGATGGGATGTTTAGCAGCGGTCCAGGGTGTACCACACAGCAATTCAGCAATTTATACACGGGGGATGAGTCAAAAGTACAATCACTTCTTAAATGCGCTCTCTCTTCTCCCCTCTCCCCTCCCTTCTTTCCCTGTGTTGAGTCATGGCGTTTCAGGTATTGAATATCTTCTATTAGCTTTCTGCTACTTGGTTAAAATGTGGGAGGTCGGGGAGAAGGGGGAGGGGGAAGAGCTAAGGGGCGGGGAAATGGCTCAGCCCATCAAGTGCTTGTCATGCAAATATGTGAAGCGGAGCTGGAGACCGAGCAGCCACGTTAACAGGGAGGTTGGAGCGGTGGAGGCGGTGTACCAGCATAATCCCACCAATGGAGATCCAGAGCAGGCCTAGCCCACGTGGTAAGTTCCCAGCCAATGAGAGAGCCTGTTTCAAAGAAACACAACAAAGGACACCAGGGATTGTGTCCCAGCTGTGGTTGGCCTCCAGCCTCCGGCCTCCAGGTACACGTGGATGTCCACAGGCATACGCACGGCTGGGCTTGGTGAGGCACTCCTAGAATCCCAGGATTCCATCTGACGGGGTGGAGGACAGAAGCAAGCGGAAAGCCAGCCTTGGCTACACAGCTGAATTCCAGTCCAGCCTGAGCCACATTGGGGGGCTGCGGGGGTGGGGGTGGGCACTTGTCACAAACATCTCCCAATGGGTAAACAATTCAAAAGTCACCCTCTGCACATACATTTCCAATACTGACTCCTGTTAAAATATATCCCAGGCACCTCCCTTCCTCCTCCCAGATGCTTTACTTAAGATGAAGTCCATGCTTATTATGTTAGTCTGTTTATCCACAACGAGGAGATGAGCTTTCAGATTATCAGATTCTCTATCATGACCAAATGACATTAAACTGGCATTCATTTTAAAATTTGGCCTAACTCTCGACAATCTAAAATCAGATACAGGAGCCAGGCATGGAGGTACAGGCCTGTGAGCCCAGCTCCTCTAGAGGCTGAAACAAGGGATTCCTGCCTAGCTAAAGAGTGAGTTCAAGGCTAGTCTAGGTAACTTAGTGAGACCCTGTCTCAAAATAAAAAGAAAGAAGGGTAGACTACTTGCCCAGAATTTTTTAGTGAGAAACTACAGGCATAGTAAAGCAGTATAACTGTCCGAAATCCCCCAGTGAGGAGCTGGGGGCGTGGCTCAGTAGTAGAGCCCCTGCCTAGAATCTCCAGTGAGGAGCTGGGGGTGTGGCTCAGTGGTAGACCCCCACACACACACCTAGAATGCCCAGTGAGGGGCTGGGGGCGTGGCTCAGTGGTAGACCCCCCTGCCTAGAATCCCTCAGAGAGGGGCTGGGGGCGTGGCTCAGTGGTAGAGCCCCTGCCTAGAATCCCCCAGTTGTAATGGTACAAGGCTCTAGGTTAGATGCTAAAAGTACCCAAAAGGGGTCGGAAATCAGATATGTCAATCACTACTGGCAAATTTTCCCAAAGGAGATCAAACTAGATTTGGAACATTCCTAAATGTCACAGCTTTCTTCGCGGCCAGGTGAGTTTGTTAAAGAGAAGCTCCTGGGGCAAATGCAAAAAGAACAGACATTTGATGTGGACGGTCACAGGACAGGGTCTTCAGAGTCACCCCAGATCTCATTAATTCTCATTACATAACTCTCTTTTACGGTCGCCCTTATCGTAATGAATTAAGGGCCTGCCAACTCTTTCCACCTGACCCAAGGCATTCTTTTAAACGGGCTGTTGATAGTCTCTGGTGATGGGCCGTTCGTTCCAAGCTGATGACATTTCAAACGGGCCTTTAGGGTGCTGACAAAGGACCTTCCCTATGTCCTGCTGGGACACTCACTTCCAAGATCTACCTCAGAGGACATGAATACGCCGTCCTTAAGAGTCCAATTCAATTTATCAGCATCTTGAAGGGAAGGTAATTTTTCTGTCTCACTGGAAAGCCTGACTGGCCTTGCTCTGGTCCTAAAAATGTCTACACACCTCTGTTTTAAGTAGATAGGATTATGAATTGTGAGGTGCAACGCCACACGTAAGAGCTATAACACCAGGGTTGAGGGAGGAGTCCACTTTGTCTCAAATTGTGGCTTCCTGTCCTTGGGGAGGAAGAGGGAGAGAACGGTCATGCGAGACAAACGTGACCGCCCACAGCGGAAGGCCCCTGACTCTGTGGCTCAAGCAGAAGTGTAATGGTGGCGCGCTGAGCCCAGAACTGATTAGCACTCCGTTGTTACTCCCACAATAAAGAATAATGGAGAGGGGTAAGGTTCAACTGGTCTTGCTGGACTTCTCTCTAGCCATAAGGCACTGCTGGTCAAACATGGCGCAGGGCAGGTAGAGCGTATGTCTGCAAAATCTCTTCTTTGCCATCCTAGGCCTCTGCCTCCCTGGACATGTGTGTGATTAAAACCAGACACAGCAGGGGAGAGCAAAGGCCTACAGGATCCCAGCCTATCAATCGAAACAGAAGACCACCCACACATCGCCCTCTTCCGGCCTCTTCTTGAATTGCACATACCCACAGAGAGACACATACACGCATAATTTAAAACACTTTTAAAAACCCGTGAGTGCTATTTAGATCTTTCAGACTAGGTAAGTGGGAGGGTTTTCTGGTATTTATGGAGGTAGTTAATGAAAAAGATTTAAAGTACAGAGATGGGGCTGTTAAGGTGACTCACCGCCAAGGTTTGGGACCTGAGTTTAATCACTGATACTCTCATGGTAGAAAGAGAGAACTGACTCTTAGAAGTTGTCCTCTGACCTTCACATGCACGCCATGGGCACACGCAAAGAAATATGTACATAATACGATAATACAAGAGCCGATAAACACTGTTAAGAATAATGGTCTCAGGGGGGTGGTGGCGCACGCCTGTAATCCCAGCACTTGGGAGGCAGAGGCAGGTGGATTTCTGAGTTCGAGGCCAGCCTGGTCTACAGAGTGAGTTCCAGGATAGCCAGGGTTACACAGAGAAACCCTGCCTCGAAAAAAAACAAAAAACAAAACAAAACAAAACAAAAAACAAAAACAAAAACAAAAAAAAAAGAATTATGGTCTCACAGACAACAGAATTTTGAAATTCTTAGATCCTCACATGTTAAGGGTTCTGAGCCTGATGCTTCTTACCAATTAACCTTTCAACCTGTTGCTCCAATCTAATTAGACAGTCGTGTCTTGAGCAGTGCGACGGTTGCAGGATTACTGTCACAACACACACTAATCTTGACAACGGGTGGGGCTCTTACACTGGAATGGAACTCAGCGCTCTGAGCTGCGTCCATCCAGTACTCTATAGTATGTAAAGTGTAATGGGACATCCGGGGAGACGGCTTAGCTGGTAAAGAACTTCCATGCGGGCCTGAGGAGCTGAGTTCAGATTCTCACGCCTACATTAAAAGCCAGGTGCAGTGGTGGCATGCCTTTGTAATCCCAGCCCTGGGAGGTGGAGACTGGAGGATTCCTGGAACTCCCTGGCCAGCCTGTCTGGCCACCAGGGACCTCTAGGTTCAATGAAATTATTTCTTAAGAATAAAGTACACTGTTATAAGAGACTTTGGACATTGCCCTTTGGCGTCCCAAATACTGAGGGGACACTGTGCCTTACCCTCCCTTTGGCTATCAGGCTATTGCAACAACGGACCCTAAGGGACTGGAACTCCCCCAGGATTAACAAATTGGGAGAAGGAAAGGGCTGAAAAGCCTGCGGCCAGCCAAAGGGAAGCTTATCTCCTGGGAAGAGATTTCACACAGTCCCAACAACTTATCAGCTCATCACCTGGCCAAAGAATCGGGAACCCAGACAATTAACTAGTGGGTGGGTCCACACCTCGACTAAGACTACTCAGTTATGTAAACTGCCCGCTATTTAAAGCTAAGCCTCAGTATCAGGACACTTAAGAGCTACTTGGGGTTGGGGAGGGGTCACGGAGCATTGCAGTTTCTCTTCCCAGCGTGGCCACCGTGAATGTATTTCTTTCTCTGCTTTTCACTACCACTTGTCTCTTGAATTGGTCTGTTGAGGATGAGTGGCTGAGCCTGGCTTCTTAGGGCTGCCAGGGTTCTGGGCCTAATACTCTGATAGCCGTTATAAACTGGTAAACAGCAGTTTATCTAGTTACATCGGTATAACTAGGTGTGGTGACACACACTTATAAGCCCAGTATTTGGTGGGTGGAGACAGGAAGGACGGGAGTTCCAGGCCATCCTCTACCAAATTGCAAATTCTGAGTCTCTTATCTCAAAACACCAAGGAAGGGGCTGGAGAGATGACTCAGGGGTTCAGAGAGAATACTGCCCTTCCAGAGGACCCGATGTCAGTTCTAGGACTGACACTGGGCAGCTGAGAAACGCCTGAAGCTCTGAGCTCCAGGGAGATCCAACGCCCTCTTAAGAGCCATTGATGGGATCTGCACTTATCTGCATGTGTGCACTCGTGTGTGTGTGTGTGTGTGTGTGTGTGTGTGTATCTGTGTGTGTGAGTGTGTGCACCCAAAAGCAACCGACCAACAAAGATAAAAGGTGTTCGATGTCATCTTCGCTATGTAGCAAGTCTGAGGTCAACTGGGGTAACTGTGTGAGTTAAAACGGGCAGCCAATTAACCAACCAAAAAAGGTGACAAGAGGATCCCGGCCAGCACTATCCCTTTCCTGTGGAGGTGAAGAAGGCCTGTGCCTGGAGGGGTATGTGTGAAAAGCTTCCAAGCTGGCCTCTGTTGACAGCCACCTTTCCCTCCCCCTGTGTAATCCTCCATGGATGGACCAGAGCTTCCCTGGCCTGTGGCCTCCAAGATGCACTTAATGTGTCCTCGACAGTATTCGCCCCTACACCAGGAGTGCCCACCAAGCCCATCAACTCCGAAGGCAAAGGAAGTCAGTTTAGCTCTGAATCAATCAGTCAGCCCTGTGGTTAGCCTGACTTGGAGCTGGGAGTGGAGAGAGCTCGGTCTGTAGGTGGGCATGTGTCTATAGGGGCAGCACCCTCCCCAGGTGGGTGTCAGACACCCTGGGGCCAGGTACAGGCAGCTGTGAGCCGCCTGATGCTGGGAACGGAACTCGGGTCCTTTCAAGAGAAACAAATGCTTAACTCTGAATCATTTAACCTGCCCTTCAGCTATATTTTACGTGAGGAGAAAAAGACCAATCCACCAAAGGCTGAGGGGAAATGACGGTATACAAGGACTTGGGAGAGAAATTGAACTCTTAAGAAAGGTAATTGTAAGCTGGGCGGTGGTGGTGGTGCACGCCTGTAATCCCAGCACTCGGGAGGCAGAGGCAGGCGGATTTCTGAGTTTGAGGCCAGCCTGGTCTACGGAGTGAGTTCCAGAACAGCCAGTGCTACACAGAGAAACCCTGTCTCAACAAAACAAAACAAAACAAAACAAAGAAAAAGAAATGTAACCGTGCTTCTAGATACACATTCCATTTATTAGGAAGACAAGAACTTCAAGGCTTCACGTGTGCAGGGAAAGGGACGGAAGTGGTGATGGTGGCACTGAAAGAAACATACCCGTCTACAAGAGACAAAGAATACATGTTTCTTTCCTATGCAGAACAGAGATCTAAGATATTTGCTTACATTATCTATTCATATCTATGTGTTTATGGTTGTGTGTATGCATGTATATATGTATGTATTACACATACAAGTGATGGGTAATTGAGACCGCATAAGAGCAAAGCACACTATAAAAAGCTCACGGTAACAACAACAACAACAACAAAAAAGAACCACATACAAGGACACAATCTTACAACACATTTTGCCATAGAGTAGTTAGCTACTATAGAACAACGTGACGTCTCAGGAAACACCACATTCAGTTATTTCTGGGATGAGAAAACAGCGTGGTTGATAAAAATCAGTAGAACGCTGAGGAGAAGGAGAGGCAGGGAAGGCCAGGGACTTGGGGTGGCGGCGTGCTCAGTGCCTGCCCAGCATGTATCACGTCCAGGACCTAACTGCCCAGCCTCACAGAAACCAGGCATGGTGGTGCACACCCTGCAACCCCAGCACCTGGAGAGAGAGAGGCAGGTGGATCTTCACAGGTCTGAGGCCGAGGCTGGCTTACACCGCGAGTTCCAGCTCGGTCAGGGCTATATAGTGAAAACCCTTTGCAAACCAAAAAAGCAAGCAAACAAAGTCAGCAAAAATAAAAAGGGAAAGGAGGAGGAGGAGAAAGAGAGAGAGAAAGAGTGGGAGGAGGGAGAAAGGGAGGAGGGAGAGGGGGAGGAGGGGGGAAGAAGAAAAAGAACAGACTCTCAGTTTTTCTATTCATTAGGTTTGGAACTTTGTGTTTTAGAGGGCATTCCCTGATAGGGTTATCATTCAGGCCCTCTTTGCTATCTGAGGAAAGGATAAAGCATTTTACCCACGCACAAGGCCTTTATAGCTATGCAAGCCTGCCCAGAATGCCCTCACCCCCACCCCCACCCTGCCCCATGAGGGGCTGGGGGCGTGGCTCAGTGGTAGAGCCCCTGCCTAGAATCCCCCAGGGAGGGGGTTGGGAGAACAGTGGTAGCACATTTGCCTAGCCCCATCTCTCAGTGAGAAGCGGGAGGCATGGCTCAGTGGTAGAACACTGGTCAGCACGCCAGAGATCCTGGGAGCCATTTTCTGTACACTGAGTTTGCACGCGTGTGGGTGCACGTGCGCATACACACACACACACACACACACACACACACACACACTGGAGTGGGTAGGAGAGAGTTCAGCTACGGTTGCACAGTCCTCCACTCAGTAAATCCTTTTCTCCTGGAACATTCAACAACCCGAGGGCAGAGAGGAAGCCATCTGATGAATGCATCCTTCCCTGGGTGTGTATGTGGTACTTGGCAGGAAAGCTGACTAAAATACTTGGGAAGATGCTGTGGTGAAGGGGCCTCTAAAATAACTGTCATTTACAGTTTGAAAACCCTAGGTAGCATTTCTTTGAAGATTAAAACTGTGATACATCTTCAAACAGACAGACAGACAGACACACACACACACACACACACACACACACACACACAAGTGTTCACAACCAGGAAACCCACTGGTTCTGAGTCTTCCTAACGCTGCAACCCTTTCGATACAGCTCCTCATGCTGTGGTGACCCCCTAACCATGAAGTTATGTTCACTGTTAGTTTATATCTGAAATTGTGCTATTGTTTTGGATGTAATGTAAATACCTGTGTTTTCCGAAAGCCTTAGGTGACGCCCCTGTCAAAGGATCACTTGACCTCTCAAAAGGGGTTATAACCTACAGGTTGAGAACCACTACTCTACACAAAGACAGACAGACGCAGACACGGGGACACCTGGATGGATGAAGGGACAGAGACTCCCTTGATGTTCTGTCCTCCTAAAACTCATTTTTAAGAGACATTTTGTCCCTGAGGTCGAGAAACAAAATCCCAGCACTAGAGCGGAGGAGACAGGAGGATAAGGAACTCAATGAGAGCCTGGGTTACGTGAGACATAATCTCGAAGGCTGAGAGGCTAGGGGGAGGGCGCAGCGTTCTGGGTTAAGACTGACAATGTGTGCCCTTATTCCTATCCGGATGAGAACAGTTGAGGCCAAGTGAACTTGTGAGAAAGCCAGGAGTAAGGGACTTTGAGGGAGGACAGACATATTATAAATAACACTATGTATTTGCTGGTGCAGTAACAACATGTTATCACATGAGAAAAGGATCCTTTAAACAGTTATGCACTGAAAACGTAGCCACATGTCTGGATGCCCAAGACAGGCCTTAGAAAATGGTAGACATCAACCAATGAACTTTTTCCTTTTTCTCTTTCTTTTTTCCTTTCCCTTTTCTCCTCTCCCTTCTCCCGTCATTACTCTGTGTGTGTGTGTGTGTGTGTGTGTGTGTGTGAGAGAGAGAGAGACAGAGAGACAGAGAGACAGAGAGACAGAGAGAGAGAAAGAGAGAAACAAAGAGATGGAAGGAGGGAGGCAGACATGTTTCTGAGCACCCGAGTGGAGGACAGAGGGCAGCTTGGAGAGGTTGCTTCTGCCTTGGCTCAGGGAGATCAAACGAAGATCTCTAGACGTGTGTGGCAATCTCATCCACCCTGAGTTTCTGATCTTCCTTCCTCTACTTCCCAAGTGCCAAATGTACCAGTAATTCAGGCTTCTTTGAATGCTTGGGATGGAACCCAGGGCTTCCTACATGCTTGGTAAGCACTCTATCAACAAAGCAATAAGTCCAGCTCAAGGACCACTGCTTTTAACACAACGAGCCTTGGACGAGGTCTCTTCTTGAAGACTGTCTAAAGGGGGTTTGCCTATTAGTGGTGTGCAGTGAGGTACACCTGTAATCCCAGCACACAGGACGCTGAGGTAGGAGGATGCTTCCGGGCCAGCGTGGACTATAAAGTGAGACTCTGTACTATTAAAACTCTAGATGGCTTGTTGAAATCTCTTTGTGTATTTATTATATATCGGGAGAAAAAAAACTCAACCTCTATTTTTACAGCTTTAAACTTGCTAAACGTCTGCTCGGATGGAGCAGTGATGGAGCCCCTGCTGTCCACTTGTTCACGGTTGGACATGGTGGGAGTTCATCAAGAATTAGCACAGGGCAGTGCTTTGTTTAACAAAACAGTTACCGGTCACCTTGTCCCTTTCGATCGGGGTACGTGTGCTGTGTTGTGTTAACCTTTCATGGAATGTAGCGCCTGCCAACAGGGAAGTAAGCAGAGCGGACTGTCTCCAACGGCTACCCAGAGAGTAGGCAAAGCATAGCACTGTCCCAAGGTCACATGTCCCAGCCTCCCTCAGGTTAAGGCTGGCTCTGGGATCAGCACACCAACTGCCCTCCATGTGTGTAGGCCTCTCCACGAGGCTGGAAGAAACTAGGATGGGAAAGGCCTAACAGGAAGGAGGGCTGTGTCTAATCCTAGGTGCAGTGCCACGCCTAGCAGATCAGACACCTCTGGTGTCTTTGTGTTTGTGTGTGAGAGATGTATGAATGTATATGTTCGTCTGGGAGCACAGTATGGGACACCCATGATGTATAGTAGTTGGAGGATAATTTTGGGTGTGTCTTCACCTTCCTCCTTATTTGAGACAGAGGCTCTTGTGGACAACCGCTCCTGACTTGACGTGGTTCTGGGGAACACAAACTCGTCTTCAGCACGTGAGGCAAACACTGTACCCACTGAGACACCTCCCTGGCCCCAGAGGTTGTCTTCTCTCTCATGGAAGGCCCAGCCTTGCAAGAGTCCACATCTGGTAGCTCAACCTAACTACAAAGACTTCCGACCAGGATTAGACTGCGAATGAGAGACATGGGCTTGAATGACAGACTACATCCTGTAAGCAAGCTGGCAGGATTTCAGTTGTCCTTCCTTAGCCTAAATTACCAAGATGACACAAAGATGGCGCAATGGTTTAATAGTAATTGCCAACCTCGACTCATGGGACGAACCTCTGAGCACATCTGTGAGGGAGGTTCTAGGCTGGGCTAACGGAGACTATCCACCCTGAATTTTGGCAGGGGCCACGGACTGCTTACAAAGGAGACGATGAGCCGAGCGCCAGCCTCCATCTCTCTCTGCTTCCTGACTGCGGATGCCACGTGACCCGCTGCCATGCACCGCTACCTCCATGACTTCCCACCACGATGGAGTATACCCTCGAACCGTGAGCCCAAGGAAGCCTTCCTCCTTTAAGTGGCTTTTGCTGGTTAACTGTTCACAGTTGTGGGAATGGCGATACAAATGGAGAAAAAGAATAATGTGTGTGTCTGTGTGTGTGCGCATGTGTGCGTTCGTGTGTGTACATGCGCATAAGGATGCTTCTGCCAGATACAGTAATGTCTAGTACCTGAGATCCCTCACCACAATCCTGTCTCACCTGCTGTCAGGCGCAGCCACCCACAGCCACCCCCCCCACCCGTCCTCATCTTGGAATGTCAATTGTTCACCTGTGTGGAAATGACATCCGCTTGTCATTCTCTACATGAGAGGGGCTCCCTCGCTGGGGTAACTAGCAAGCCATTTCTAAAGCTGTCACTCTCTGGTGTCAGTGCAAGCTACTGTTTAAAGGATCTGCTCTGACATGAGCCAGGCAGCGCCGTGACTGTTATTGCCGCCGACTCTTCCGTGCTGCAACACACCGACAGCAGCTGCTCGGCGACCCAGGGTTTGTTTCACCCAATTATTTGTTTGTCATTCGGAAGCCCGGGATGTTGAGCGGGTCTCGGGGAGGTATTTTGGGCCCGATGCACAGGCACCAGGGATAATGAGGCCCTCAGGTAAAGGTCTGTTCTGTCAGTGAGGTGCTCGGCGATGTACTGGGGGGGGGGGGGAGAAGCGAGAGTATCAATTAGAATATTTGAATAAGATAAGGGAACCAGGCAGGGCGCTGAGAAGGCTCGAGAAGTCCGCCTTAACTTTTTCACAGGCCTCAAAACTCTAAGCGTAGGCAGTTTTCAAGTTTGCGTGGCAGATGACAGAGGTGCAGGTGCTGTGAGGGGGTGGGCTGTCTTGCCACTAGGGTCTTCAGGAGGAAGGGAGGCTGGCAGCAGGTGCCATGGGGACCCAGGGGTGTGCTGAACAAGGCCAGAGGTCACCGACTGCTCAGGGTCATCCTCTCATCTGACCCCTCCCCCAACAGCTCTCTCAGAGTCACCTTCCTGGGAGACTACAGCCACGAGAGCATTTTGGGTGTCCTAGGGTGAGGCCACGATACAGATGAATTTAGATTCTCCACGTAGCTGATTGCAAGAAACAAGACTTAGTTTATGGGCTGGTGAGACGGGGCTCAGAGGGTAAAGGCACTTGCCCCCAAGCCCAAGGACCTGAGTTCGATCTCTGAGACCGACATGTGAAGGTAGAGATGTGACGCATGGATGTTGTCCTCTGATCTCCTGTGTGCTGACAAATATAAATGTGTGTGTGTGTGTGTGTGTGTGTGTGTGTGAGTGCGCGCGTAATAAAGCACTTAAAAAACAACAACCCATAATCATATGATTCCCAAGAAGGGAGGAAAGGGCCCTGGTCCTGAAAAGACCTGATCCAGTATCGTAGGGGAGTATCAAAACAGAGAGATGGGAGGGGGGTGATTGGGGAATGGGCAGAGGGAAGAGAACTTACGGAACATATGGTGAGGGGGGAACTGGGAAAGGGGAAAGCGCTCGGAATGTAAACAAAGAATATAGAGAAAAAAAAAAACACAACCCAGCTTTGTGTATAATGCACCACATCCACAGGCAGCAGTGACCTGGCTCCTAGCATAGGAATTTGCCTCCCAAGGTTCGCACTGTCTTGGCCATGATAGTCTTCCTTCCCATGGTTCTCAGCCATAAAAAATAAAAAATAAAAAAATAGAGGGTCACGGGCTGGGGAGATGGTTCAATGGTTACGTGATTGCCAGGCAACCGTGAGGATGAAGTCTGAATCCCCTAATACCACATAATGACAGATGGGCGTGGCAGCTGCCCCCCCTCCCGCCCCGGGGCAGAGAAGGAGCAGGCTGGCTAATAAATCTTGCCACAAAGGCGAGCTCTCTGGGTTTAACTGGGAGCCAGCCTTGAGGTCTAAAGTAGAAGAATGACTGAGAAGGAATCCTAGCAGTACCCTCAGGCTTACACACACACACACACACACACACACACACACACACACACCATGTATATCCGCACATACAGACTGCACACACAAGAAAACGGAAGCTAAGGTGTGTGGTCCAGAGAAGATGCTGTTCTTGCGCGGCCATCGTACACAGGGCACGGAGATAGCCCAGCCCCTCCTTAGGTTCGATCGTGGTTTTAGTCTGTCATCTCCAAGAGGATGATCAGGAAGTTCAAAGTGGTCAAGTCTGATGACATCCATCTGCCTGTAATTCCGACACCCGGGAGGTGGGGGCAGGGAAATAGAGTCCAGTGTGTATGTGGAGGCCAGAGGACAGCTTACAGGAGTCAACCCTTGGTTACATAGTGAGCTGGAGGCCAACCTGGGCTTCGTGAAAACCAAGCCAAACCAGTAACCACCACCAAAGAACAGAAATTCAAAGTAGCCTGGCGTCGGAGCACACACCTGTAATCCTGGCACCTGGGAAACTGAAGCAGGAGACCGGAGTTCAAGGCTACCCTGGGGCTACATCAGGAGACCCTATCATTAACCAAGACAGAATAGAAGGGAACAAGGCGGGAGGGAAAGGCACTTGCTGTTCTTCCAGAGGACTCGGGTTGGCTTCCCTGCACCCACAGCCTGCAGTTCAAAACCACCTGTAACTCCAGCTCCAGAACCCATGTACATGAGGGACACACAGACACACAGACACACACACAGACACACACACAGACACACACACACACACACACACACACACACACACACACACAGAGAGAGAGAGAGAGAGAGAGAGAGAGAGTGTGTTTTAAAAGTACTAAAAATAAATATTTGGCTAGGTATGTTGGTTTAATCCTAACACTCAGGAGACAGAGGGAGATGGAACTCCTGTGAGTTCAAGGCCAGCTTGGTCTCGTCAGGGCCACACAGTGAGATCTTATCTCAACAACAATAACGACAGCTCTTCAAGACCAACCCAAACAAAAAGCCCTCAAAGCAGAAATTCACTTTTATATATCCTTTAACCAAGTGATGCATTTCTGTTTCCAGTGCTGGGACGTGAACCCGTGATCTTGAGCATGCTCTACTACTCTCTGGCCCAGCATTTTTCTTACGACTTTTCCCTAATAGGGTAGATGTGAATAAAGCTGAAGATCTGACACACCCGGATGCAGCCTGGAAAGACTCAAGTCAGTACTACCGGTCCCCACTGAGCAATAGAAAGAAAGTAGGATTATTCAGCCAACAGACCGTCAGACCGGGATTAACTCTGGAAGACTCAGGCAGGGCTCTCTGATGGTTGGCCTGCCGCCTGAGGTGTGCTGCAGGCTCGTGATGGATGGTGGGGGCCACATTCTTTCCCTGATCCTGAACAGCCCCTGCTGGCCTCATTTCAATTCTCAGCGGTATCATGAGTCACCTCCTGGAAACAGAAGCTGCCTAGCCATGGCCTCTGGGGTACTCTTAGGCAGGACTTTCTCTGCCAATCTAATCCTCCCCGCCACTCCCCCACCCCTTCCTAGTCTAGAAGGGAGTGGGCCCAGCCCAGGAAAAGTCTTAGGCAGGAGGACAGTCCTCCCACTTGAGAACTCAAGTACAAAAGGAAGTCTGCACCTAAGGACTTTGACATACAGAGGGGTTCTGTAAATATTTATAAGCCGATAAAAAATGCTTCCTTTAACACCATCCAACAGAGACAGGCAGGATACTGCAGTGTTACTCCTGTTCAAAAAAAAAACAAACCACAGCCTAACAGTACTAACAGACAGAATTCTTAAGGAGCTCTCCACCCTCTTCTCCCCACATCCTTCCATCGGTATGCGTGTTCCTGCGTCGCGTACACGTGTGTGCATGGGTATGAAAGCCAGAGAGCGATCTCAGACACCACTGTCTGGCACCATCCGCTTTTTCATTTTTAGAAATTACGTTTATTTGGGGGTGGTGTATATGACACGGTACGAGGTAGAGAGAGGTCAGAGGATGAGTCTCAAAAAGCTTCTTCTTCTGACATGTAAGTGTGTGGGTCTAAGGTGATCAAGTCTGCAGGCTTCACAGCGCATGCCGAACCATTTCCTTGGTCCCAGCTTTTTTCTTTATTGAGACGGGATCTCACTTGCCAAGCAAGTAAGCCAGACTGACTGGCCAGGGAACCTCAGGGATCTGTCTAAAAAGTCTTTTTAAGTGGGTTCTGGGGGGACCAAATTCAGGTCCACCAAGCACTTTACTAAACCCCAGTCCCCTCTTTTCCTCCCTTCTAAGGTTTATCCAATCTCAATTCACCTGTAAGACCTTTCTTACAAAGATGGCGTCCACATCAATAATCCCAGTACCAGTACCAGTCTAAGTCAGAATTGCCACAAGTTCAGGGCTAGCCTGGTCTCCAGAATGATGAGTTTCAGACCATCTAAGGCTACATAATCCTGCTTTAAAAACTCCCAAGATGCAACTTCTCCTGAAAGGAGAGGTCTAATTTTCTGTGTAAGCTCTTACCAATTCGAGACTAAAAGTCAGAGGGGGTGGTTACCAGCATCTAGTCCTTTCCAGTTCAGGTTACTGACGATGTCATTCCATCGTACACCTCAGGTAAAATGTTTACTCTGCAGAAGTCTTAGACTCAGAGAACCTAGAACCTCCCATCACAAACTCTGGCCTTCAGATCCAGTGGAATCTTAGTTTGTTTCCTTTTGGAGATGGGTCCAAAAGTGGTCCTCACATAGCCCAGGATGTCCTCCAATTCTATGAACAGCTGAGGGTGGCCTTGAACTTTAGATCTTCCTGCTTCCAAACGCCTAGTGCTGGCATACAAAGTGTGGGGCTTTAACCCGCTTAGGATTCTGGGGACCCAAACCAGGGCTTTGGCACGACGGGCACGCACTCTGCGGGGGAAGGTACATCCGCAAGCCAAGCCTGAGTTCCTCATCTCTCTCGACGCTCTGCAATGCGAGGAGGCTATGCGAGATCCTTATGCCGCTCGCTGAAATATCGGCACCTCCCACCTCCCAACACTGGGATCCCCAGTGCACACGATCATGCCTGGTTATTTTTTGTCCTTGATTTTGCAGGGGGCGAGTTACTTTGTTTCTTAACGGTAGGTTCTGAAGCTCAAACTGGAGTCCTCATGACAAGCACTGTATTAACGAGGATCTCTTCATAGCTCTTCACCCACTGACATCATTTGTTTAATAGCTGACAAATCTGATTTCAGAGGACTCCATGTCTGACATGTTTCTGGATGGACTTTATGGATAAAAAGAAGCAGCCTGAGACAGCAGCTCGAGCTGCCCAGCAGGAGTAAGGCTCTTAGGGCCAGGAGATTTCCTCTGGGAAACCCTTTCCCTGCTCCAGGCAGATAATGAGAAAATGATGTCATCGGGGCTAAAATTAGGTTTTAGTGTTACTCTGTTGAGAGATGTGAAAGGTGACAGATAAGAGGGCGAAAATGTTTTCCAAGTGGCTTTTAAAGGCGGCCAAATATAACCGCTTCCCACATCAGTCGATTAAGGGGAACACTTGAGACATCTCCCTTTTCAAAAGGACTCTCAGAAAAAAAGCAATAGTGTGCTCCCAACCTCCTCCTTTGCAAGAGTAATCTTATGAGGGTCAGGCAGGCAGGCAGGTCTGTATGGACAGAACACCACCACCTCCTCCTGCTTGGCAAAGAACTGGGTATCTAACTTCGTGCTTCTATCATTGGTTGCTATGGAAATGGCCCTGCTGGAAAATGCTAGCACATTACTAATAAAATCTGGCTGGAAGGTAGAGCCAGGCGCAGGTAGCAAAGGAATGCTCACGAGCAGAAGACACACGGAGAAGCTAGGTCACTGCGCTGCGCTTTAACTGTCAACTTGCCACAACCTAGAATCACCCAAGAAGGGAGTACCACTTGATGGGCTGCTTAGATCAGGTTTGCCTGTGGGCGTGTCTAAAGGGACTGTCCTGCTTGCTAATTTGACTCAGCCCACTGTGGGCGGCACCATTCCCTCCGCAGGGGGGGGGTGTCCAGGGTTAGTGGAGGAGGCTAGCTGAAAGCAAGCAGGCAGCAGGAATACATTCATTTCTCTCTACTCTTGGTTGTGGAAATGTTGTGACCAGTTGCCTGTATGGTTTTCTTGCAATAATGGACTATAACCTGGAATTACAACGCAAATGATTCCTTCCTCCCCTAAGTTGGATTCCCCCCCCCCCCAGGATATTTAATCAAAGGCATAGAAATGACACTGGGTCACTAGTTTAGAAAGTGAGGCCAGGTGTAGTGGGGCTCCCCACTAATGCCCAGCACTTGGGAGGCTGAGGCAGGAGGATCAGTGGTTCTGGCCAGCCTTGGCTCGACAGTGTGTTCAAGTGCGGGCTGGGCTGTAAGAGACCCCGTTCAGCCTATCTTCCTAAGAGCGAGACGACAAGAAATGCCTGAGGTTGAACCCTGGAATGATGCCTTGGAGCCGAAGGTGGGGTCAGTCTTGATCAGATCGTGATCAGTCAGTCTACTAACCGCAGGGAACAGCAAACACCTTGGGAAGGTGTAGGAGGAAATTAAACTGGATAACCTCTTCTGGGCAGGGTCCTGACCAATGCCCACCCAGATGACCCAGTTTGCCCAGGGCTTCCAGTACTGATCATTCTGTTCTGCATTTCCTCCTTAGGGGACGGCACCCGCCTTTCATTTTTGACTTTCTGTCACAATGCCCGGGGACCCGACGCAATTCAGACCGCATTTGCCTTGGAGCCCAGTAGGCCCATTTCTAAACACCTCTGTCACTTTCGGCCTCTTTGCTTTCCTGGATCTCAGGGCCCTCGGTTGACAAAAGCAACTCGTCAGGGCTGGCAAGAGGGCTCAGTGGGCAAAGGCGCTAGCCACCAAGCCTGCCTACCTGAGTTTGAAGGACCCACTCCCTCGAGTTGTCCTCTGACCTCCACAAGCACACTATGACACATGAGCACACAAAACAAAGATTTTAACAACAACAACAACTAAAGTCCTTAATAAATGCCACCTATTCCTATTCTTCTTAGCTTCCTCCATCTCTAAGTGGGAGCACCTTCCTCCTTCCCGCTTTCCCTCTCCCCCTTCCTGTTCCTTCTGTCCATCTTTCTTTTCACATTTTCTTTTTTCTTTTCTGTTCTTTTGAGACAGGCTGGCCCGGAACGTGTGCCAATCCTTCTGCCTCAGCCTCCCAAGTGCTGGGATTACATGCATGTGACACTGTGCCCGCATGCCACTATTCTATTTCTGGTTTCCTGACGCAGAGCCTTACAATGTAGCCGTGGTACTAAGTAGCTCGGTCTGGCCCGAAACTCGTCGCCTCCTGAGTGCTGAGATTAAAAGCATAGGTCACCATTATTTTCTGGGCAGAACGTCTCTATGACGTCATGGATATAAGATATATAAGATGCTTAAGCCAGTATGTAATTAGACCAAGGTACATGGTAGGCTGGTCATTATATAATATAATGACCTTATTGAAGTACTACAATAGCTCTACGAGACAGGTTTGATTAGTCCCGTTTTATAGAAAGAAAGTAAATATGGTGATGCCCTAGATCCATCTTCTGGTAAGTGTTTGGGCTGGAAATGAATCAGTTCATGTCCCCATGAGTCTCCAATAGGACCCACATTCCAACCTGGCCAGGGCACTGGCGCTTACTGCCTCGCTGCCAGCTGTCTCACAACCAGCAGCTGCCCGGCCCAAGCTTCCTCAGATTAATTCTGCATAGCCTGGCCAGGCCAGCCTCAGGTCTCTAAAAACCCTAGAGGACATTTCTGCATCCTAAATGCCTCTTCTGTTAGCCCTTCAAAGTCAGATCGGGGGAAGCGGGGTAAAGAAGAAAATGGGTTGTGTGTGAGAGGGCCGGGAGGAACAGGAAAGTCGCATGGGATACATGTGACACAAACACAACAGGAGACTATTGAGGGGAGGGGGGAGGGCAGGAAAAAGACCAGCAGCTGGAGAGGGCAGGCGGGTAAGCAGAAAGTCCAATGTTATGTGTGCCTGAGAATCCCACACTGTAGGGGCTGAGGATGTAGCACAGTGGATAGACTGCTCACCAAACACGTACAAAACCCTGAGTCCTCCATAAACCGGGCACTAGGGTGTAATCCCAGCAAGTGAGAAGCGGAGGCAGGAGGATCAGGAGTTCACAGTCATCCTTGCCATGGATGGAGTTTAAAGTCTATCCAGACTGTGTGAGACTGTATCTCAAAACACAAGCAAATGGGCTGATAAGATGGTTCAGTAGGTGCGGTGGTGGTGGTGGTGGTGGTGGTGGGGGTGCTTGCTGCCAAGCCTGACGACCCAAGCTGTCCTCTGGCATCCATCCACACTAGAGCCTTGATGCAAGGGCGCGTATACACACAAATAAATGAGACTTCTAAAATGATAAATAAATAGACAAGAAAAATAGACAAGAAAATCCTTTTCTCTGTTAACTGAAAGAAAGTATCTAAATAAAGAAATAAATAAATAAGCAATGAAACCAGCTGTAAGTGAAACTGGGTAAAGATAAGGGAAGTAATTAAGCTTGAGGAACAAACAGACTTAAGCGTAATAGGTATTAAGCAAGTGGCTATAGGGAAACTGATCTCCTCCCGAAGAGCCTCCTGGCTTTATCCCCAGGGCTAGAGCAAACGATGCCTGTTTATTTGCAGTCACCCAGAATGCCAGCCTGGGAGATGGCCAAGAGGGCAGGACAACTTACAACTCTTCAATTCTCAACCACCTGTAACTTCAGCTCCATGAGGGCTGTGATACTGCGCGCGAACACACACACACACACACACACACACACACACACACACACAGTGAGCAAGTGAGCGCTTGTGCCAGCTTCCTGGAGCTGGCTACACCACCAAGTGAATGTTTGCTTTCTTCTAAAGCCCGAGCTCGGTGATCCCACCCACTTACCCCTCCCGACGGGACGACCTTATTCCCAATAGGGCTGGCCAGGTGGCCACTTGCTTTGGCCAATGAAATATGAGAAAGAGCAAAACACCCTCATGTAAGCTGACACTTGAGGATGTGTCAGGAACCGTTCTAGGGTGTGTCTTTGTGCCTTCCTATCTCCAAAGACGAGTGCCACAAAGGGGCTTATTCCTAAGCCTGGTCTCAGAATTCAGACGGGAGGACATCAGCTAGTTTGAGCCTGTACGCCTCTGGCTGGTTTTATTCCTAAAGGAAAATATGCCAAAGCAGGCTGCCGGAACGCCTAGGATTGATGAGAAGGGCTGAGACTGATCCTATGCAAATGCTTTGCCCTGGTAAATGGGTTCAACACAGAAGCCTGTCTGTGATGGAGGCTCCCTACCTGAAGCCTCCATCAGTAAGCCTCTCAGTTACCAACAGCAAGCGTACCTCAATTTTCCAACTCCTAGGTTCTGTCATGTGATGATCAATATTGGTTGTCAATGTGACAGGATCTATGATCACCTGGGAAACAAACATCTGGGTGGGGCACTGATGGAGTTTACTAGGTGACCAGACTGAGGTGGGGTGACCTACCCTGAATGTATATAGAACCATCCCATAGACTGGGGTTCAAGACTGAATAATGAGAGGAGGGGAGGAGAGAGAGAGAGAGAGAGAGAGAGAGAGAGAGAGAGAGAGAGAGAGAGAGAGCTGACAAGGTAAAAGTCTTGTTCCTAACCCCGACAACCTGAGTTCAATCCCAGAATCCTCCTGCCTGGTGGCCTTCACACACAGAGAAAGTGTGCTGAGCACCAGCAGTCATTTCTTTCCGTTTCCTGACTGCAAGCCCAATGCGATCCGCTGCCTCACGCTCCTGTCCCACGCCTCCAGGAACCGCCAGTGGACTGTACTCTTGAACTGTGAGCCAGCTGCTCTTCTTTTGTCTGTTCTGTCTAGTTTTCCATCAACTCCACGCAAGCTAGAGTCGTCTGAGAGGAGGGAACCTCAGTTGAGAAAATGCCTTAGTAAGCTGTGGCTGTAAGGTGTTTTCTTAAGTAGTGACTGTAGGTGGTGCTATCCCTGGGCTGGTGGTCCTGGGTTCTATAAGAAAGCAAGCTGAGCAAGCCATGGGGAACAAGCCAGTCAGCAGCACTCCTTCATAGCCTCTGCATCAGCTCCTGCCTCCAGGTTCCTGCCCTGCTTGACGTCCCTCTGTGATGGACTCTCATCTAAGAAGTGTAAGTGAAATAAACCCTTCCCTCCTCAAGTTATTTTTGGCTATGATACCCTAAGACAATGTCCTCTGTTGTTGCAACAAAACAGTAACAAATACAGATTGCTGCATGGATAGCAACAGGATTGGAGGTTCAGAGGGCTGGACTGCTCCCTGATAACCAACAGCCTGTATAAAACAAGGGCTAGAACTATAACACTCTCTGTTAATTATACCAATGGGGTCTGAGTTGTAGTATTTCTGTCCTTGGAAGAAGTGGTATCCTGAACTGCCTGGAGGGCCGTTAATTGTTGAGTCTCTAAACCTATGATTACTAGCTTTATGCTTTATAACACTTAAATGTTAAAAAAAAACAAGAGTTTCCCCATAACCCACTTCTGTAAGTGATGATCCACATAGGACTTGTTAATTACCTGTACAGGAATACACCCCTCAGGAAAACTGCCTATCCAGAAACTTTAGAAACAGTAGGAATCCTCTCTGTGGCATATATCTGGACAAGGGTGTCTCACTGGTTATAGGCGGGTCTCACCCCTTAAGAGGGTGTCTTCCATTATTCTATAATGAACTTTGTCTTCTATACTATGGCTCTAGGAGTCTCCTTTAGATTCTTTCTATGGGGATCACAAAGACTGGGGAGCCAAGGGGAGTTCAAGATGAGACCTTGGGAGGTTTGCCCAAGCGGAAAGTTTTGCTACATTAGGCCCCCAGAGACCTGAGATGGGGCTCCACAAGGGACTAGCTTCTTCCACTCCTGTCTGCAGGCTTTGTGGGTTTGTGGAAAATCATTTCCAGGAGGAGTGGCAGACACACAGCCTCTTAGGATCTCTAAACACTAAGTGGTGGTGGTGGGGGAACAGGAGGGGGGACTGGGCCTTGGAATGTCATCTCCTGGTAAATCCAGCAAAACTGGGCCAATCTTTGGCTATCATCTCAGTGTAAATGGAGGAGACAGAGGGAGCCTGGGAGGAGTCATAGAAAAAGGGAGTGCTGGGCTGGGGAGATGGCTCAGTTGATACGTCCCTGCCTTGAAGTGTCACGAGCTGAGTTCAATCTCCTGGACAGACAGACACACACACACACACAGGGAGAGAGACAGACAGACAGACACAGACACAGACACAGACACAGACACACACACACACACACACACACACACACACACACAAATAAATAAATAAAAGCTGACACAGGCTTGTGATCACAGTTCTGGGGAGGTGGAAACAGGGTCCTTGGGGCCTGACTAGCCTAATCTTGGATAAGCCCCAGGTGACAGACCCTGACTCCAAAACAACAACAACAAAAAAAAACAACCAACCAACCAAACAAACAAACAAAAGGGTAAAATGCTTGTCCAGCAAGCATGAGGATCTGGTTTTTGATCCCCAGAAGTCTATATAGAAAGATATATGGAGTAGCATGTCTATAATCCCAGGGCTCCTGTGGTCAGATGAGAGGCAAAGACGGGAGAGTCCCTGCAAGCTCCTGAGCAGCTAGGTTGATACCTGAAGTGACAAAGGAGAGACCCTGTCTCAAAGTGGGGGATAAAGACTGACACTTGAGGTCATCCTCTTACTGCCACATTATGACACTCGCAAAGATATGATATCCATACCCCAATCCCCCTTCACACACACACACACACACACACACACACACACACACACTGAAAAAAGTGTGAACTGAGGCCCAGGTTCTCCCTGGTGAGTTCAAGAATCGAATTTTCTTCAAACGAGAACTGTTCCTACTTTTTTTTAAAGCATAGGCTGGGACAAGGAGGTAAAAAAAATAGTTTGATGTTCACTCCGGGCTAAATAAAAGACAGCTGAGTGAAGGTTCAGGCACCATGAAATTAATAAAATCACCATCTCACCCTCTCCATCGGCAGGTTCGGGAATAAATCGGGAGAAATCTCTGAAGCACAGAGCCGCCTACTCAAGTGTGACGCAATCATTTTCTCCACTGACGTCTTCTAGCATTTTCTTTCACAGTATATTTAGGGGATTCCTAGTTCACCAAAGTTGCTTCCTAAGGCTGAGCAGCACTGGTTCCCCGCGCCCCCCCTTTTCCAATTCTGTTAAATAAGTTCCAGGCAGGAGTGCTTTGGCTCTTGCCCTGGCAAGGCACGGCGGTCTAATGAAAGCTGTAAAACAATAGTTTTATCTTATCTGAGGAACTCTCGGTGTTCCCGCGTGTGTGAGTGCCTGCGTACATGGGAGTGCATGAGTGTGTCTGCGTGCGAGCGTGTGAGTGTGTATTTTACTACCAAAATAAAAATAAATGGAATCAGCACACACATGATAACGCGCTCTTTGCTAACTCATACTAATTGCTGGGCTAATTGATGTTTGTTGAACTTTCTCCGTTTCATTGAGTGATTAGGTACAAAGCTAACAGTTGACATCTGTAGGCGCTTAACTGGCGTCTGTAATTACTGTTAATGTTAAATAATTGTTAGTTAATTGGAGTGGTAACTGACTGAATGGAATCCAGATTGTGAAGCAGAAAAGGGACCTAGTTAAATAAACATACATTTTTTTTGGGGGGGGGCAACTTTATTTTTGGTTTGGTTTTTCTTCCTGCAGGTGTCAGAAACTAGAAATAACCCAGAAGCATGGGATAGCCCAAGGGCTTCCCCGCCTGGAGGAAGCCACCGGTGAGCCACCCCTGTTACAAAGCCTCACTAAAGAGAAAGGAGGCTTTGGTAGCTAACCCCTTCACTGGAGGTCTGCAACACAGACCTGGTGTTCTAGCTGTAATAATTACTATCACAATGGCCTATATGATGAGTGTATTCCTCTCTCAGATACCTGGACATCAGACCAATCAATATCTAAAGGAAACACTACATACCCATACCCATTGATGGACCAGAAGGGGCTTGCCGAATATTCAAACTTTTCTCTCAAAACCACTGGGTATATGGGAAACTTTTTTCAGACCAAGGTTATAGAGATCACCCAATAAAGAAAGTAAAGGGCTTTCTTGTGGGTTCAGAAAGAAATAAATCAGAGTGTCTAATCATTCATGGAAAGAATCTTTGAGACTGTAGAGATGATGGCTCAGTTCAGAAGTGTTTACCACAGAGGCAAACACAGCCCCCGGGGTCAGATTCCCAGTGTGTGCTTAAGTGATCTACAATCCTAGCCCAGGGAGGCAGAGACTGGTGGGTCCTTTGGGAATCACTGAGCAGTTACTGCAGACAGGTTCAGGGAGACACCATGCCTCAAAAACTACAGTGGAGAGCAACTGGGAAAAATGCTGGACACATATGCTAAGTATGCACTCACAGACACAACGTGTTACATAGGAACCATTTCCCAAGTGGTCACAGGGACATTCAGGATCTTTGGGGGGGGGGGCTGCTGGCCTCTTCCTCCTTCCTTCAGGAAAGTGGGAAGGTGGCCAATGATGAACCCTCAAATAATACTAAGACCAGTTCAGATGCTCTCAACATCTGAAAACTAAGTTCTTGTGGTGGGATCTACCTCTTGCCTCTACTTCTGTAACATGTGTCCCCACACTTCCCTCAGAAGGCCAGGTGACAACTGCTGGGTCAATGTATCCAGTAAGGAGGCTGGGGAGATGGTTGTAGCTAAAGTGCTTATGACACAGGTAGGAGAACCTGAGTTTCATCCCCAGCATCCACAAAAAAATTAAATTCCTGGCAGTCCACATGCACACCTGTAATCCCAGCACGAGAGCCCCTGCCAACTAGCCTAATCTGAGCTCCAGTGTCAGGGAGAAAGAAAGCTGACCTCACACAATAAGGTAAAAAATGGTCAAGGAAGGCTGGAGAGATGGCTCAGCGGTTAAGAGCGCTGACTATTCTTCTGAAGGTCCTAAGTTCAAATCCCAGCAACCACATGGTGGCTCATAATCATTTGTAATGAGATCTGACTCCCTCTTCTGGAGTGTCTGAAGACAAACTACAATGTACTTACATATAATAAATAAAAAATCCTTTTAAAAAATGGTCATGGAACACTACTCAGCAAAGACATCTGGCTTCCACATGTGTACACACACTTGTACATCCAGAGAGAAGCACTTTCTCGCTACGTGGATTATTTCTGGTCTCTGCTGGGTAATTTTACACTCACGGGACAAGGCATCTGTTTCCCAGAATTCTCCAGGAATAATTCTATACAACAGCTTCTGTATGTGAGAGTCAGATTTCCATAGGAAGGCCAATTTCCATGACAAAGGGGGCCTGATTGCGTGCTATTTGTGGGAGAGAAAGGAACTACTTCTAACTCCTTTGTCTCACATCAAGCACCAATTACCCTTCAACACTATTTAATTCTCCACATGTAAGACGCTTCTCTCAAAACCCCAAGAAAGCCAGCTCTGAAGCAGCACACAGACACACACACACAGACACACACACACACACACACACACACACACACACACATGCACACATACTCCCAGAGGGAGAAAATTTAAAAAAAAAAAAAAAAAAGAACAATATTCTACTTCTCTTTACCTGGGATTTAAGAGTCGATAAAAACAGAACTAATTTGCAAAGGCTAAAACTGGCTCAGTTTCCTGTGACAACTATCAGGCCTAGGCTTGACACCACAGTCTTCCTTACTCAAAACTGAAGACACCACAAGAGGGAGGCTGTAAAATGGGCTCCTTGTGTTCATATAAAGGAATATTAAATCTAAACCACATTTCCCTTCCTTAAGCTATACCACAGTCAACTGCATTATTTTTAGGTGTGGAAGTACTTTAGAAGAGAGACTTCTCTCAAGAGACAATGTTGCCTTTTTTGAATTCAATGTTACCTTCTTTGTATTCAAACCAAGAAAGCCTTTGCCTTCAAAGCTAGCAAATACAGTTGACATTGTTGCTATTAAACAGGTTAGTAGACACGAGGATGCTTGCAATACCTTTGTTTTTCTGTTTTTGAGACAGGACCTCTGGCTGGCTTTGATCTCACTATGTAACTAATATTGCATAAGGTGACCTTGGACTTATGATCCTCCTACCTTTACCACCTCTCTAGAGCCCTGGGATTACAGGTGTGCACCACCACATCTGGTTTATGCAGAGCCATGCAGAGAAACCAGGGCTCCCCCTAAGCACTGTTCCCACTAAGCCCCACCCTCCACACCCCAGCTATATGTCCGGGTAGCCAGTTTCTCATCTCATCATCTCCTCAGCGCCTCAGGCAGTGATGTTCATAAAAAGCATACTACCCAAACACTCAACAAACCTGTATTAGTCACTTTTCTGTTGCTTTGATAAAACGCCAGGACCAAGGCCATTTATAGAAGAGTTTATTTGGGTTTCAGGTTCTAGAAGGATGAGAGTCATCCTGGGTGCAGAGGCATGGCTGGCTGCAAGCAGCTGGCTTGGTGACCCAAGCAGGAAGCAGAGAGATCACATCCTCTGCCACAAGCTTCAGACAATACAGCCCTAACTAGAAGTGGCACTATAGGGTTTTAATCTCAAAGACCCCCAATGAGATAGTTCCTGTCACAAGACCACACCCCTTATGTCTCCCTAAAGAGTGCAACCAAGTGGGGACCAAGTATTAAAATGGGGTCACTTTCCATTTAAACCACTACAGAACTTAATCCTGTGTCCCACTGGCAATTCTGTTTCCATCTGTCCACACCCCCACCCCTCCACCCCAAGCCCAAGTATGTCCATATCTGCAGGGGAAAGCCTTGATGAGGTCACCAGAGCTCAGAGTGGGCATGCGTTCTACTTGATACACAATGGCCATGAGAATTCTCCAGGGTTGGCCTTGGAGCTGAAGTGGGAGGCTGTCTCAGTAACAGACGATGGTCCCTGCTCCTGCACTTTCCTGAAGACAAGCTGTGTTCACCACGGGATTCGAAGGCTTCTGTCCTCTCTAGATTATTCCCCATCACCAACCTCACAGATACCCTTTAGAGAATCTCTGCTTCTCTTTAAACTAGCTCAGGGGATATTCCATAGCAAGAGCTAAGCCTACATTGCGGGACTGTTGTATCACGGCAAACCCAAATCGGAAACAGAAACAAGGCAAAACAAAACAAACAAACAAACAAACAAACAAACAAAAAATCCTCCAGCTATAACAGGAATCATTCCACATCCAGTTTGGAGCAGAGAGTACGTTTGGCCTGGTAGTCATGGCAACTTACCACCTAGCAGAACAACATTCAGTGGTAGCTAGGCCTTATGGTAATTGTAAAAAAAAAAAAAAAAAAAAAAAAAAAAAATACCCTCAGCAGAAGGAGAAGAGGAGGGTCAAAGGACCTCATCCCGCAGTTCAGCCATTACTCCTTCATCCCCTCTCCTCAGTTGCAAGGCATCATGGGAGATTCTCGAGTACATAGGAAGTAGACTCCACCATGCAGCTTCCCCAAAGCCATCATCCGTGATGGGGGGGGACTTTGTGGGGATGTCGCTGCTGTGGAGGGTCACATGCACTCCTGTAAACAAACCCTCACCCATGCTTTGTAAGTAAGGCCAGTAGGCTAATCAGTTCCCCAAGTGGGACTCTGGTGAAATCATCCTTGACTTTGCTCAGTGGTTGGTGCCCTATCTAGTGTAGACAGACCTCAGTCACGCCACCCCAGAAGTTAATGAAGCAGGGACAGAGGTGGAAAGGAGGGTGAGGGAGTCACCAGGTCAAACACACTTCTCGCATCTTTTCCCTCCAGCCTGCTTGGCTTCCAGAGGAATCCTGGGAAGGGAACTTGGGGGTGGGGTGGGGGGGCGGCTAAAAGAGGTGGCTGCTCTCCTTCCTTGTCAGCTCTCCTTCCTTGCCTTCGTGGTTTCCTGCCCTCCTCTAGGAGCTCTGCTCTATAGCAACCTAAGGGCTTTGTAGGAGATCGGCTGTCCTCACAGGATGCATGTGTGTGTGTGCCCCTACACATCTGAGAGGCCAAACTGCAAAGGAAGTTCTGTGGGGAGTGAGAAAGGATCATAAGGAATGGAGAGATGACTCAACAGTGCATACAGCTCTTTAGAGGGAGTTTGAGCCCTAGAACCCACCTGAGGCAGGTCCAAATCACCTGTAACTGCCTTTACCTTCGGGTAATCTGATGCCCCCTTCAGGTCTCTTTGGGCACTGCGCCCATGTGCATAAACCATACACAGATAATTAAAAAGTAAATCCTTTTTTTTTTAAAGTAATAAATATTGGCCAGACTGAATTAACTAGAAAATTCCTGAGTTGCGTGTGTCCTGTGTATGTGTGGGTACATATTTGCATGTGTGTAGAGACAGTAAAGTTGATGTCAGGTGTCTTCCTCAATGTCTATGCACTTTATTGCTGTTACTGTGGGGATGCTGCGTGTGCTTCTGAGCACATGTGTCAGAGGACCACTTTATAGAACTGGTTCTCGACGGCGGCAACCTTTACATGGAATCGAGGCATTTGAATTCAGGTTGCTAGACCTGAATGGAAAGTGCTTTTACCCACAGAGTCATCTCGCAGGAAGCTAGGATCCCCGAGGATCTCCCTGCCCGGAATGCAGCCTCCCCATTGCTGGGATTGCGGGAGTTGGTCACTCCATCTGGCTTTTAACAAAGGGTCTAGGGCTCCAAATTCAAGTTCCTCATACTTGCAAGGTAAGAGCTTTACCTCCTGAGCCAGCTTTTAGAAGCTCCCTTTTATGCATAATGTGCTCCAGAAACTGGGGAATTACAGACCCAATGCCTCCCATAGCTGTTCCGCTCCCAACACAGGGGCAGTAAGTCAGTCAGTCTCTCTCTGCTTCTGTCTCAGTGGGAAAGCTAATTTTTCCTTTGGCAGATGGTTGAATCACAAAGACAGAAGGATTCATAAAATTCACATGAACATCCTGTAAACATTTAAACACATCGAGATTAGATAAGGCAACCATGACCTTGATTAAAGTTGAGCTTTTTTTTTTTTTTTTTTTTTTTAAAGTCTACAGCTATAATCCCTCCAATTTGCAGGCTCAAACTCCACGCTCCTCTAGAAACACTCCCCTCTCATTGGGTATGCTGTGCATATAAGCAAGCACACGCCACCTGATTAACTCGTTGTAAAACTGGCATACACCGTTTTAATAAAAGGCATCAAAAGAAGCAACATTTTGGAACACCTATTCGGGTCTTACTCTACTCAATTGGATTGAGTCTACAACACAGGAACATTTAAATAAAAATCAATTGGAAAGTTCAGAAAACATATTCATCATACCCTTGTCTGTTCCAACCCATGCCTCTTGCCAATTAACTGTTTTATCCCAACTGGAGATGCTGGCCCAGAATGAGGTTTACTTAGGATTGAAAATTCTGACCTGCAGAGGCTAAATGGCTTGTTCAAGCTCACAAGCAGAGTGATGGACTTGAGCCACGGCCCCTTGCTGTTACAGCCTGGGGCTCTGTCTCCAAGCTGAGCAGGCCAACATCAAAGCTGCCAAGTTCTGAGCCCATGCCCTAGTCAGCTTGTGAGTGTTGCACTGCTGTCCAACAGTGAAATTTTATGGACCAAATCTGCACACCCACCAGACCACCAGGCTCGGAGGCATAACCTTCCCGGCTAAGCCTGACACCAGAAAGATTGCCAGGCTCCTCCTGCAAAGGAGAGGGGATGATAGATATGTGGTCTTGAACAGCTGGCTCTGAACCGTGCCAAGGTGGGACCACCTAACACTCTTGTTTTAAAACGGTTCAGTAAAAGATAGCCTTGAAGAATTTTTCAACCATGTCTGCTACCTGATGTAAACCTGTCCTTTCTTGCAAAGATTTAAAACAATGTATATGTGCATATAGGTATATACATAGACATATGTATGGAATATGCATATCGTATATATTATATTCACTATATGTGTGTGGATAGGTAGATAGACAGACAGATGGACGGACAGACAGACAGACAGACATGCTCACACAGAATTGACTGACTTTTAGGCAAGCAAACAGACTTTTCAGAGTAACTTGAACATGATGTAAGAGACAATGACAGCTGAAGGACCTGCCAACCATATACCCAGAAGGCACCGCAGCAACTATCAGGAGTAAAGAGACACCAAAACACAGTGAGGCTCACTGCCCCTGTCTCTCAGGAGTAGCCTACAATCATGTTACACAATGATCCCCCCCCCTTTTTTTTGGTAGTTGTTTCCTGATATTTAGCAGTCTGAATACTAATGACCCTTCACAAAACTATCCTGATGTTGTCCCCACTTCCCAGCGCCCCTCAATCTCTCTCTGCAGGGAGGAGGGGCTGTGAGGCCCCCTGGCAGTCTACTTTGGCAACACCTGTACTTGCACACTAATTCAGAAGCTTGTCATTCATGTTACCAACAGGAATTAGCATAAGGCTTTAAGGGGAAACTCCAGGGGAGGGAAGAAAGGCCATTCTGATGGAAATAAGGGGCGAAGGAATAATCCCTCATCAACTAAAATGCTTATTTGTGTACGTTTCCCAAGCAAAGCTTAGGAGAAAAGCCTGTGTTGATTTTTAGTATACACAAAGAAACCTTAATCCTTTCAAGGCAACAGAAATCACCCCCTCACTGCTCTCAGAAAAGCAGCAAAGAAGAAAGGCACCCGGTCAGAGGCATGGCTGCTCGCGGCCAAATAGATGCCACACATCACTCAGTGTAAGTAAACAAAAACACGAATGTGGGAAGTGCTGGACTGGAGACTTGAAGGGTGGGTGGGGGTGGGACGGGAGAAAGAGAGGAGAGGCAGGAAGGAATGAGAGAAAAAGCTCTTCCGCCATCAGTCTGTTCTGCTCCTCTGGTTGCAATTAGTGCCATCCCAGAGCCAGCTCAGACAGGGCCATAGCAACTTAACACAAGAAAGATGCAGTCCCAGGCAGCGGGAGGTGTGGTGGGTTGAGGGGGTCAGAGGGTTGTGGAAACTGCTCTGGGTAGGGACCTCCCGTGACTCAGTTTCCTCTCTCCTGGTACCTTTTCTTTTTTTTTTTTTTTTTTACCAAGGACACCTCCAAGGCCCACTGATTCTCTCCTCTCAATAAGATCAATAAGAGCAGCAGAAAACAATCATACATTCCTATCCTTGAGGGAGATGCCTGCCAAGCACCCACATCAGCTTTTACTGTTCTTTTGTTTTTTGTTTTTGTTTTGTTAGCATTATGGATTACAAAGGTATACAAACTTCTCAGGCCATTAGAAAATATGATGAAATATAAAGCTGGAATCATATCGTGCAATTAAAATACAAGATCATATTCAATATGGCGTTAATTCTGGGAGTCCCAGTAAATGTCTAAGCATACAGACCTAGGGGATAACTTTAAATATAAGACAAGGTAGGTTCAAGTTCAAAATAATTGGAGGGCATAAAATAACTGCACATGGAAATGTCTCATTAACTAGAGAGCAAAAAAGAATACTGATAAAAAAATGTTAACAATGAAATAAACTGCTGCAATACTCTCCTGTTTCCCCTGAGGGGGTCTAACTCTGGGTCCAGTGTGCTTCTGCACATCTTTAGAGGAGCAGAGGTTACCACAGGCTAGCACATCTTTATTTAGCAATTATCCTGCAAACCCTTAAGTTGGGTTCTATAGTGTGAAGGAAAGGTGGTCTGACATAATCTGTGCCTTTCAGATGACACACCTTTTGAAGCCAGTGCACAGAAACTCCCCCTAAATTTCATTATGTCCAAGGACACAACTGCAAATGAAGACTTCTGAGAAACCTACTGACAGCGATTCAGGGGGGCGGGGGTGGAGGGTGGGGGGTGGGGGATGGGGGTGGGGTGGGGGTAGGGGGGTGGAGGGGGTCTTCTCTGAATGTACCTTGGCGTCATTAGCCTCTCTTACTCTATGGACTGAGGTTTGGAAGAAATAAATGGAGAAGTGCGTATTTAAATTCTGCCTTCTTGCTCATTTATTAACTTTACAGAGAGCCCAGAGCAGAAGACTTGGTTTATGGCTATAATGCCCTGAATATTAAATACCCCATTGGTTATTACTGTCTGAGGCACACACACACTATTTATAGTGCTCCGGGAAGTTGATAACTAACAATCAAGACACTGTAAAACCGTTCTTCTCTGTCACAGCATCCTACACAAAATTAACGCCACGGGTCAATGTAAACGAGGAACCACGAAATTCTTCCAAAAATGAACATCTTTTTTCCTCCTGTATCTCAAAAACAACCAGACCCCACAGTGGAGCAAAACCACAAAAATGCTAAGACAAAAAAGGGCACATGGGTTTCCCTTTTCTCTTTCTTCTTGGACAATGACAATGAGATGCATATATTTTTTTAAAGCTACTCTTTAGAATAATAAACGGGTCTTACCTTTGTTTACAAGAACAGTGTTGAAGAGTTTTTCAGAGCTAGCATCTGAAGCCTGCAAAACAAGAAGGGGAAGAAAGGCGTTAAGACAGTCAGTGAAGACCATCAGCCAAAGCATTGTTGGCTGCTATAATTTTAAATCAATTGACTATATTTTAGAAAAAAAAAATGTAAGAGTCAGTAATTTCCCCAAATCCTCCATCAGGTGGTGCTGGTTGACTGTTGGAGAAAGGCCTGCACTGCAGCTCTTTGCTGGGGGAAGGAAGAAGAAAAAGAAATCTGATTTTCAAAATGTGCCCTTATTAGACATATTATCTGTGCAAAACGTATCTCTACGAAACGGTCCACAAGACAATTTAGTTATTCACAAAATGATTTTCCAATTCTGTTGACAGATCATCATTTTTAATTTTTAATTTTTTTTTTTTTAAATTCTGGCCACCAGATTTTGTTTTCCAATTTTCTTAAACAAATCAGAAACGTGTATCTTTTTGACATTAAGCTTTTCCTCACGATAAAGTGTCAACTAGGATATCCATAAACTAATTTGATTTTAAAGATGTACGTGATGATCCCCAGGGCCAAACTCAGTATTTTAGATGAGCTGCCCCCTACTTAAAACCTGGCCACCCTGCCGCCAATGTTAACTCCTTTCACAATTTTCAGGTGTCATGTCAGCTAGTGTGAGGGACAGCAATACGCCTCTTTCAACAACAAGACTATAAAAAGTCAGCTTAAATTATATACTCATGTTCTAGGGAATAGACGGTGAGCAGGTTTCCTGAAAGAGACGGTAATATGGAAGATTTGCTGCTTCTTTCTAGGACTCGGAAAAACAGGTAAAATTAGGAAAGCTCACTCTTCTCATTTGAAGATAGATACCTCTTCGATTTGTCCATGGTCAACCGACACGCATGCTATGTTTGACCTCTGACCCTTCTGAGAAAACTCTCATCTTTCATGTTTTATACCAAGACGCATACACTTGACAAAGCAAGGCCCAGAATGTTCAATAAATATGGGAGAAAGAAATACAGGAACTAGGGGTAAGGAACTTGGGCTGGCTTCGGGGGGACAAAGAAGATAGTCTATGTAGTCTTTCAATGCTACATTGATGGAGATGAAATATGTCTGCGTACAACGGAGGGAAATGTTCCAGTTCACAAGGCCAGGAATATAAAAAGACCTAGCCAATTTTTATTATGGCAAGCTCTCATTTATTTTATTCTAATCTTCCTTCTATCGGGGGTTCGGAGGATTAAATAGGATCAAGAGCAAAAATATATAAAATAAGTATTCAGTTGCATTCACTTGTGAAAAATCCTCCAGAGATACCCTCTCTGCTTTCGTAGGAATAATAAAATACACGCAGAGCTTTTCCTGACATCATAAGTAATGCTAAACAAAATTATATTATTATAGCAGCATTTCATAAAACACGAGCCACAAAGAAGGTCCTGTAGAGGGTGTTCAGCATTAAACAGTTCAAGAATATTAAGTTACAAAGCCTCTCTGATCTGTGCTACGTAACACAGAGACTCGTGAAAATATGAGAAAGGACACAACGTTTCAGTGGCACCGGAGGTGTTACTATTCCCAAATAATAATGAGATTTCTATGCTTATAAGTCTTTGCAGTCGAAAACTTGTTAATTCGAAGAGTTTTCATCCTTCTTGAAATGGTGTGAAAGGCTCTTAGAATGGTCATTATCAAAGCCACGGTTTCAAAACTAAAATGGAGTTAATATTTTTTTGAAAGAAAAAAAAACCTACATACATGCACATGACAGCAAAACTCTGTCTCTTCTATTATTTTACAAAACTAAAATAACTTGAAAATGTTGGGATTTTCTATTATAGTGAGTATAACAGGTCTAAAGAAATAGGTTTAAAAAAAAAAAAAATTACAGCGCTTCCAAACCGGCAAGAACAGAGAGGGAGAAGCAACTGGTTAAGGTTGCGTTTTCTGTTGCTCTAGGTTTGGGAGCCATAAATGGACTAGGCTGTAGCAGCCCCTCTGATTCTGTCACCTTTGTGAGTCCACTAGACTCTGAGTATGCTCTCAAGTAGATAACGAAGTGACCCTGAGGACCTGATGATTCTGTGACCAACGGTTGTCAAGGAAATATGTCTGACGGAGATTCAAGACGCTTGGAGCAATGCCTTCTAATGGAGCAGCTTTTTGAGCCCTTCAATTTACTGACATCAGTCACAAAGTGTTGAATTGTCTCCAGTCTCCCTCGCCTTGGTTACAGTAAGGGGGTGTCTCAAAAAGGCCTCCTTTGGAAAGGCAAAAACACCGAAGGTACATGTGTCTCAGATCCTTGGTTTAAAAAAAAAAAAAAAAAAAAACAATAAAAAGGTCCCTCTTTCTTCTGTCTGGCCTCGTGGATCACCTTTATCCAAATTCTTCAAGTGAGTCTCCCAGGCAAAGTCTTGATAGGTACAAATTCCATTTAGCTGCTTCGACGGTCCTCAAGTAACTTTCCTTCAGCGAACACTTTTAAAAAACATTAGTACAGGGTGGGTGTGATGGCTCAGCAGGTAAATGGGTTTGTTGCCAAGCGCGAAGACCTTATTAGTTCGATCCTCCGTACTCACTTAAAGGTGGGCGGTGATAACTGATTCCTGCAAGTTTTCCTCTGACCTCCACATAATACGTATTTTTTTTTAAATCGTTTATACATATCGCAGGACTCCTTAATTGTGGGGACATTTTCATTTTGTTACTTTTAGACGAATAAAAAGTGCATTTCTTGGATCATTTCCCTGTTTCTTTTTTTTTAAATCAGCAACAAGGACTGCAGGTGCGGTGGATCTAGTGACACCCGCGCCTTCCCGCTTCTCTCCAGCTACCTGTACCTTTAGCCGCACAGAATTCAACATCAGTTGCCATTTCTCATTCGTTCCCTCACCTCGATTGGCTTTGATGATACACTTAGAGGCACAATCTAAAATTCCCAGGCAAATATGCTCTTCGGGGCATTTTTACGGCAGGGTGGGTACTATTTGCCTTTTATATCAATACTTTTACGGTCTAGAAGCCCTCGTAGCTGGCGTGAAAAGTTAGGTCAAGCACATTGGCTAATGAAGAAAACGAATAAAAATAAAGAAATAAAAAATTCCCGTGCGCACGGGTGGGTCCCAGACGTCTGGAGCTGTACCCGGATTCCCTTAAAACTCAATTCGCTGAGGTAGCTCTCCAAAACCGCACTCGCAGGAAGAGGGTGCAAAGACAATTCTCTTAGAAACTTAAGCGCGGGTGAGTTCCTGTACCAGCTAGCTCTCCTTTGCTCCCCGGGCTCCGCGTGCGCACAAGCCGGAGGGCGGGGACCCGGAGCTCAGCCCAAGGACAGTGACCCGTCAGCAAGCAGCGCCACTCCAGGGAGCCCTTCCTAGCCTAAGCGGGTGCGGGCATTCCCAGCCTACAAGTCTAGTGGCTCTCCCTTGGGAGCTATGTGTCCACTCTCGGAGGTGGGATCGCCTCTGCTGGCTAGGGCCTCCCCCGGCAGGCGCTCACAGCTCACCGGCCGAGCCAAGCCAGCTCAGAGAGCTAGGAAAGTACAAAGGGGAGCGGGGGAGGGGTGGGGGAGGAAGGCCGGGCCCGCCAGACGCCAGCAGCCCGCCTCTGTTACCACCCCGGCCGGGCTGCGGCCGCAACAAAAGACCCCTCGACCCCTGCCGCCTCCCCCGTAACCGCGGGCGGCGGGCGAACCAGCCACCCCACCCCATCCCCCAACGGTGGGGGGGACAACGTTACCTGGTCGCCAGGGGTTCAGCGGTCTTGTCAACCCCAAGTTCATGGTTTGAGTCCTCGTCAGGTTCCCTCCGGGTGGATCACTACACACCACCCAGACAGAGCAACCAAAACCCAAGGCAGAGAAAACGCCCAACTCCAGCCGGCCCGGCTAGGTCCGCAAGTCTGTGTGTTTTGCTAATTCCTCTCCAAAGTCTCAAAGCCGAGGCACGCGAACCAAATCCGAACCGGAGCCGCAATGGCAGCAGAGCCAGCAGCAGCACAGCAGCAGCACCCGGCTCCTCCACGGCAGCCCGGAGTCAGCGCCGCGCGCGCACATCCAACGCAGCCAAGTCCGGGGCGGGTGGCGGGGAGATGGGGAGGGGGCCCGGCCCGCGCGCTCTCCTGGTTGCTCCTGCGGGGCGCGCGGGGAACCGGCTGGCTGGCTTAAACCAGGGGCTCAACTTGGTGCGCCCTGGGGACCTGGCAGGGCTGAAGAGCAGCGGCCCGGGAGCCGCTGCCGCGGCGCGCGGAGCTAAGAACGAGGCGGCTGCGGCGGCGACAGGACAAAGGAGACCATGTGCGGAGGGAGGGAGGAGGGAGAGGGAGGAGGAGGAGGAGGGCGTACGGCGGCAGAGGCGAAAGCGGCTCCCCGGCGGCCGCCTCGGGCTCCCCAACAGCGGGTGCCGCCTGTACGGCACCGCCGCGGGCTGATCTGATGGGTCCTGGGCCCGCTGCGGCGTGGCACCGACACGCTCCGGGAGTCGCGATCTGCCGCGGGTGTTGCCCGCCTGCGGTGCGGAAAGCTGAGGTTGAAGCTGCTACGAGGCGCGCGGGACTAGCTCCGCTCCGGCCTGCCTCTCCCGCCTGTTCCTGGCTCAAGTGAACTCCATCGGCCGCCCGCCGCCAGCGCCACCGGCTACCCGGGGCTGGATTGAGGCAGGGAAGGGGGTCCCTGGTGGTGACGCGGGGACACCCCTTTCTCCCACCCTTGTTCTCGCGCTCCGGACTTCGCTCCCCGGATTGTACCGAGCGCGCCTTACTCCTGGCGCTCGCGGCTCTCGGAGCGGGACTTCTCGGCGCGCCCAGCCGGAGCCGCCGGTGCCACCGCCCCTCCTCCGTCCCGCCCCACGCGCCCCGCCCCTCGCCGCCCCGCCTCTCCGCCCTGGCGCCCGGTTGGCCCCGCGGGGGCGCAGTCCCTGGGTGCGACACTGACAGCTGTGGCTCCCACTACAACCCGCCTCCGGTAGCAGACCGGCCCCTGGTCCCCATGGCGCCTTTTCCCCTGCGGGCAAGAACTGCGATGCTCTGGTCCCTTTTGCAGTTACAGCTTCCGAGATTTGCCCTAAACCAAGGAGAGGCTACTAGGCCCATAGCCTGGGGTTGAATTGCTTCTAGGCCAGTCTCAAGTGCAAAGAGCTGGTTCTGAGAGGGGGGATGAAGGTCCAGATCTTGGGCACACAGTAGGTGTACAACACAACATAATCTTTGTATTGTCTGACATGGAGGGGAGGTCTGGACCCGAGTCTAGAAGAAAAAGATCTTGATCTAACCCCCTTGGCCACAAATCACAGTAGGTTTCACAAACTGGCCACGTGGACTGCCTCCCCTCTGCACAGTTCCTCAAGCTATCCGACTTGTGGACACATTCATACCCGCCAAGTGGTGACTGAGGCTTCCCCATCCATGCAGCAAATGTAAAGACAGGAAAAGCAAAGTCAAAAAGCTTCATTCCATGGATGGTAACTGTATCACTTATCACCAGGATGGCCCCTGGAACCAGCTCAGCGAAGCGCATTGGCACGGAGACGGATGGACGGATGGACAGACGGACTGATGGACGGGTGAAATCATTAATGCGGCCCTCAGTCATTTGAACCACCGCCCTTCTACCAGAATACACAGCCCCTCTTTCCTTTTTAATTAAGTGTAAGATTCTCTCTCCCTCCTTCCTCACCTCTCTGAGTGTGTGTGTGTGTGTGTGTGTGTGTGTGTTCCAGTGCACTGTACAGATGCCCTAGACCTGTGAGTGACCTGATTTGGGTGCTAGGAACCAAACCCCATGCCTTGACAAGAACAAGCACTCTTAACTACTGAGCCATCTCTTCGCCCTCAACACTGAAATTCTGTAATCCCAGTACTTGGACAAAAGATAGTGAGTTTCAGAATGGACTAGGTAGGGCACATGGTGTAAACCTGCCTTAGTGAAATGAATCAATAAATTACCAATAATAAGTACATGTTCCATCTCTCTGAAGTTACTTTACCACCACTGATGCCACAGAACTCTTAATATAAATTAAAAACAAAACCAAAAACTTTCCTCCAAGGTGTCAGCAAGTTGGCTCAGCATTATAAAGGCATTTGCCACCAAGTCTGACAAGCAGAACTTCATACCGGGGACCCACATAGTGTAAAAAGAGAACTGACTCTTGTAAGTTGTCCTCTGGTCTCCAAAAGTATACATACAATAAATAAATAACTGTAATAAAAAATTTTAAACGTTTCGAAAGGAAATGGGGGGGTGGGTCCTTTGTGCATAGCAACATATTATAATCCCTTTAATAAAACTAATTTTGGAAATCAAAGGTCTCTTTCAAGATTTACCCTTCTGGAAAATACAGCAAAATGACATCTGGGGGAAATAAATTGGTTTAACCACCCACTTTGAGGAAAGGTAGCCAGTAGCTCCAGCAGGCCTGGAGTCTCTATGTCGCCACGGGTGACCTTGATCCCCAGATCTTGTGTACACCCCCTCCCTAGTCTTCCTAACTGGATACCTCACTTTGTTTTGTTTCATTAAGACAATATCTCACTATGTAGCCTGGGCAGGTCTGTACGCCAGTGGCCATCCCCCTGCCTCCTTTTTTCCCCAATGGTGGGATTATAGACACGTACCACCACATGAGGCCCAATTTTGGAAGATTTCCAGTCCAAGGCTGGAAGCCTTCATGCCTTTTGTATTCCAGTAGCTTAATACATGAAATATTTCTGGTTTCTCAGTATCACTTTGAGACTCTGAGCTAGATCTAAAGACAGCGAGTGTTAGAGAAAGGCAAACCAACTAACCATCAATGAGTAAGCCCTGGACTCAAGCTGAGACAGGAGGGTGAGGAGTTCTAGGCCAGCCTGGATTACACAAGACCTAATCAACTAAACAAACATGATCAGGCATGGACTCCAATGTCTTTCTACTGTTACATTAATTATTTCAGGAGAGTTTATGAAATATAACCACTGGTAGGGATGGGGGAATCATTCTTTTCAGTGGGGTAGCCTTTGGTGAGTTCACAATGTTCCAGGAAATAACTGCATCTATGATCTTGCAGGTAGCCATATTTAAACTCAGAGGAACATACAACACACATTTTATTTTTTAGAGTGTAAAGTTGCACAGGCTAGCTACTTGATCTAGAAAGCAGGAGGGGGACTTGCTGTGAAGAAGGGGTCCCGCAGGACTGAATGAAAGAGAGATCAGAGAGGGAAATGGAGATTAACATGACATATTTTATATACATACATACATACATACATACATACATACATATGTCAAAAAGTTTTTTTAAAAAATTGAAGATTTCAGTAAAGTATTTTAGTCAAATTTTCCAAGCCAAGGGAAAGCTATCTTCTTCACTATACAGCTGAAGTCAAATAATTGTTTCTAACTCAGAAAGCTGAGGCATAAGGATTATGATTTTGAGGCCAGCCTGAACTATACAATGAGACCCTTTGTCAAAACAACAAAAGCGAAGCAAAACAAACAGTAATTCTGAATCCATTTAGAGCAGCCATTCTCAACCTGTGGGTGGTTGACACCCTTGTGGGTGGAAGGACCCTTTCACGGGGCTCCCAAAGACCACGAGAGAACACAGATATTTACATTATGATTTTTTAACAGTAACAAAATTACAGTCATAAAGTAGCAATGAAAATCTTGCTACAGCTGGGGGTCAGCACATACACGAGGATCTGTATTAAAGGGTCGCAGCAGCACTGGGAAGGCTGAGAACCACCGCTCTAAGGACTTGCATGACTGACAATTTGAAATTCGAGATGGTATTCAGTGGGTATCACAAGTTACCAGACAAGACTTGGCCCTATGTATAGAAAAATATTCCTTTAAGATTCCTGCCTTGGGCGGGGGATGTTTTGCACAGAGAAGGTTCCCTTCATCTATTTGTATTTAGCCTTGGAAATATGATGAACTTGAAGCACAGCCCCAACAGAGAAATGCTGGGAGGTTCCTCATACAGTTAATGGAAGAGGAAGGAGCCTTCAGGAAAATCTATTCGAGCCTTTAATTTTACATCACTTATGCAGTTTGAAAAGGGCACTGAAGGGAAGTAATAACTTGTGGAAGTTCCTTCTCCAACTAGCCTTGGGTAGATGCCACTTGGTCTGGCTTTCCTAAATCTTTTTTCATTTGTGGGGGAGACAAGGGCTTAGTATCCCAGGTTGGCCTTGAACTTGCTACACGGCTGAAGATAATCTTAAACGGAGCCGATCTTCCACTACCTCTCGAGGGCTGGGATTACAGGCTTGTTCCTAGACCCGGTTTATGTAGCACTGGTGATTCATACATGGTGGCAACAGGCACTGTATCAATTGAGGCAAATCCCCAGTCCAAGACTTGCATACACACACACACACACACACACACACACACACACACACACACACACAAATATATATGCCCTGACTGTTCTGAAACTCACTCAGTAGACCAGGCTGGCCTCGAACTCAGAGATCTGCCTGCCTCTGCCTCCCCGGTGCTGGGATTAAAGGCGTGCGCCACCACTGCCCAGCTTGGACCTGCTTTTTACGTAGGTGTTCCCCGGTGTGTGGAAGAGTAGCAAAGAAGGGGAGATGCAAACCCCTTGTGCCACAGTCTACCCTTTGTCCCCGCCAGTGTTTTCCTCTCACTTTCTTCAGCCCAGGAGATAGCCACTCTTCCTGGGTCCTGGGGACTTTGTCGTGTAGGCGGATACCTTTAACACCCCAGATCAGTAGGCCTTCTTTTTGTCAGCGTCAGCTGCCCCCAAGTCCTTCTCCCTCCACCGCATCCATCCCTTCTGAAGGGGTGGGTTTTGAAATAGAAGCGTCATTACTTGTCAGGCAGAAAGGAGGCTGCACGGCTCGTATTCCTGTTGCCGTAAAGCAAAACCCCTCCACCACTGTACGCCTCCGTCCCTACCATCGATCACGGCTGTAACAAGAGGGAAGTAAATAAACAGAACGGTGTTAGTTTATGGTGCATACTATCGAGATGCAGGAGGGGAGGGGGGGAAATAAATATTTTTCCAAGTGTGGAAGTCAAGGAAAAGAATTTTACTTTCAAACTTCGGAGTTGACTATAAACTACTAACGTGGAGGGGAAAGGTATAAGAAAGGATGTGAAATATATCTTACTTAACCACCAAATCTACATTAAAATATTAACATTCAGAGGCTGACACCACAGAAGAAAGGCAGTGAAACTGGAAATAAATCCCATCCACACTCATGTCACCCAGCTGTCGACGGGCACCTCATCTGATTCCTTTTCATTTTATGTGTTGCTAGGGATGAAACCCTGGGTCTTGCATATACATATCAGGCCAGCACTCTACCACGAAGCCACAGGCCCAGCCTCTCACTGGGGGACTGCAGGCAAGAAAAGAAGGCAGGACAAACAATATATACACATGATGCTGTCCTCTACTGGTCCCAAGACTGAACCTCCACTGATGACATTGACATTCATACATGTATGTAATAGTATGTTTCCCAAAAGAGCTTACCATGATGTTAACACTTATATCACTGTTGAGGGAGACATATATAAACTGGGATATTCTCCTAGTTCCGGACAAGGAAAATGATACAGGGAGTATAAGGAGCTGAGGTGACAGTGTGACTTTCAAAGTGTGGCTCTAATCTTCTGAATTCATCCCTACTCTACCATACTCCTGGAGAGCCGACCTCGGTTTCTCAGTACCAAATCCAAAAGTCAAAAAATAAACTCTGGGGGCTCCTAGCAGAGATGGAAGCGCAGATGTGAGACACTGCTCAGCAGTTAAGAGAAACTTCTGCTCTTAGAGAGGACAGGAGTGGGTCACTCCTGTTAACTCCAGCTCCATGGGATAGTACGCCCTCTTCTGATCTCTACAGGTACCTGCACTTACATGCACAGACCCACATGCAGATACACAAATGCACACATGAAAAAATAAAACAAATCATGAAGAAATGTATTTGCACATATACCCGAGGGTAGTCTCAAACTGTCTATATTAGCCAGAATGTCCTTTAGCTCCTGATCCTCCTACCTGTGCCTTCTGAGTGCTGGGATTACAAAGTTCTTATTTGAGACATTGTCTCTCTATGTAGCCCAGGCTGGCCTTCACTCAAGAACCTCCTGCTTCTCTCTCCTGACTGCTGGGATTACAGGTGTACACAACACTTACCTCGAAATTCATTTTGATGCCTGTAATCTAGAGAAGCTTCTAGATCTGAGAGGTTACGGTAAACACGTCTTAGCCATATGAGAACTGTGAGGATATCTGAGGTTTATTACCTTGTTAGTTCTCATCATCAGCTTGACACAGTGGTCTACAGTCATCTGAGGAAAGGCTTCAGTGAGGAGTTGCCGAGGCGAGACTGGACTAGGGGTGTGTCTGTGGGGAAGGGTCTCGATTATTAACTGATGTCCGTGGGCACAGCCCTGAGGGATGCACTATCCCTAGGCAGGTGGCCTGTGGCTGGATAAGAGAGCTAACTAAGCACCATCTTGTGAGTCAGTCTAAAAGCCAGCAGTCCTCCGTGGTTCCGTCCTTGAGTTACAACCCGGACGTTCCTCGGTGATTGATTATGACCTGGAAGAGTGAGCTAAAACAAACCCTTTCCTCCTGGAAGTTGCCTTTGGTCAGAGTATTTTATCACAGTCACAGACAACAAGAGAGAACATTCACCTACCCGGGTTTTACAGCTTGAAGGATGACTGACATCCTGAGAAATGGCAGCTGACTGAACACTGGTCCGTCTCCCCCACCACCTCCACTCAAAAGGCTTGAGTAACTGCCCTTGGAAAGGAGTTACCTAGAAGTATTAATAATCCCTGGGGCCCTCGGAACTCCTCTTCTCTCCCTGTGAATAAATGAAGCTTCTGTCTGAGGTTTCACAACTGAGCACTTGCAGAAGTCCTAGCTAGGCAAGAACAGCGGATTTGCTTCCCCTGTTTTGGTGAATCATACAGTTTCTGGAGAAACGGGAGGGGGATGGGAGGGAAGGAGGTGGGAGAGGGAGTTAAAAGGTTACAGAATTTCCTTAATATAGATTTCCGAAAAGCATTTTTGTTTCTGGCGTCTCACTTCTGTTCTGGCGTTAGCTTTTATCCTCTCCTGTGGTATCAGGATGTAGTGGGGGAACTCTTGAACATTCTTCTATGTATCCCTCATCTCTGGATTTGTGGGTCAGACCCATATTCTTTATAAACAAGTTTAAATCACATTTAGTGGAGGGGTGTGTGTGGGAGATGGATGGGGAGGGGGGTGGTAGTAATGACAACTTGTAAGAGTTGAATCACTCCTTCCACAGCGTGGGCCCTGGGAATTGAACTCAGGTCAGCAGGCTTGGCAGCAAGTGTCTTTATCCACTGAGCTGCCTCTCCTGCCCCTGAAATGTATCCTTTGCACATGGTCAAGTGATATGAAAATATTTGTGTTGATTAGAGGTGTGTGTGGCACTGGGGGCCTGCCATCTCGTCTTTGGCCCTGCATAACTATCATTTGTAGATGTTGATGGCACAAAGTTCTGCTGCTGCTCTCAAGGACACATTCGTTCTCCCTCCTCCCTCCCTCCCTCCCTCCCTCCCTCCCTCCCTCCCTCCCTCCCTCCCTCCCTCTCTCTTTCCCTCCTCCTGTGTGTGTGCGCGCACACATGCCCAAGCATATGCATGCATGTGTGTGTACCTCATGCTTATATGACAAGAACTTTAGGAACTGAGCTGTATCTATAGGCCCTTAGCTTAGAAGCTGGGCATGGTTTCTCCATCTCTGGTTCGATTTGCGCCCCCCCCCCCAAAGTTAGGTAAAGCACAGAAAAGCTTTGTATTCACAGCCTGTTCTAAACTGCAACACTGTATGCAGATAAACAAGTATTGTGTTTTAAGTTATTACATTTGTGTCTTGTTACAAGGCAATCAGTAACTGATGGTGTAGCAAGGGTATGGCAGCTGAGAAAGGAAAGGTGAAACACACACAGCCTTGGGTATCACTATTATGATCCTTGTCCCCAGCTCTTCCCTGGGGGATTCTAGGCTGGTGACTCTACCACTGAGCCATGCCCCCAGCCCCTCACTGGGGGATTCTAGGCTGGTGGTGCTACCACTGAGCCACACCCCCAACCACTCACTGGGGGATTCTAGGCAAGGGCTCTATCACTGAGTCACACCCCTAGCCTCTCACTGGGGGATTCTAGGCAGGGGCTCTACCACTGAGCCACGCCCCCAGCTCCTCACTGGGGGATTCTAGGCAGGGGCTCTACCACTGAGCCATGCCCCCCAGCTCCTCACTGGGGGATTCTAGGCAGGGGCTCTACCACTGAACCACGCCCCCAGCCCCCCATTGGGGAATTCTAGGCAGGGGCTCTACCACTGAGCCACACCCCCAGCCCCTCACTGGTGGGTTCTAGGCAGGGACTCTACCACTGAGCCACGCCCCCAGCCCCTCCCTGGGGGATTCTAGGCCAGCAGTCTACCACTGACCCATCCCCAGAGCTCCTCACTGGGCTATTCAAGATAGATGTTGTAGCACTGAACCAGACTCTCAGTCCCAACACACACAGAGAGGATAAAAGAGGAATATATACAGGGAAGAGAGCCATACTTGGGCATGGACTATGAATCCTGCCTGCCAGAGAGAGGACCTTCTGGTCTTGTGAAAGATGCAACAGAAGTCAGAGAGTTAACAGAAAGGAAAAAAAAAAAAAAACCACCACTCACTCTAATAAGGCAGTTTTCAAGGAAATGTAACATGTCAATATTAATGAAAGAATAAATCTGCCCCCTCCCTTTCTTTTGGAGACTTAGGGGTGTTTGCAAAACTAAAAAGTCTCCAGTAATCCCTTCTTTTATCCGAAACAGATTGCAGTTTGAAGCGCAGCCCCATAAAACTGTGGGTTCAAAGGAACCTGAAACCAAATTAGCATAAAATCTGGAATTCTCATTGCCACCAAATGTACAGCTGCCATCTGACAGCTCTGCTGTTATTTTTTTTTCCCCAAATAGAAACTGAAAGTAGCTGAGGGGGGACACAGGCCATGCCTCCAACCTTTCCTGCTTTCCCTGCAAGGTCTAACACACCTTGAGAGTCTGGGGGTGTGGTTCAGTGGGTAGGACAGCCACCTAGAATGCGCCGAGTGCCGGTTCCATGCCAGCACAGCATAAACCAGGAATGTTGGCGCGGGCCTGGAATCTCCATCTTCAGTAGGTAGAAGCAAGAAGGTCACATGTTCAAGGACACGCGCACCCCTACATAGTGAGTTCCTGGCAAATCTAGGCTCCCATGTGTCCCTGTCTCAAAAAAATAAAACAAAGCAAAAAACCAAAACAAACCAAAAAAAAAAATCAAACCAAACCAAAACAAACAAACAAACAAACAAACAAAAAAAAAAACATGGGGCTGAAGAGATGGCTCAGCAGCTAAGAGCCCTTGGTGTTCTTGCAGAGGACACCTATTCCATTTCTAGCACTCATGATGGGTGACAACTGCCTGTAAGTCCAGCTCCAGAGACTGAACACACTCTTCTGGCCTTCGTAGTACGTATGTACATACGTGTGCGTGTACGTGTGTGTGTGTGTGTGTGTGTGTGTGTGTGTGTGTTTCTGCTTTTAGGGGTGTTGTATGTCTTAAGGTAAATCCAGATACACGGGTTGAATCCGCCAGGACGGTGCTGGGAGCAAGTGGAGGCCGAATGCCCTCTTCCAGGCTTGGCAATTACATATGCCAAGAATCAACTAACAGGTCACCCGTCCCAGTCTTTCGCTTAGGTCAGCACAGATCTAACAACGCCACTGACCTTCCACCGTAGGCACTAAAGAGAGTGGTTTGGACCGTGGCTAAAGCCTCACTTTGGGGACGGACGGTTAACCCTCCTAGGCAGAGGTGGCTCAGCTGGTAATACACTTACGGCCGAGGAGGATGGCCAGAGTTGGATTCCCGGAAACACGCAGGGTGAAAGGAGAGAATAGACTTCCAGCAAGTTGTCACCTGACCTGGAGCTACTACGCACATGCACGGAAGATAAGATTGTAAAAAGTCAGCCCCTCTCCCCAACTCCACAGGTCAGGAACAAACTCCAGAATAGAGATGGCACTCTCCCACCACCCTTAAAGGGTAAAAACTGGAAGATTTTTCTCACCCCTGGGGAGGGAAGGTGTATTTACCCAGCACCATCCCAAACCTCCTTCTCTAACTCCCCATATGATCCACTGAATAAATCCAAGTGACAGCTGGCAGGGGCTGCCTCAGCAGCGCATGAAAAGCAGGCTGCAGCCCCGCAGGGAGCGAGGGCCAGCCCTTTCTTCTAGTCAGGAGCTACCCCCAGGCTTGCTGGATTCTCCCAACCACAATGATGCTGCAGTCCTGGCCATCTGCTGCAGAACTAGGCACTGATGGTAACTTAACATCAACCACTCGGGCCAGAGATGGCGGAGACCTAAGCCGTGTGTGACTGGGTGGGCTGACCCAATTGGAAGATTATCAAAAAATCACAAGGAAGCCAGCGTGGAGAACTAGGGCTTCCTTAAAATAACTTTTAAAAAAAAGTGTTTCTCATTGTTGACATTTTTAAAAAGTAGGCTCCTCTGTAGCTCGGGGTGGCCTCAAACACCCGGTACAGCTGAGGATGGTCCTGAATTCCTGATCCTCCTGGTTCCATCTGCCGGAGTTGGGATCACAGGTGTGTACCACTATATCCAATTTACGTAATGCTGAGATTGGAACTCAGGGCTTGGTACATGCTAGTCTGGTATTCAACCAACTGGGCTCTGTTTCTGCCTCTTAGTAGTATTCTTCCTTCTCTCCCTCTCTCCCTACCTCCCCCCCTCTCTCCCCTTCTCTCCCCCCTCTCTCCCCCCTCTCTCTCCCTCTCTCCGTCTCTCTCTCCCTCTGTCTGTCTCTCTCTCTCTCTCCCCCTCTCTCCATCTCTGTCTCTCCCTCTCCCATCTCCCTTTCAGAAGCATCTCCTCTAGTCCAGGCTAGCCTTGAATCCAGCGTGTTGTCACTTCCTGAGCACTGGGATCGAAGGCGTGCAGTGGCAGGGCCCTGCCATGCTCAGTTTCTACTGTTACTATATAACTTTTCACGTTCTTTAGAATTTTAAAAAAAAAAAAAAACCAGTGAGCATCTGGTATTTACACAAGAATCTTCGAGTTGATGGATTTAATTACAAGTGTTAGTCAAACAGGAAACTTGTAGCCAGGCTTTCCAATAGCCACTTGTCTATAACGCGCGCGCGCACACACACACACACACACACACACACACACACGGCTATACTTGGGGGCGGCTGGTAAAGAATGCTATTGATTATTTGGCAACGGGTGTTCTCGGAGAAGAAGGGGCTGTTCTGAAAACAAAGCCGTTGTCGGCTGGTAGCTTTTGTTTTAATTTACGATGTTGTCCGTCTTATAGGAAGATGGAGCGGCAGGCCACACTCTGTGCGGGGCCGTGCGCTCCGCGTTGTTTTTCATTAGTACCAGTGGGGATGGATTTCTTCTGGGTTAGCAGAGCTCACTTACAGCTGACAGCATGCATTTGTGAGGTGACCGGCTGGCTGGGTGTGAGGGTCCAGTACAAGGCCAGCAAAATGCCTGCACGGAACTGGCCTGCGCAGGGACTAGGCCAACGCTGGCTTCATAGCATTAGTGGGTGACTAGTGTGTTTCAGAAGTAACAGGACCCTGGACCGCTGTCATTTCAGCACCTGGGAAGTAGAGGCAGGAGGATCAGGAGATCAAGATAGCCTCAGCTGCACAGTCAGTTCCAGACTAGGCTGTGCTCCTTGAGACTCTACAAGATAAAATGAGTGTGTGTGTGTGGTGTGTGTGTGTGTGTGTGTGTGTGTGTGTGTGTGTGTGTGTAGCTGGAAGAACCACAGCATTTATGTGGAGGTAAGAAATTCTCTCTCCTTTCACTAAGCAGATCCCAGGGCTCACTCAATCTTAGCTCAGACTTACCAGGCAATCTCTGACTTACCTCCTTTTCTTCTTGAGACAGGATCCCATGGTGTAGCTGAGACTTGCTAACCCATGCTGCCTTCAACTCCCAACCATCCTGCCTCAGCCTCTTAAATGCTGGGGTTACAGAAAGGTACCACACCACTTCTGGCTTTCTTGTCATTCCTTCTGATCTAACACTCACTGGATAAATAGAATCTGGCTGGGACGGTGGGACATATTGTTAATCCCAGCACTCAGGAGGCAGAGAAAGGGGGATCTCTGTTGAGTTTGAGGCCAGCCTGGTCTACATAGTGAGTTCTAGGTCAGCCAGGGCTCCACAGGGAGTGATTCCTCTTCAAAACAATGTAACCTAACCAAACCAAACCAAACCAACCCAACCCAACCCAACCAGCCAACCAACCAACCAGACAAAAAAATACCACATACACAAGAAGAAGAAGGAAATCACATTACCTCTTTGCATATTCATTGTATTTACATCACGCACACATCCTACTGGATTAACACTTTCCTGTCCCCTACCCTCTGTACCACTCTTTTGGAGTTTCCTGGTAAACCACGGGGGGTGTTAGAAGTATGGGGTGACTTATGTCCAAGCCTTCCAAATTCTGAGTACAACTGCACTTCTTTATCAAAACAGTCAAGGGTTCAACAAGCCCCCTGTAGCTTTTGGACAGTACCAGGAGCCCCATTTAAGGACATCTGTCAGCTTTGTGTTTTAAAACAAAAACCAAAAGGGTGACTATGTCACCACATTCTCTGTAATACGAAAACCAACAGAGACGTATGCACTCTGGAAAGAAAGCGCGCACACACTACAGTTAGATTTTGGGGCTGGGCTGGGGGGGGTGTAAATTTTCAAGATAGGGTTTCTTCTCTGTGTAGCCGTGGTTGTCCTGGAGCTCCCTGGGTAGACCAGGCTAGCTGTGAACTCACGGGGATCCACCTTCCTCGGCCTGGAAGGGAGGAATGCTGGGATTAAAGGTGTGCACCAATACTGCCCTACAGTATGTGCTATGGTTAGATTTTTTAAGTGATTTTTTGTTTATCCTAAATATTTGTTTTATTTTTGAGAGAGAGAGAGAGAGAGAGAGAGAGAGAGAGAGAGAGAGAGAGAGAGAGAGATCGTGCACACAGTGCCTGCAGAGGGCCAGAAGAGGTGTTGGGTCCTCTGGAACTAGGAGTTCAGGACTTGTGAGCTGACCTATGTAGGAACCAAAGTCTCTCAAAGACCAGCAACTGCTCTTAACTGCAGAATCATCTCTCCAGCTTCTGCTGCTGCCGCCATTCCGTTAATCAAAACATTCCTAACTAAGAAAACAGTACCAGTGAGACTCAGAAGTGCTTGAGCCCCATCTGACTTCTTAACAATGAAATCAAACAACAAATAGCCCGAACTGGGCTTGAAGGGAAGAGTCTTTCTTCCTAGGATCTATCATTACTTCATGAGGATTTGAAAGTCTGGCTTGTGAAGACCGTGTTGTGCAGCTCCGCTTGGCCTCAGTCGCACGGATGGCCAACGGGTGAAGCGACTTCCAGATGCTAGCCTACGATATCAGGATTGGAAATCCTTGGAGTTCGGTAATGGAAAGTCCAGGTCATGGGAACAAGAGTGGGACCCAGGGAAAAGCTTTGGTTTTAAATTAGCCTCGTGGGCCTGCTCAACTCGGCCTTAAGAAGTACCATATGCTTCGAATCTCTCCTCTCCTGGCTCATCCCCATTTGTCAGCCTGGAAAGTTCCTAGTTTCAGGTCCCTCTCCTCTGTATATCCTGCTCACTCTCTTTGTTACAGTAGCGTTGAAATGTTTTGTTGATACAGGTTCTCACCTAGCCCAGGCTGGACCAAAACTCACGATGTAGCTGAGGATGACTTTGAATTCCTGCTCTTCCTGCCACCACCTCTGAAGTACTGGGGTGGTTGGCATAGGACACCACTCCTGGGTGATACAGAGCTGGGACTTGAACCAGTGCCTGCCTGCACAGAAGCTAGGCAAGCACCCTGCCGGCTACCTATAGTACCCAGTGTAGAGGAGGAAGCTGGCATAGACATTTGCCACACAACAGCCCTTCTGTTCTGCCTTGAACATTCTCCATGATAATGCTGGTCTTTTCCGAGGGGGTATGCATGACTAAGGGCGAGAGAGGTTAATTTGAGAGAGTTCTATTGCGTAGACCACATCTGAGGTGCAATAAGAGAAACGCAACACTGGACGCTCAGTGACATTCAATGAGATTTAAATAAATACTGTGAGCCAGTAAGGCGCAGGCATGGGGACTGGAGTTTGATTCCAGAACCCACATAAAACGCTGGATGTGGAGGTGCAGGTTTGCAAATCTAGTACCAAGGGGGTGGAGACATGAGGATCCCTGGGTTTGCTGGCCAGTCAGCCTAGGCAAGGTAAGTGTGTTCCAGGTCAGTAAGCAATCTAATCTCAGACAAGGGGGGGAGGGAAGGGGGGAGGGGGGAGGTGGCTCAGCAGGTTAAGGTTCTTGCCATCCCTCCTGACTACCTGAGTTTGGTCCCTGGAATACCCTAGAAACAAAGAACTGACTCCCAGAGGTTGTATTGGACCTGATTTTTAATCCCTGGATCCCACAGAGTGGAAGGAAGAGAATCCTGGTCCAAAACCTCCATTAGAATCCTGTAAGTTCCATCCCAGGAGGACTTTAGCATGTGACAGTTAGGAAAATAAACACATGCCAGCACAACTTAATAAAATACTTCCCACAACAAAACACAAGTGGCAGCAGCCGGGTCAGAGGCTGTCCCTCATTAGTCACCTTCCCGACCGAAACCTGTGGAGGGGTGTCACTTCCTGTGCACCAAGAAGTGCCACTATCTGGCTTACTTGAGCCTGCCGTGAGCGAGCCTGCTTTGAAATCCAGAGTACGAGCCTAGCTCCCCCTTCCCACAGGGGAACACTCTCTGCCTCTAAAGAGAGGCAGAGATGGCTGTTTTTGAGGTGGCTCTATGGAGGGAGGGGAGAGGAGGGCAGGCGGCCATTATCAGTGGCTGCCGGGTGCTCTGGGACGGAGGTCTGCTGAGAGACATTTGGCTGACACTGCCAGGGAGAATCCCCGTCCCTTCCCCTTCCCAGCCATGGCTCCCTCTTCTTCCTTCCTTTTTTTTTTTTTTTTTTTTTTTTGAAAGGAGGCTTTTTACCCTCATTAAATGAAACCTTATCTCTAAAAGACCCGAAATCCTCTGCGAACGACAAGTGCCTAATCTCACGCTCTGACAAGTGACTCTGACAGCACCTTCCTTTTGATTTCTGAGACGTGTACTTAGACATATATTAATCCGCCAGTCACCATCCCTAGCAAGAATGAAAGAGAGGGAGAGAAAGACGTGCACGCTTGTGAATACAAAGGGGAGACAAGAGGCTAGGATACCTATTTTAACTGATGTCTGAACATTTCTTCTTGAGGACGCCCTTCCTCCTTTCTTTGGGGTTGGCAAACTGCCTGGTCCAGGGCCTTTGGGACAGGCATCTGGGATGCCCAGTTATGGGGTCCAGCGGAGGGAGCACCTGATCTGGAGCGATGTACCGCAGTTTCACATCTTCAGTCTTCCCTTTGTCGTGCTAGCTGGCTTATAGATCATTCACATATGCTCCAGCAAGGTGCTATATGTTAGTATGGGAAGGGTCACCATCCTGATTTTAAAAACTATGTTCTGGGTTGGTGAGACAGCTGGGACACTGAAGTGCCTGCCTTGTGAGGATGGGAACCGGAGTTCTATCCCCAGAGTCAACTGGTTGACAAAATAAGTCAGGGACAGTAAGGGACATGTGCCTGGGGTTCACTGGCCGGCCAGCCTAGCCTACTACTTGGTGAGTGAAAGACCTGGTCTCAAAAAAGGGTTCCCAAGAAACCTCACCTGAGGTTGACCTTTAACCTCCACTTACACACACACACACACACACACACACACACCTGCACACATGTGTGCATCTCCTAACATGAATATACATATAGGATGCACGCACGCACACACACACATACACACACACATTCATATATATATATATATATATATATATGTATATATATATATACATACATATATATATATTCATAAATCAAACAAGAAACTATATCCTACTTTTTCTGTCAAGTCCCTGATACTTGAGGCTGGCTTATTGGTAAAGCACTGTTATGTACAGGAATTCTGATCCCCAACACCCATGTGATGCCAGGCAGGCATGGTAGGAGCCATCGACAACCCTGGCATTTGATAGTCATACGCAGGGGGATTCCCCTGAGCAAGCTGTCTAGACTGAGGCTTGGTGAGTTGCAGATTCATCAGGAGAGTCTTCCTCGCTAAACAGAGAGTGATCAAGGAAGAAACCTGCCGTCAACTTTGAGCCTCTGTGTACATGCATGTGTGTATAAATTAGCACCCATCCACACACACAAATATAGTCACATGAGTGAATGTGATGGTTTGTATATGCTCGGCCCAGGAAGTGGCACTATTAGGAGGTGTAGCCCTGTTGCAGTAGGTATGTCACTGTAGGCATGGGCTTAAAGACCCTCATCCTAGCTGCCTGGAGGTCAGTCTTCTCCTAGAGGCCTTCAGAGGAAGATGTAGAACTCTCAGCTCTTCCTGCACCATGCCTGCCTGGATGCTGCCATGCTCCCTCCTTGATGATAACAGGCTGAACCTCTGAACCCGTAAGCCAGCCCCACTTAAAGAGCTGCCTTGGTTATGGTAAGACAACATTCATACACCCACATGCACACCACACACAGAAGATACATGTGTAAGCCAAAAAAAAAAAAAAAAAAAAGGGGGGGGGAGTTGTGATGTTTACCTCCTCACTCTGTAACACCGTATGAAAAGTGAGAAGAGATGGTCCCGCCAGATGGACTGGTGTTCAAATCTCTCCCTAGCTGAGAGGGGCAGGAGAGTACTTGCCTAGAATCTCCCAGTGAGGGGCTAGGGGTGTGGCTCAATGGTAAGGCACTCAGCTAAGCAACAGTTGGGTTAATCACTCCTATTTCTAACAGGTGGACGGGGTAAAGAGACGGAGAGGGGCAGACATTTAGGTTTATTTGCTTATCCTTGAGTGAGTGCCCTTGGGAATCTGGAATGCTACGAAAGCAGCCCCCTTTTTTACGGAGACCCCCACCATGTGCTTCCCAACCTTTCCCACTGCCTCTCTTAGGTTATTTCTAACTCTATCTTACAGGACACCTTTCTCTACCTGGGGCAGTAGAGCCCAGAACCAAATTCTCTCAAGTGCTTCCCTCTGCTTCTACAGATCAAATTGACAGCAAGAACCTAGACCCAATGTCTACCCACCTCAATCTGTAACCATAGAAACACCTACTAGTCAGTTTTTATTCAAAGCTCAGGCCTTTTACTTGGGCCCGTGCTGTTTTCCCAGACACAGGTAGATGGGGATCAGGGCTTACAGGTAGATGGAAACAACTGTACTTTGATGAAGACAGAGGAGAAAGGAAGGAAGCAATACCAGTGGTCATTTCATGTATAAAGCCTTTCTTCTCCAAGGTTATCGGTGTGCAAAGAAGACAATGAAAATGGGGCTCAGCTAAAAAATGCCGCAAAACAGAAATCAAATAAAATATTTAAATACTCAAGGGTCATTATTAAATAAGCATTTGCTGGAAAAGGTCCTTAGACACTAACAGAGTCCACAGAGCCCAGGAAGCAGAGGGGGTAGGGCATATTCTTGCCCGACACCTGTGGCTAAAATTATTTGGTTGTTTCAGCATATGCTTCTGTTGTGTTCAAGGTGAAAAACAAGTATAAAACTCAAAATTAATGTTTCATTTTCATTTTTTTTCTTGAGACAGGGTATCACATAGCTCAGGCTGGCCTTAAACTATGTGGTCAAGGATGACCCTGGACTCTCCATCTTCTTGCCTCTACCTTCCCAGTGTTGGGGTTACAGGTGTTTACAGGTTTACCTGGTACTACTAGGGGTGAGATCCATTTGCTTCATGCAAATGAGGCAAACAGTTTACCAACTGAGCCATAGTCCCAGCCCCTCCATGTCCCAGTATCCTGTGCTCCTGGCTGCTTTGCTAGAACAAATCACATCCCTCATTAGCCTGGACAAGCTATATTGTATAGGAATTGGAATTGGCGAATTGGGTCTGCTCTTGGTCTGGACTACCCTGAAACATCTGTAATGGTCTTGCACCAAAGGAAACCCATGGAAAGAACACACAGAAAGTACTGAAAATTATGGCTATTCACATGACAGCTTCCACACTTGGAGGACAGACAAGAAACTCATCTATTTAAAAAAAAAAAAAAAAACTAAAATGAAAAAAAGGTATTCTCTGTTGACAGAATCACATACGAGACAGATTTAGAAGACCTGAGAGGTGGTTTTATTGGTTTGTTTTGGAGTGTGGAAGCACACATATACACGCTTGTGTGCACAGGTACATGTGTGTTCCTGTTATATAAGTGGAAGGGGCTGGACTAGCTACATCTAGATCCCTTCCAGCTCTCGAATCCTGATCCTTAGTGTAAACACAGCCCGGGCTTGGGGTTTTGTTTTGTTTTGCTGTTGAACCCTCTGCACATCATAGAAGAGGTGAAAGCCAGAGAAAAAAAAGGTCCTTGGGAAGCACGTAATCTGAATAACCCAGAAGGGATGTAATTAAAATCAGGGTTCTGTTCCCACAAACACACCCAAGGATCTTCCCATGCAAACACCACTGCAATTACCCAACCTGTGCACCGCAGGCTGCCACCCTCCAGGCTTAGCTAGCAGCCTGACTCAGGAATCCAGGTTGGCCTTGCCTCCCAGTCAGCGAGCCTGGCTCCTGACAGCATTCAAGCGCTTTTTTTTTTTTTTTTTTTGCCCGTGGCTTTGGTGAGACGGGAGCATTTCTCAAAGTCATGCAGGGGCATGAATACATTTCTGGAATTTTCAAAATCATTACACTGATGAGAAGAAATGACGAGGAGCCAGCCTGCATCTGAATATCCTTGTATATCTGCTCCAAAGCCCTCTTTTCTCCTCTCTTTGGCTGCGAGAGGTTTACCAGAGCTACTGCCAAATTGGTTGCTCAAGGAAGCTGGCTTTGGCAGGACCCTCTCCAGGGATGTGGGCCTCACCGTCTCAGTCCTCCAGGGCGGGGCCAGTCCACTAGTTGGGCCAGTCCCTGGCACCACCTGACCAGAGTGGAGTCTATTTTCAACCTCCTCCTTTTTTTAACCACCTTATGTCATACCGTTCACCCAGACTGGCCTTGTGGCCCAGAAATTATATTTGTCCTTGTCATCTGGCTAACCTGATAAACTTATAGTGGCCCAGCTGGGGTGCACAGGGCCAGCTGGGGACAGCTGAGGAGGCCCTGCTTTAAGTCCCTAGATAACATCAGGGGGAGATGTCCTCAATCACACATTTTAAATGAGGTCTGGGAGGACCTGCCTGAGAAAGATAATGTGTTCTCAGACATTTCTGGAGTCGATTCATTGGGCAGGCATCTTGGCTATCTTTATAAGCTCGATGGCCTCACCCACCCCTGGGGACCGGGCATTCTGAAGGCACCGTGCATTAACTAACCTGCAAACCTCGATGATCTGAATTCAACAGCTGAAAACTGACAAGCAGCTCTACATAATCTGGCCAGTCAACAGACAGACCAGCAGCTGCTATCTTGCCTGGAAGTGTGCTCCAAGTACAGCGCTGGGGATAGGCGAGATGGCTCAGCACAGAAAGGTGCTTGCTGCCAAGTCTGATGACCTGAGTTTGATCCCTGGGACCCACAGGGTGGAAGGAGATAAATTACTGACACAGGTTGCTTGATCTTTAAAAAAAAAAAAAATTGACTCCATGTATGTTTTGCCTGTGTCTATGTATGTCTGTGTACCATGGGAACGCAATGCCCAAAGAGGGATCCCCTGGGACCGCCGTTAAGCGATGCTTGTGATTTGCCCTGTGGGTGCTGGGAACTGAACCTAGGCGCTCTGAAAGAGTAGCCAGTGCTCCTAATTACTGAGCCATCTGTCTAGCCTGCCACAAGTAGCCCTTTGACCTCCGCTTGTACCTTGTGATGTGTGTGCTTCCCCCTTCCCCCAAACAAATAAGTGTTAAGAAAAAAAATGTTTTAAACAAATACAGAGTTGGTTTGGAAAGACAAATCTATCTGTAATTGCAAATACGAGGTAATCTGTAATTGCACATGTGAGGACCTGAGTTCGGTTCCCAGCAGCCGCACGAGAAAATGCCAGATGTGGTGGTGTATCCTTGCAAGCCTCATGCTAGGAGGTTGGGGATGGGGCTTGCTGGCTTAACCCACTTGGTGAGCTCTAGGCCAATTACAGACCCTGTCCCCCAAAAAGAGGCAGCAGGGCCAGCAAGAACAGGGAGCGCACGTGCTTGGTGACCTGAGTTCTAAGCCTGGAACACTGGATGGAGGGACAGAACCAGCTCCCCAAAGTCGTCCTCTGACCTCCACAGGAGTGCAGGGGCAGGCGTGTGCACCCACATACTAGCACTAGGAGTAGAGTAAAAATGAAGGAAAACCAAGGTAGATGACACCTGAAGGAAAGTGCCCAAGGCTGCTATTTTCTAACCTGAACACACACACACACACACACACACACACACACACACACACACACATACACACTATATATTGTGTATATATATAATGTGTGTACATATATATGTATATATTACATTTGCATATATACATATGTATATATGTATCTATATGTATGTATATATACACAAAACTCATATGTGATGTATGGACACACACAGTCTCAAGCTGCACTGTGAGCCTTTCAATTAGCCTCTTCATATTAGCAGGCCTCTCACAGCAGTTAGAGTGCACATAGATAACTGGGAGCTACAGCCCAACAGACCAAGAGCGGGGCAGAAAAGCCGAATGTGTCCCAATCCCCAGCCAGTGTAGCAGGTTCAGAGGCAACTGTGTAAAAAGAAAGTAGGAGCAGATCTGCACTGTATTCCAGGCTTACAACTGCGCCTGTGATTCAGGCAGAACCCCGCATTTGAGCAGGAGCCCAGAGGTGTCATAAACAGGTGTCCTCATTAGCAGATTCAGCCATCTGTGTTTAATTCGGTGGAATTTCACTTTAAATTGGAAGACTTGATTCCAGTTTTAGCAATAAAATAAATTAATTAACAGAAAAAAATTTTTTTTTTTTTTTTTTAGCCCAAGCTGGCTCAAACTCTGTATGTACCTGAGGATGAACCAGAATTATGGAGGACCCCCACCCCACCCCACCCCCACCTCCCACCCCCACCCCGCCTCTCTACCTCCTGAGTGCTGGCTGGCATTACAGGTGTGCAGAAACCACACCCAATGTATGCAGTGCTGGGGGGGGGTGGATGTATGCTAAGCGTGTGTTCTGCTGGCTGGGCTGCAGCCCCCAACCAAAGTCGGAGGGCAGATCTGACGGGGAGCCAACAAGCCATTCCCCACATCCTTATGGCAACTTATTACTTGATTTGAAAAGCCAGTCATGGCTGGCCTAGGCTTCTGTGGATCTTCCTCCGAGGATTTGTTAGGGAAAGATGGGCGGGGGTGGGGGAGGGTGTGAAGGTGACTTCTTTAGGGGACCTGGTATCAATCTTCCAAAATGGCCATTGGACGACCTCCTGGGACCCAGTGAGGGGCTTGCTTTTCTGGCTTTTGATTTTCCAGCCAGGATTCACGAACCCAGGGTCTCTCTCGGTACAGGTATGCTCTTCGGTTGCCAAAGATGGTGGGAAGCCTGCGCGCACATCTGTATTATAATAAATGCATTATAAATGAGCAAGTAGGAGACAGTAAGGAAATGATGTTTTACTTTTAAATGCTAATTACGAAGCCCTGGTACTGTTAATGTGCAGGGTGTTCTGTCAATTTTTAATGTTTATGCCAAGTGTAGTCTTCAATTTAACATGAGCTTTTAATCCTTTGAGTACTAAATTGCCTTTTAATGCTTGCAGAACAACATTGTGTTTGTACAGAGTCAGGTCTGAAAAATGTATTTAGTACAAGGTATGTTGTGGGAAGGCAGAGAGGAGGTGGGGGAGGGAAGATAACTTTTTTTTTCTTTCTCTCTCTCTGTCTAAGAAGATGTGTTCGTAAGAACAGAAATCAACAGGCTCCCGGTCTCCTCTACATCATTTCCCATTCTTTCTGAGGTTGCTGTGAGGGCTTCTCTCCCTGAACCCTGCAGTGACAGCTCTCAGCTTCCCAGGATCACAATCGGCCCCAGGGTGCACCTTGTCCCATCAAAGCAAGGCCTGCAGAAACCGATGCGTGGGTGCGAAGGAAGATTCCGACCACCCTCCTGGCGGGCACCAAGCTGGAAGGCGAAAAGCTGCTCAGGGCATGCTCAGGGGTGTCTGAGCATTTCCTGCTGCCGCACAGAGGGAAAACTTGTTTTCTCTAAAATGAGAGAACTGGGGAGGCAGGGGCTGTGGCTTTGTTTGTAGAGGTTGCTGGTCTAACATGCATGGAGCCCTGGGTTCAATTCCTCAACAACGCATAAACTGAGTGTACTTGGTATTATATCTGTAATCCCAACGATGAAGAGGCAGAGGGAGAATGATCAGGAATTCAAGGCTATCCTCGGCTATAGAGAGAGTTCAAGGCCAGCATAGGCTACGTGAGACCCCGTCTCAGAAAGCAGAGCAAGCTCATTCGTGGGCAAGACAGAATGGGGAGACAGGACATCATCAGGACAGGGTTTTGCTTTCCTTTTTTTCTGGGCACTACTCTAGAGGCAGGGAGTCAGCAACCTGTTGCTCAGACATGCACCACACCCAAAGTCCACTCTGATCCAAATCTCCGTCCCAGAATTTTCTTTTGAGTTCTCAGTACACCACACTGATTTCCTTATGCTTGCCAAGTATGTACTTACTGTGGAATTCTATATAACAGTAAGTAACACACACACGCGCGCGCGCGCGCGCGCGCACACACACACACACACACACACACACACGTATCTTTCAGACCATGACTACGACTCTGTAGTACTGGGTTGAATTCCAAACACCAGATGATAAAATAAGTGCTTCAGGTGTGTGGGTGCGGCTCAGCTGGTAGAGTGGCTATCTAGGACGGTGGCCATGCCACTGTCCCAGCACTCAGCAGATGGGGGGGGGGGACCATCAGAAACTCAAAGTCAAGCTGTGGAGATGGGTCACCCCGTGCAGACACTTTCCTGTCTCTTTTAGCCAAATGTGTTAAGTCATTTTTCAAGATCATATGTCTACTTAATGGTAGAGTTAGTCACTGATGCTCTGCTCTTTTTTTTTTTAAAGATTTATTTATTTATTTTAGGTATACCGGCCCTGCTCGCTCTAGTTAATCTTGCTTGTTCAGCCCCTGCTTGCTCTGAACCCAGAGATTTATTTAGACACACCACAAGAGGGTGTCAGATCTCATTACGGGTGAGCTACCACGTGGTGGCTGGGAT